>VFFE01007674.1:2536168-2630837 GCA_008921705.1 Burhinus oedicnemus | reverse complement strand
ACACTGAAGAGATTTATTGTCTTAATTGTCTTACCGTAATACTTCCTTTCCCAGCAGGTCTGCCATTTTTCAGTACTAATGGTTTTGTTAGAGTCCTGCTAGAAACAATCTGCCAAGACAAAATTTGAGTATCAAGCATTGTTAGTGCAATTTAGTAGATTTTTCAAACGAATTAAATGACATAGTGAGGTATTTTCAGCATGACATTTACTTCCCATGATCTCCTATAAATAAATAGGTAATACTTGATACACTTCAAAATTTTAAAATACATATGCAGATGAATGCATGCAGAGTTTCAGGAGCAATATGAAATAAAATGTCTTGTAGCAACTTGATACACATACACGGACAAAGATAATACCTTAAGTTCAGATTGTTCTGAAGTTTTTCATACATACCATTCAAGCCACATTTCATAAGTGGCTTCAGCAAACAGATTCATAAACACAATGTTTGTCATGCAAACAAACATCAGCCTCCCCTTGCAGTGTTTCTAGTTGATTATATTTTATCCTCTTCAGGCAATGCTGTCTCAGAAGTGTGTCTACTCATTCTACAGGTCCCTCTTTACTTTAAGAATGAACAATTAATTTTAAATTGTTAATGAATTTCATTTTACAGTGCCTCCATCTTCATAATGCACTTAAAATAAAATTACTTTAGGCACAGGGGAGGAAAAATACCCAGAAGATTCTCCTGAGAAGTGCTTTCAAAGGATCTATCAGAAAGAACAAGCTAAAAAGAAGCTGCCTAATTGTGACAGCACCAATAGCAGAATTTGGCAGGGAAATGGAAGTGAAATCAACAGTAGGCAGAACCAGAATCACTGCTTGCCTTGAGTGGAAAGCAAATTACGAGGTTGACATGGCCCTTGTGAACACTCTTATGTCGCTATACACCAATTCTCTTTTTATAGAGCATAAAATAACAATCTGAATATTAGAGTAAATAAACAGCAATTACTACTTCGTGCTTATTGACAGTCTGCTTACTTTCAGATAGCACACTGGACAGTTACCATTCTAGAGTACATTTCAGGGCATCACCTCAAGACCTTTTGCAAATAAAATGTATGTACACTGAACTGAGGCTTGAAAAAATAAATTAAGGGAATCCTATTCAACTCAAGAGTACCCCAACTACACAAGAACATTGTGATAAATTTAAGATAAAAGTGGTGAATGATTTGCATTAACTTATATTTTCTTAATTCTAAGGGAAATCACCTGCATACTTACTTGTCCCAGTGTACATTCAAATTCTCCTAAGAAGTCATCATCATTCAGATCAAAGGTTTTGTTGTCGATGTCATATATTCCAAATTTAAGTTTCTGAACAAGCTCAAAATAGTAATCAATTAGGAATTTCTTGGCAAACTTTGGGTTCAAGGAATTCTTAACTCTTTCTGTGCGATCAACCTGAAGTTAGAAAGAGATCACTTTATCCTGTAGTTCACCAACTAAACAAGCACTCAAATAAATAAACAAAAAAATTAAAAAATCAAATTAAAGACTTCCAAAAGTTCTTCTTAGTATAAAGTATAAACCCATATCTTCCTACAAATGTTTCATCAAATATAAGTAACCACATTATATTACAAATCCCACTGCTCTAAGTCAGACATATTTGAGGACTTGTTCTTCTTTGCTCCCTGTAAGGAGTATCTGTTCCTGCACAGGGAAGATCAACATAAAAATGGTATACTGTCAAATGCAAGATGAGACGCTAGTTTTGGAGTACTGTATTTATAAAAGCACATTTAAGCACTTGGAAGGCTTCTTCTGTTGGTCCACACATGGCTGGGGGAACAGTGCTAAAAATCAGACAGGTGTAAGTATTTATTAGAAAACCATTAGTGTGCTACCTGTATAACTATTATAGACATAATCTAATGAAAAATATTCAGAGGTGCTGGTATATAATTAAAGTATTTTAATGAAATCATATGCTCCAGTGTTTTAAAAGGTTCAGCAAGTTAGACTGTGTTTTTAGCAGATTCATGAGAAGCATCACACTGTACCTCATACCACTGCTGACCACTTGTGTTCTGGAGAAGCACACACAGCGGGTCTGACTTGGAACCAACATCTTTATCCAACAGATTGGTGCAGGCAATAGTCAGCTCCACCTTTGTCACACACTGTGCCGCCATTTGTTAAACTAGAAAGCAGCAGAAATCATTATTTAAAAAATGGACTAAAAAGCAAACAATGGGATTGTCACAATGCATTAATTCTCTGACTGATCATTAGAACTGTTAGCTTGTCAGGAGAGAGATTTGAGGCTCCAAGTGCAAAATTTCAGATTTATGATGTATCAAAATTACAGTATTACTGTCATACTCTTACCTTTGCCACATAGGTATAAAACTTCTTTTCAAAATCTGCGCATAAGTAACAATATCAGGTTTCTAACAATGCTTGAGGAACCAAATGGAAAACATGATACACCACAAAGAAAGCACAGTGGTTTGAACTGCTGACAATAAAATTTCGCAAGCTTTAAATTATATCCTACAAAGCTCACATGAATGCCAGTATCTTGTAATGTAGATATTAATAATAATTAAATGAATAAGGAAAAAAAAAATATTATATACTCTCCCACCAAACCTTTGTAACAAAATGCTGAAGCCATGAGTATGGCAGAACTGGAAAAGGAGTTTAAGTCGGTAACAGGATCTTGCTTTAGTAAATCTTCAAAAGCAACTAAAATTTTTAATAATAGGGATAAATAACTTTGAAGTCAAGTAACAACTGAGAATTAGGAGGAAGTGTTCTTTCTGGAGGTTCGTTTAAAAAAAAAAACAACTGAAAGCTTTCTCACATTTCCTCTTAATTATCTCAATCATTTTCCACTGGAACTGAGAAGACCAGCAGATACTACAAACCTACAGAAACAACTTAATTATCAGTTATGAATCCCACTCTGGGATAACGTACATTTGCAAGCCTAATTAGGTCTGGCCAGCAGATATTTTCTATATTAAAAAAATCTGTAATTTTACTCTTCAGGAATACAGCTGATCATTTCCAGCACTCTTTAGGAGGTGAGCCTCTACAGTACAGTTGCCCTTGACTCAGAGACTAAAACTTCAGAGTCTTTTCACAAGTAGCCTGTCTTGGAAGTTCCCGAGCCTCTTTAGCTTCAGGTCCTCCTTCTCTACAGTAACCCCACAGTCTGGACACAGTATCCCTCTGGATTAACTTATCTTGAAGGTGCATGAGATACTAAACAGATTAAGGAAGAAAAGGCAATTGCTTCTATCTAGCCAGCTCACTTGCATCATACACATATAGTGTACTTGAACATGAAACTGTACTTAACCCAAGCCATCTCTCTTCCTTTCACTGTATTCATATGACTTGTGGTGAAAATGAACTTTTTTTAGAGGCAAAAGGGAAAGGAAGATGGAAAAGAGGAACGATGAACTGAAACCAGAAGAAATCACTGTGGTCTGAGGGAATTTGCCTGAGGCTTCCTGTATTCCACTAGGGCACACTTCAAGCGTTGCCTCTCCATCTATGTTTTGCAATCATAGAGATGGACCTTTTGGAGACTGAAGTAAATATAAATGATCTGTAAAGAAACCACACAAACATCCATGCACATACACTATTTTTAAGCCATCAGATTCATGGAAATCCTCCTGCATCTCCCAAACACCTAAACATGATTCCATCTTTGAGTACCTTTTGCTCCCATGACTCTACCAAGTTTCAGTCATTGTCCTCAAAAGAAAAAAAGTGAAGCTCTGAGTTCCAAGCATTTTAATAGTTTTTAAACCAATGTTTTTTAGGCTTAGAAAGCCTACCTTTAAAAAGCAGTCTGCCCCCTTTTTCCTAGTTCTCTTTTTATACTGGTATTTTCCATTCCCTGTTGCTTTCCTGGCTGCTAGACAGAGCTCATTAACAGTCAGTGGCTTTGCCCATAGAATCCAGTGCAGACCAGTGCATGACTCCTTAACAGCTCTTTCCATAAAAACAACTTTCTGCTGACACAATGATGCTGTAATACCTCCTGATGCTGCAACAGCAAGTAGAAAGGGTTTTCATGAAATTCAACAGAATTCAAACTTGAATTGAGATAAATTTCTCAAAACAGTCAAAATTTTCTTGCTCTAACTTCCCTGAAACTCATTATTATGAGCCCCCAAAATGACTTAGAGCCACATTTCTTTTGTTAAAGTAATGTTTCCAATATCATTGGTAAACTGTGGTGGGTTGACCCTGGGTGGACACCAGGTGCCCACCAAAGCCTCTCTTTCACTTCTCTCCTCAACTGGACAGGGGAGAGAAAATATAACAAAAGGCTCATAGGTCAAGATAAGGACAAGGAGATCACTCAGCAATTACTGTCACAGGCAAAACAGACTCAACTTGGGGAAATTAATTTAATTTATTGACAATTAGAAGTCAGAATAGGGTAATAAATAAAAAACAAATCTTAAAACACCTTGCCGTACCACTCCCTTCTTCCCAGGCTCAACTTCACTCCCGAATTCTCTACCTCCTCCTCCCGAGGAGCGCAGGGCGATGTGGAATGGGGGTTGTGGTTAGTTCATCCCACATTATCTCTGCTGCTCCTTCCTCCTCAGGGGGAGGACTCCTCACAGTCAGCGCAGGGTCCTTCCCACAGAAGACGGTTCTCCACGAAGTTCTCTAACATGAGTTGTTCCCACAGGCTGCAGCCATTCACAAACTGCTCCAGTGTAGGTCCCTTCCACAGGGTGCAGCCCTTCAGGGACAGACTGCTCCAGCGTGGGTCCCCCACAGGGTCACAAGTTCTGTCAGCAAACCTGATCCTGCGTGGGCTCCTCTCATGGGCTTCTCTCTCCACAGGTCCTGCCAGGACCCTGCTTCAGCATGGGCTTCCCATGGGGTTACAGCCTCCTTTGGGCATCGACTCAATCCAGCATGGGGTCGTCCACAGGCTGCAGGTGGACATCTGCTCCACCGTTAACCTGCATGGGCTTCAGGGGGACAGCCTGCCTCAGCATGGTCTTCACCACAGGCTGCAGGGGAATCTCTGCTCTGGTGCCTGGAACACCTCCTCCCCCTCCTTCTTCACTGACCTTGGTGTCTGCAGAGTTGTTCCTCTCACATATTCTCACTCCTGTCTTCTGGCTGCTGCTGCTGCTCCCCTTCTTAAGTATGTTATCACAGAGGTGTTACCACTGTTGCTGACAGGCTCGGCCTTGACCAGCGGCAGGTCCGTCTTGGAGCCGGCTGGCATTAGCTCTGTCAGACATAGGGGAAGCTTCTAGTAGATTCTTGCAGAAGCCACCTCTGTAGCCCCCTCCCCCCGTCCCAGTCCCCATGTCGTCCCTGCCAAACCCTTGCCAGGCAAATCCAACACATAAACAGATAGCATCCAGTCAACTTAAAAATCTGGTCAGTTTTTTCTACTTAGCCTATGTGTGTGTGTGTGCACGTCCCATTTCTCTTACATCACAAGTACCTTCCCGCATGAATATGTCAATTCTGTTACTTCCTCTCCTCCTTCACATGTCACTGATTCTCCCACTATGCATCTAATGTGGGCAAAGAGCAGATTTAGCACAAGAGGTGCTACGAAAAAAAAGCATCCTTTGACATACAGAGAAAGGAAGAATAAAAAAAGCTGCTTCCCTTCCCTGAAATGTAAATGCTCTTGTTTGAGACCTAATAATTGCATCCATATTAGAAAAAGAATTTATAACAAGATCATGCATGTATCCAAGTGGAAGATACTCAACTTGAAACCCAGATACAAAAGCAAAACTTCCCAAATCCTGACATGGTCGTTTAATCTCTTCCATTTCCAGTTTCGCAAAATCCGAGATGAAAAATAATGCAAGGCATTTTCCTCAGAGGTTTTGAGAATACTGGGAATCAACACTTGTATAATGGGTTGAAGAGGTCTGTAATGCTTCTAATGCATTTCAAGAAATAATTCCACTATTTTACTTGAAAAAAAGACATCATAATTATCCATAATACCTTAAGACTGATACGTTTTATAGTAAATAGTTGTATACAACCTGATTTTCAATAAAATTATAAAAATTAAAAATTATTAAAATACTAACTAGTGGGAAAAAGTCGTATCTCATTAACCCAATACAGTATTTACGGTAGTGAAACTCAGTACATAAACAACAGATACTTCTCTTACAATACTGCAGTCATTACAGAACTTGCAGAGGGCACACAAATGCTTCACATGTGTGAACTCAGAAGTCTTTTGAACAGCAATAGCTGTTGGAGCTCTGCATATGCTACACGAATCTTTATGAGGATATCCCATACTGCATAAAAGGAAGCATGACTCCAGCTCCACCCAACTGTTGTCACGTCTGAAAGCCTGTGTTAGCTGAAAACTTCCAAAACAGGTTTGAGAGGTGGGTGGTAGGATTCCTAAAGATGACACACACTCTCAAGGATCAGAGTCACTGTCAGGTAAGTAAGCATGCTCTTTTTGAAGACTGGATGGAATACAGAGTCTGGCAAATTGCAGTCTCATCAGAACGGTGGAAATAAGAAATCACAGCTGCACTACTGCATTACCTCTTGAAATACCATTCTACAACACACTATCAGATCTAGTAGGCAAATCAGATGCAAAATATTCTAGATACATGACTGGGTTACTTGCACATTTGGGATACTGGAGTAACTTTACATGGACAGCTGATACTGTTTAGGCTCTGGTAGGACAAGCCTTTGACTGCCAGTAAGTTACATCACATAACAAGAGAACGTAACTACGGTCCCCATTGGCTAAGTATAATTAAAACCTCTGCTTTTCTCAGGCTATGAACTGTTTGTCTTCCATGTAGGGTACACCATAAAGTGAGGTAAAGCACATCCGAATGAGGCCAGGTGGCAGCTCAATAGTCCTTTTTATTGGAATAGCTTTTATGACCACAGGATTGTATCAGGCTCTTAAAAAACGACCCATAATTCTGGACAGAAGACTGAAAATTACTATACAAACTGTACGGAAGAACCTGCAACATCCAGATTCTCATCTGCGGCAATGTACGGTCACAAGGGAGACAGCTGTTCCTGACCCTATGCCATGTCTAGGCTGCTCAAGAGCATGATTAGGTCAACTAAGTATACTACAAGTCCTTCTGATTGAGCTGTCATTATCGAAGCAAAACTGTAAGTCAAAGACTAGTCTTGTCTTGCAGTTCCACTGATCATAATGCTCTTTGAATTCCACTAATGATTCTATCGAAGATCAGTGACGTCCACCATATAACCCAGCCAATGTCTGCTTTTCAACAGAAACTGTCAACATGGCATTCTACCCAGAAAGGAACAGATCTATTATCAGAATAATCTTCTAACAGAGCACTTGGGAAATGTCACACTACAGCAATCCTGTCAATGCTGCAATACCAGAGGAGAGTACAGGCTTGCCCAGACAACACTCCAGAGTAGTACGATGATACGTTCATAGCTATAGGTGCTTCCCAATCTAACAAGCAGAAATACATAACTACAAGACAAAAAAACTGAGAGAGTGAGCACTGCTCTAGCTGGGTTTCATAACACTGCCTTTAGTCACAAGTCTCAAACCTGTTCTGATGTAAGCTGTTGCTGTCATAGAGCACTTCCTAGTTCCTGTGAACTACTAATAGTTCAAATAGACCAAAAATCCATATTTTGTAGTCACCTCAGGGCCCAGACGGACATAAAAAAAGCAGGGAAAACCCTTCAGAACTTGCTAATAAAGTCTATCCTGATCAGCTAATCTTCTAGCTATAATGCTACACTTCAGCATTTTATGTAAACTGTGTGCCAAACTGAAAATGTCAGTACCATATACAAGTAGTGCTCTGATCCTTCTCGGATTATTAAGTATTTCCCATTAACCTGGGCAGATGACAACATGGAAATAAATTAATTATTCAGACAGACTACTAAATGAAACTCCCGAACCAAGCCTAAACCTGAAATAATGCATATGAAGCTTTACTGTCCTAAATGTTCAGTGTATGCGATTGTAAAGTCTCTGCTCTTTCAGACAGGACTAAGATACCATTTCTTGCAAATAGAAGTTTCTGTGGTAAAGATCTCTAAGCCTGTATTCCTTAGAACCTCTTTTATTGCACCTCAGCAATAAGAGCACTTCTTGCAACAGCCTTTCACAAGAAACATTCTGGTGAAGAGAGGGCACAAAGATGGACAAAAAGATTTAAATGAAAAGAACCTGGGAAACAACACCCACCTGACAATATAACCTGCTCAATCCATAATCTCAGCATAGTCCTCTAGCATCTCTTTATAACAGTTGCATATGCAAAGAGCAGAGAATGACAACATATTCCCAGAAAATGCCATGCCTGCTGCAAGAAGCTAACAATGAAATTATGACAACAGACCCTTCTTTCCACTGATGGGACTAGTAGCTACACGCTTTCTAATCATCTGGGACTACATGTATATAAATCTGTATTTAAAAAAAATCTCAAGGTAACCCTTCAATTCTCAGGGAAACAGACTGCCTCACAGGAGCTGAGATTTCATATAAAGTTACAAAGTCTATGATTGTTTCATAACCTAATTTCATCACTGCCTTTGAAAATTAGAGGCTTCTCTAAAAATCATACCTCTAAATCTGAATTCTGGCTCCTTTCTCTCTCTTTTCAGGCAACACAGATGATAAAATTCTCATGAGGCACTAGCTGATGTGCTCACAAGTTGAGTAACAGAAGCAGCTCAAAGTAATACATCTCAACTTGCATCATTCTGTAACTATTTGAAGAATCACACAAAACCTTGAGTGTAAGTTACAGCTTCTCACATTCACTACTCAGCATGCACAAAGGAATTATATCATTCATAAATGAACAAGTGAGATTACACTGATAAAACCCTAATGACCACAGAACTAATTTTACTGGGGATTATGCCAAACAAAAAATAAGAGCTAGTATTTAAGAAATCTGAGGCATATGAGTGTGTGAGAAGGGAGACATTCTTTTCTCCATGGGAAATTAATCATCTATTTATACAAGCTTCATCATACTCAGGCAGTTCAAATATTTATCTACTGGACTGGTACCACACTGGTGTAACAAGTCAAGCAACTCTTTGTAGATAGTTCCTATATATAAAAATCTATCATTAAATTACATTGCCAAAAAACATATTTAGAATTCTATTTTAAAAAATCCCACTGCCCAGACTTCTAGGACACTTGTTCACAAGATGACTTAGAAACAGCCATTTCTAAATGTCCTTCCGTTGACCTTTTTATTACTGAATATGGGTGGCCACCCTTTAGGCATATCTTTAATGCTGAGGGTCCTTCCCAGCATCCTCCTGACATAAAAGTATTTTAAGAATTTTGGGTGATGTTTTGATCCAAGCGAATTAAACTATAAAAGGTAACACTATGCCCTGAACAGGAAAATTAAGAAACACAGATCTCCTGACTTCAAAATTTGTTTTAAGCAGACAGTATTCAACCAGGGGAAAACATGTTTCCTGCATATAAGTTTTATTAAAATATTTTTATGTCAATTAATTTATGGAAAACAATCTATTAACCATGCAATTTGAATACTATCTTAAATCATGTATTCTCCATTGCAATTTCTCTGTGTAGAGCCACTGACTGACTTTACATAATTAACATTATCCTGAAGAAAGAAAAACTTGGATCTCACTAAAACCTGTTGTGTTTTATTGAAGAAACTAGATGCAAGTGAACACATGTTTTAGACTAATTCTTCTTACAGTCCATTTCAAGTCTGGCATGTTGTGACACTTCACTGTTACAAATACTAGTTGTTAAAAATGAGTTTATGGTAACTTACCTCTGAGATCTGCCTCTGCATTCTCAGCAGAAGGCTAAAGCTTCAACAGTAGTGTTAAATGTGAAACAAAAGGAAATTAAAACCAAGAATCAAAGTAACAGGTTCAAATCCATATTCTTTGAGGAACTACAGCTCCTCTTAAAATAACCTGTCCAACAGTTTTATGTGTCCATGACAGCAGCACTATAAAGATTAGTTATGGGAAACTCAGAGCCTTTGTTAGAGAACAAAGTACAATATAAATTTGATCTATAAGCAGTCCAGCAAGAAAAGCCCTTTAAGATTTTAAAAGCAAAGATCAGATCACCTTTTCTGCCCTATTCATTTAATGCTTTTTTTTCCAATAAGGTGACAGTGCTTTAAAGTAAGAAGACCAAAATCAGTGGCTTGCAAGCTCCCAATGTAGCTTATACTCCAAGAAACCTATGCTTTCCTATGCTGCTAAAGGTTGCCTAAAAAAAAATCCATAAAAACACTATCCCACAATGGTCTGGAGTATCATTTTGTATCTCAGTATAAACAATAACACTAACTTCAATCTAACAATCACAAAATTACACTTTACTGTAGCCCAGATGTATTTCAAACCTTCCTATAGGCAAATGTAAGAGCTCTCCAGTCAGCTGTCCTTCAATTCTGTATCACTCTGCATTCACTGTGCCTGGGAGGCATCATGCATGCTCTGCATATGTGTAGGCAGTGGCTCTGAACACAGGCACACAGCAATCATGCCACTTCCTGCAACCATCAGATTATTGCACATGTGCTGGTCACCCACCATGAGGACTTGCTAATAACCCTCCTAGATGGGAGAAGCACCAGAAGCAAGTTACCACCACTAGAACTAATTCAGCTGGTTCCTAACTGTGCCTTGGGTAAAGCACTGAGCGAACACATATGCTCAATCCAGCTACATTATGGAAAGGATCTACAGGATACAGTCTTCTTTCAACCACATAAGAAAGTATGAAGCAAATGATCCAAATCATTAAGACTATTTCTTAAACGGAAGCTCAGACCCAGCAACCCAGCCTCAAACCTCCGACATTCAGAAACCCTTCAAACACTTAGTAACGCCATTTTTAAATCCCTCAGCAACAGCATCTGATCTAAAGCAGTATTAAGACAAGCCAAAGAAATTAAACATAAAACAGTAAAGAGCACCATAATTCTACTTCCTGTCTACTTGTTTCCACAAGCCACATCTTCAAATGTGATGCTAGAAGGGGCCTTTATTTATCTTAGCCTAATTGATCCAAGAACAGAAGTAACTTTGTTGGGTTTAACAGACACTAATACCTATAAATACTAACTCAATCATATATTATTTGTGTTGGAAGAGCACCTATTCACTAAAAAAATAAACAGAATCAATTAACAAGGAAGGAAAAAACGTACCTTACTATTTAACTTTGTTCCTCAAGGTATTTCCTATAAAGGAAACCACGGTACTGACAGCATCTGATTCTAAACCAGAATAAGGGGGAAAAAAATTAAACTCCACCCCAGGTAATAACATCAACCTATCCGTGGAGTTGTGATTTTAGTTTTATTACCCCTAAAAGAAGGCTCTTCGGTGTTGTGCGTACAAAACAGCTACCATAGCTTCTCTCTAGCCTTAAATTCTGGAGAAACATTAACACCTTGGGCGTAACACAAGGCTGTAAAAACACTGTGGTAGAGCACTGCTACCTTCGAATTCTGGCATATGACATTTAATAATGGCTTAGTTATTCAACCTACCAGAAATGGACTTTTGCTTTCAACAGCTGAACTAAAATTAGTCTAACAGTCACATAATGGATTTGTATAATTAGGTCTGAGATATTTAACACAAACATACTTGCTGGAAAAACACTGCATTCCTCCTGACACCCTAAGAGAAAACCAAGATGACCTCTGTCTGGTTCTCCTTGCTCCTCTACACATCTTTCTTGCTTACTTTTTTTTTCTCTTCTAATGCTTGTTGGTGTTCTGCCTGCCCTTAAAACATCTTACCTCTGTGATTATACATATGTAAAGTTAAAATTTAAAAAATTCAGTTAAAAAAAATAAAAATCTGGGATTAAGTTTGACTCTAATTACTTTTACTAACTAAACTTTTTTGCACCACCATAGAAATATCTTTAACGTAAACTCCCAAGAAAACAAATGTAAATTTCGGAGGCGGGGCCATGCATATTACCTTGAGGCTACTTAATGCACTCTGAAGACACAAGTATGGAAGCAAAAGCGAAGAGCTTTCATCGTGTAACTTTTCCCTAGTGGAAGAGTAGATTATGACAACATGCGTGTCAGCTAAGGTTTGTCTTACACGTATCATGCAACTGCAACGCAGAAAGAAAAAACAACCACCCACTCTAGCAGCAGCTCAGGAAGAACAGTGCACGGGGTTTTTTTAGGAAAAACGATGACTTCTCACAGCCTCCCTTCTGAAGGGTGAGGGCGTTTTTCGGAGCGGTGTTACACCGCCACGGAGACCGGCGCCCAGGCTGTAAACGTTGCGGCGCACAGCTTTAACTTCACCGAGTTTCGCTACCTGAGGGACGGCGAACCGGGCGACTTGATTCCTCGAGCTCCGCAGAAGTCTTGTGTCCAGCTCCCCGCGGAGAGCTGCCCCTCTCCGGCAGCAGGAAGCCGGCCAGCCACCTGAGGGGATGTTGCACAACAAGAGACGGTTGAGGCGGCCGCCGCCCGCGGCGCAACCGCCGCCTGCAGCCGGGGAGGGGCGGCCGCCCCAGCCCTGCCCTGCCCTGCCCTCCCTCCCAGCCCCCGCCCCACACCTCTCTCCGCCGTAGGAGGCGGCAACCCTCTCCTGCCGGAGGGGAGAAGCGGCTCAGGCGGGCGACAGCTCGAAGGAACGACTGGCGGAAGGCATCAACTCCCTCTCCCCGGGCCGAAGGGGGAGCAAACGCCGCGGCAAACAGGCCCCGGCGGGCTCGTCCCTGAGGCGCGGGAAGGCGACAGGGCCCCGTCAGGCGACGGGCCGCTGTCCCTGGGCCCCCGAGCGCTCTGCCTCGCCTGCGGACAAGGCACAACCCCGCTGCTCCTCCGCAAACCCCTCACCGGCCGGGCCCCTCCTTCGCCTGCCGGGGCCGCCAACAGCAGAGCGGAGGCTGCGCACCGCCGACACCCGAGGCGGACACGCCCACGCCAACCGGGACCGCCGCGGGCCAGGGGCGCATGCGCAGCTTCCCAACCTCTTCCCACGGCCTGGGCCGGGGACCTGGCCGGGGCCGAGGCGTGGCTCAGGAACCGGGGTAGCGCAATGGCTGGCGCCCGGAGCGGCGGCAGACTGGCCGGCGGAACGGGCGGCCGTTGCCCTTGTTTCCCCCCTCGCCCGGGCAGGGCTGGAGGACGGACCGATTCCTCCGCTGGCGGGGGGGCGGTGCCGGCGGCGCTCGGTGTCGGCGGCGCTCGGTGGCGATGGCGGCGCTGGTGCTGGCGCGGCCTTTCCGCCGCGGCCCCGCCTGCCTGAGGAGGCTGCTCCGGCGGGAGGCGGGAGGCGCGACGTGCGGCCTGTGGGGCCGGGGGGGGCCCAGCGCCCGCCGCGGGGCCGGCGGGAGCGAGGTAGCCGGGTTGCGTGGCCGTTTCCCGGCTCTTCTCCCGGCGTTCGAGGCCTGTCAGCCGGCGACGGGGTGGGGGCGGGAAGGGAGCAGCTGTGGAGACTGGTGGGATGTAGCGAAGAGCTGGTTTATTTTTTGCAAAAGCTGGGTTCCCTGTTCTCGTTTGTAAAACTACGAGTTTGCTTTTTTGCTTCTTACCTTGTGTTTGCTCTATATTTATGGTTTTATTTTCATTCTAGTGCTCTCTTCATATTTTGAAGCGTAATTATGAGCCTCTGTTGAAAAAGCTTAAAAAGAAAATACCCTTCTGATGATGTGGTGTTTTTTCTTTTGAAGGTTTTTTTTAACTTTCAAAAGTCTTTTCTCTGTTCAAAATCTGAAAAATAGCTGGCGGTAGAGACGAGGAAAACTTTTTTAACTCTGAGTGACAATGTTTATTAATATTAATTAAACATTAATTAACCTTATGATCCCATGCAGGTGCTTAGAAAAAGCCTTCAAAGGGGGGTTGCACTTTCAACAGCGTCCTTTTTGGTTTATGAAGCTCAGAAGCTGATTTCTGGCTTTGCTGAGGTTCATGCAAGCTTCAAAGGTAACACATTCAAATTTTGAAGTACGTAGGTTATTCTAATGCAAAGCTTAAAATTTTTAGTGCTGGAATATAGGAAAATAGTGTAATGCTTTTGATTTTCTCCATTAAGACTGCATGCAGTGTGTTTCCATGACAGGATGCCTTTGAATTGGTTCAGGGTAGCCTTGTAGCAGTTTAACAAGTGATTCTTTCAGCTGTCACTGAAGGCAGATCTAGTAGCTCATCCAGTATAGGATATAGCATGTGCAGAAGGTGTATGATATCTAACTTGTTGCCCAACCTTTAAATAACTCTTATTGAGAAAGATATGGTTCAGTTAGGAATGCAGACCAAACCTTAATCAATTTCTAGAATCACGGAATTTTCACAGTTGGAAGGGACCCCTAGAGATCATCTAGTCCAACTAGAAATCTTAGTTAGTTCAGATTGTCTGTATGAACACAGTGTGATTCCCATTTAATCTAGTTGAGCAACACTGAGATTGCATTTCAAACAAAATTGAGAAATGTCTTGTATTTTTGTAACACTGCAAAAGGGGAAGAAAAGCCTTGCTTTACCTACCAGAAGAGAATAGAACAAGTAATAAAATGTCCTTTTCAAGATCCGAATAAAGATAGTTTTACTACTGAAAGAAAAGTAGCATTATCTTAAGAGGGGATAGTGTTGTAGCCTTTAACCTTGTCTATCAAGTTGTAAATTAAGGGGTTTTCAGAGCAAGCCTGCCTGAATAGAGAATGAGCTGAAATGTATGCCAACTGTGTAGATTAGATAGCGGTCAGTTCAGATAACCTGTTTCTCTGTGTCTCAAAGAGAGGAACACCTTAGACATTTATGCTTATCGAAATAAAGATTCAGACAGTAGACTTTTGAACAGATAAGGGACTGTTTCATTCACTGTAATAGAAGGAGCTTCAATGAATAGATTTAAGACTTAATACAAAAATAAGAAAACTTCCAATGAGAAACATAAATAACACTACTTAGTTGCCTCTGGTCTGTTGTAGTGCTGTCATTTGAATCCGGCGTTTACATTGCCAAGAAAAGGAATGTTAGTGGGCTTTCTATGCAAGACAAGTAGTAGATACAGTGAAAATAAGAGTAAAAACAAAATACCTGAAAGATACTCTTAAAGAAATAGAAGTCTAAAAAACTACGTAAAACACCTGGTGGGAATCGTGCTCAGAAGTTTTGAGTTCTGAGCATTTAGTCATTAGATATGTTAGTAGTGTTCAGGGAGTCTCAACACGCAAACACTGAAGATAATAGTGAAGATGTACCACGAAGCTAATCTCGGACACTAAAATCCAAAGTCCACGTAGACCGTTATCTTATCTTTGAAATGGTTGATAGAGGCATTTAGAGATGGCAGGGTTAAAAATTATCCAGAATGCTGCCCTGTTCTTCAGCAATTTATATTCTAGGATCTTTTTAAGCTGAAGAAGAGGCTTTTGTGTTTAGTAGCCTTCGATGTTTTTTTTTCTTCTATAAGTAAAACTGTGATGCTGTGGAACATGACTACCATATTCAGTAGATAACTTGAAAAAAGAAAGCTTATAAACATGATTCATTTTTACAAAGCGCGGTGGAGGTTATGTTTTGACTTAGAAGTTTGATAACAGACCCAGAAGTAATGCCGAAGTGACAATAAGCATAGCTGAAAGTTCTGTAAGAGATTAGACAAGGCTTTTGACTTAAAAAGCAATATTTTTCATGTCTTAATGTTGGCAGAAGAGTAAACTCTTCTCCTGTGCAGTTATATACTTCAGTAGCATTAACTACCTGCTTCCCTTCGGGTGTTTTTCCTCCTAATCCCATCTGTTCTTATGCTAGAATCCTGTATTGTGTGGTGCTTGATATTTTCATTTCTGGAATGCTGTTTTATGTACTATATACGTATTATATTTATTTATATATTATTATATTCAGCCAGTTGCGGAAATCGTATTCCCCCATCTCTGTAGTGTTTTGAAGTATTTTCTAGAAAAAGAATTCAAGAACAATGGGTACTTAGTTCATAAATTGATACTCTAGAAAGCCAATTTTGATTTTCAAAATTATTTTTGCTTTTAGTATCTTGAACACATAGAGGTTTCAGTGGATGAACTATACTTTTTGGAGTCATGTTTGTGTAAATCTCAAGGACTTCAGTCAGAAAATCTTTGAGCTTTCATTTTGGCTTGTTGAGTAAGATAACAGGACCCACTCAATCTGCAGTCATATTCTGGCAAAACTACAGAACCACGCTGGGAATGAAGAATATTTTTTTTTTCATCTTTATTATTACATTTAAGTTCTGTACACATACTAATGAAGGGGGTTTGTTATTCTCAGATCTCTACTGCACGTGCCCTCCTGGTCATGTTTTTCATACTGTTGGGGTTTTTTTCCTGCCATTTTCACAAAGAAGAAAACAAATTGCTTTTAGTAGTCTGATGCATTGACAAAGATACTTCTGCACATTAAATCCATTATGCATCCAAAACTCTGTTACTGAAAGCTTTTTGTAGTTGCATGAGAGAGGCGTGTATTCGGCACTGTTTCTCTTCCTAGTTGTTCATTGTAAATGTAGCTTATCCAATCCTGCTGCATGTGTCAGTTGTTGGGAATGATGGCCTAAAAAAGAACTACATCGTTTGTTCCTTGTGTTTCAGCTAGGTTGTCTTGCTCTAAAATGTTTTGTTTATGCTATAATGTCCTAATTACATGTCATTTGTTCTTCTATTTCCACGATTTTAATTCCTTCTTAAGTGGAAGAAGTTATAGAGCAAGCAGACTACCTGTATGGGAGTGGAGAAACTGAAAAGCTGTATTGGTTCCTGGTTCAGCATAAAAATAGGTACTT
The DNA here is from genome assembly GCA_008921705.1 of Burhinus oedicnemus. Classification (NCBI taxonomy): domain Eukaryota; kingdom Metazoa; phylum Chordata; class Aves; order Charadriiformes; family Burhinidae; genus Burhinus; species Burhinus oedicnemus. Next base: position 2,614,020 of record VFFE01007674.1, on the reverse strand, counting down.
GATTGCATTGAGACATTACTGTGACTTCTTTTCTGTGCTCTTCTGTATCAGTTTTTCAACTAATGTGCTCATTATGGTATGCTGGAGAACCTTGCGTTCATCCTTATGTAAGTAGGAAAGAAGGACTCTTGATCTTTTTCTTCCTGATGGAAAAATGAATGAAGAAAGGACTGGTAGCTGTAGATGAGGGTAACACTCAAGTTTTTAAGTCCTGCAAAGGAGGGGTTTTTGTTTTTTTTTGTTACTCTAAGAATCCTTTAAAATATAATGCAAAAACTCGCAATGTGTCTACAGATTACTAAATGATCAAAGTACCTAGAATTGAAGTATTGAAAATTTTTAAGAGTCACTGTTTCATTTCTTTTTCATTGCTGACCAGCTGTTCGTTCTGTTTTCATTTGTCTCATGTTAGGATTTGAGTCTGAACAAAAAAAAAAAGCACCTTACTCATGTAGTTATGTCTTAACTGCACAAAACATTATTGATAAGAGAACCGGGACAAGCTGTTTAAGGAAAAGGCACAAAATGCATTGCAAACTGAAGAGTCTATTCCTTTGGAGGAGACAAGGCATCTCACTCGTAGAACATTTCTGGAGGAAATCAATTGTGCAGTTGTTTTCAGTAGTTTTCATTTTTTTTTTTGTTGTGTCTCCCCCCCGTCGTTCTTCCCAGGGGTGCAAGTATAAAGCCTGGGGAGTTAAATGAAGGTCCTAGCCTGTGAGGGACACCATGTCATAAGCAAGGTGTAAGCTTGCTAATTATTCTGTGAGGAGTAAGGATTCCAGTAGCAGTACTTAACATTTTTGTGACTTGCCTGAAAAATCAGTCTGTTAGTTCTGCGTTACTGTGTTAATTAGAGCAGGACTGCTGTGCTGTAGGCAGTGACTCAGTTTTACTCCAGATAAGAAAACTGGCTTTTATTGATACTGAGTTTAGCAGTAACTCATGTATGCCTTTTAATATTTTCGGTTTCTGGTAGTTTTGACTTCAGTATTCCTGTAGGGGGGGAGTTTTATAGCCAGAACCTCTGAAAGACTTTCTAAACTTAAATTTAATATTAAAGTCTCTATTAAAATAGTAAGCCAAAATTCAAATAGTAGTTAGCTAGTAGTAAAGTGCAAGCAGTGTTTCAGAACAGCATGTTAACAAAATAATAAAACTTCAAATCCCTTATCTTTGGCTATAACATACCATACACCGTTTGATACAATACAAATAAATATATAAATGGACAGCTTTATATGGTGGTGGTAGGGCTAATCTATGTTTTTTCACAGTTGTTCTAGGAAGAATTTAATCATTTAGATACAATTATAGGGAAAAAGATGCATAATATTTTAAACATTCCTAGTAAACATTAATATCAAATCAGTGCAATGCTGGAAAAAATACCGTCTAGCTAAGAACAAAGTCATCCTCATTTTCCATCTGGTGTTTTGAGTGGTCTGTTGGGTTTTTTAAATCTGCATCTTTTTTAAGAAAACAAAGTCCTTTCCTACAGATACATTTGCTTCACAGAACGAGAATGGCAGGACGAAGGTATCGTCAGACAGTCTCTAATGGAGGGGTTTGATTTGTTGTTTGTTACCTTGGGGTTGTATGGAATGACAGGTGATATGCTGCTCTCTTATCACCCACGTGAGATACATATTGAAAGACTGATATAAGACCTTTGCTTGCTTTGTTTCCATTATTGCTTTAAAATGTTAGTGTTTCTGTTCATAACTAGTGATGACGCAGAGTTGTTATGGCGGCTGGCACGGGCAGCACGAGATCTAGCTCAGCTTAGTAGTACTTCTGCAGAGAAGAAAAGACAACTGGCATATGAATCCCTTGAGTATGCAAAAAAGGCGCTTGAAAAAAATGAATCAAATTTTGCAGCGCACAAGGTGAGCCAAGCAAAATAACTGAAATCTTGTTCTTTGATTTCTGTCAGTAGAAACTGGAACAAATGTCATTGTGCTGTTTCAGCAAACTTCAGCTAATTTAACTTTCCAGTTGAGAATGAGTGCGACTTCCAGAAAAGTTAGAGACAATTAGAGGATCAGAGTTCAGACTTTTGCAGCTGAATTTATTCTATGCAGGAAACAGGAACTGGTTAAATGTGTGCAGGACCATGGCAAGAGGTGACTGATTAGGTTGGTTACAACCGATGTAGTCGGCTCATCCTTCCCTGATGCAGCCTTAAAAACGTTGTACAAGCCACCCCACGCTCAGCGTGCTCTTTCTGTGCACAATAGTAGCTCTGTAGGGTTTCACTGGAAATACTTCAGGCTCTGAATTCATTCTGCTACCTTTTTTTTTGTGCTGCTTCTCTGACAGGCAGAGAGGTAACAAAGTATAGTCAGTTGTGTTGGCATCTTGGATAAGAAGAGAACATTGGTTCCTTTATGTGTGCAGACCAGCAGGTTGCTTTGATGCTGCCTGAGCTGTTCATAACAAGTACTTTTTTGCTTGTTGTCATTAGTGGTGGTGGAAGTTGTTTTGTTTGTTGTTTTGGTTTTTTAAATTTATTATTAATAGCTATAGCATTGTATTAAATATTTTATTTTTGTTCTTAAAATTATAGTGGTATGCCATTTGCCTCAGTGATGTTGGAGATTTTGAAGGAATCAAGACTAAAATTGGAAATGCCATTGTTATCAAAGAGCACTTCCAGGTAATGTAAACAGTTTTTTGCATATGACAGCGTTAATGCATCCAGTATGTAGATGTGTGGCAGTTGTGAACTATTGTTTGGCAAAAATTTGCAAGTGTACTTCTGTTCAAATCTCCTGGTGACACTTTGGGTTTTGGGTTAATGTGACAGTGCTGAATCCCCCAGCAACAAGGAGTACAAATTATCTCCTGCAGTAAACTAAGTTGCTATAGAAGAGAGTCTTGAAATAGCGGAAGTGTTTTTGACAGCTCTTAGGACTAGGTAAAATGTAATTGTGCCCTTGAGAAATGGATCTGTGGCCATCCTTTTAACTGTGGATCGTGTAACAGTGAAGGACAAATACTGGAGAAGATAAAGGACTACTGATTTTATATCACCAGAAATTATATCAAAATCTGAACGTGACAAGTCTCATGTGAAACTCTTAATAACCTACTAAACAGAAGTGCTTAGAAATCTGTCAGCGTCTTCAGTTTTTTGGAGGTGAGCAGATTTAGTTGTGCACTGAGTAACTACTGTATCACCTTGAAATTCTACACACTGTTAATCTGGTTTAATTAACAGTAGGATAACAAGTCTAATGTTTTTCATGTATTTTAATCCAAATGTGGCAGAACAACATTTTACATCTTGTGTTTTTTCCCCCCCCTCACTAGAGAGCCGTTGAATTGAATCCAAAAGATGCTACAACAATTCATCTTATAGGCATTTGGTAAGGTCTGTTTTCAAATAAAAGTTAGCATGTGGCAAAGAAAAATGCCAGAATATAAAATATTTTATATGAATTACAGAAATGCTTGGAATAATTCAGTGGCTTGTAATTAGTTGATGCAAACATGAAAACCTATTGAACAGGTACAGGACATCATGCTTTGAAAAAGTCTGGGTGCTAATTCTTATGCAGTTCAAAAAGATGAAAAATAATTGTTCATTCAATTTATTTGTCTTACTGTATGGAACTATTAAAAACTCATTTTGCAGACGTAAGTATGTTTCCACAGCAGACATCAAAGATTGTGAGTACTACTCAATTTGTGCTGAATTTACTTTAAATTTCAGTGATTGCTGCAACTTCATACAATCTGTGTATAGTGAAAAGCTATCAAAAGTGAGATGTGTTCCTAAAATACTTCAGTTATAATCTGTCATGGTACTGTACTTTAAAAGTTATATTTAAGTGAGGGCAGCTTATAAATGCATATGCATTAACAAAAATCTCTGAAATCGAATTTACTGCTCAGTGAAACTGGTACTAAGAATTACTGTTACATAGCAGGCGAAGGGACTGGAAATAAAACTTTCCATACTAACCAGGGCATTCTGTGGAAGTGCTGTGGTTGAAAGCAGTATCTTCTATATGTTAGTGAGAGACTCCAGACAGCGTTTCTGGTTATTTGTCTGAAAAAGACCAAAGCTGCTGCATTGTTTCACAGCAAATCTCTACTGTAAGATTGAGAAATGGAAAATAAATAAAGCCAATGTATTTGTAGCTTCAAAAAAAAATACTAAAAGCCACCTTCTCTATGTTTTTTTCTGGACTCTTGAGTATCAGAGTAAACTACAACCTACTGCTCCAGAGTTTTTTTTATTCGTTTACAAACTTACTTCAGTTTTTCAGCATCTACCACTCATTCCCACATGACCTAACCATTGCAATAGTCCAAATTTTTTAAACAGAAGCGTGTGCTACCAACTGAATGAGCCTCAAGGTCAGTTTTGAGATAGGAAGCCTGTTCTGGAAGGAACTTAAGACATTGTTTCTAAGGAAAGTTAGAAAAGATGATCAGAAATGTGAGATTATTATTGCTGTGGGCACTAAAATATTCCTATATTGTATATTTAAATATACTCATTATTGAATCCCAGAGCATCTTCATCTGAAATTGGGACTTGGTATCAGCCAATTCTTGAGTATTTTTGTATTTTCTCTTTTTAGTCTATCCTGGATTGAACCTCTTCTGTTGGCATTTCTCATAAGGCGCATCTGATGGCAAAATTTCAACTCAGACTGTGTATTCCATGCTTTGCCCCCCTCTCCTCTGAGCACTTCTGTATTTGCATTTATTAATTTTTCTCCTCCTCTAGTGTGTTCTGTTTTACACAGTGAAGAATATTTTTATACTCATTGTGGGAGGGTAATAAAGTGAATAGTGTTATTTATTGTTTACATATGGTACGTTCTACATATTTAAAATACTTAATAAATCCTTTCAGCATCTCCAAGATAGGGGACTGATTACCTTTATTATTCAGTAGATAGGAAAACAGCATAGAATGGCCTGGCCTAGAACACAGTAGTTTGATTCTTGGGTTTATTTTCATTCTTATAGATCAGAGTCTTTCAGGAACATACTGCAGTTCTGCTTTATATTAATAATTGAGAAAAACAAGGTAGTGTTGAGGCAAGGCAATGACATTACTCAGTTGTGCCCTGTTTTTGCAAATATATTAGAACAATGTCAAATAATGTAAATCGTTAAAATTATTCAAGCTCAAACGCTGTCTCATGGTTAATAACTGTCTCCAGTTTTGTCTAAAGTCATAGTGGTTCCCAGTAAAAGATATACCAAAACTTCTTTAGCAGAGCTACACAGCAACTTCAAACATCTTGCTATTTTGTTGTACAGTTGTAAGAACTTGCTTATAGAACTTGCAGCGTGGCTGGAGTTGTTCTGACTCTTGGAAACAACAATTATGAAGTCCACAATACACGAATGTTACTCAAAAACAAGAGAAAAATGTAAAGGGTATACACAAATGTTTCCTTTTGCTCCAGGTGTTACTCCTTTGCTGAAATGCCATGGTACCAAAGAAAAATAGCTGCAACGCTATTTGCCACACCACCAACCTCCACATTCCAAGAGGTACAATATGAAAATGTTTCACAGATTATTATTCCCCCCCAAAAAGCTGCTGATATACTCTTACTAATTTTCCTGACAAAGCTGATCTCTGCTTATGGAATAATCATGGACTTGTGACTTTACAACTGTCATTAATAAAATGAGAATGTAACAGGAGAGTGAGGGATATCTAAAACCATAAAAATATTTAATTTTTTTCAGCTTTGGCACGCACAGAATAGTGAAAATTATTTTACGTAGTTTGTGCAGCAGAAAATAGCAAGCTGTATGTCACTTAGTTTGTATTTACTATTATGATCGACTGCAGATAACTGTCTGTACTAGTTCCAGTGCTGCTGACTTATATGGTGGTGTTATACCATGTACTTATTTGATAGGACTCTTAGAATTTTCCCCTTTATATTAAATGCAAAAAGTAATAGCTTGTTTTGTTGCTTACCACTGACAAATACCTTCTCATCCCCTGGCTACATATGGTGTGGTTTTTTTTCAGTTGAGTGTATTTTTGTTCATTTTTGCTATGAAAATTCCTGCTATCATCCACCCTAAAACCCTCTCTCCAGATGCGTATCTTCTAGGGTGTCTTAACACAGGATGCATCTTAATTAAATACTTGTACATATATAGAAACTTGGAAATTAAACTGGTAGTAGGAAAGTTTGCTGCAGCTGTTACAATCTTGGTTTAGATCAACCAATGACTGTCCCACAATATTTTGGTTTTTTAAGGTGGGGGGGGCAGGAGTCACTCAAAGTAAATGTAGAAGGCTGGTTGCTGTTACACAGAAAGCAATTTAAGCTCTGGTTGAAAAAGAAAGCAAGCTTTTTAATGAAATGTCAAGCTTGTAAGTTTGCTGAAAATCACTCTTGGAAGAATACAAAGTGTCAGCCAGGATTTTGAATACTGTGAAATCATGCCAGTCCCAACATCGAGTTCTGTAGCACTTAAAAGTGGCTGAAGAAAGCAAACTTGTCCCAGAACCTGTAGTTGAGGCATACTGGCAATAATTCTGCAGTTACAGTGTCAGTACAAAATCAGTTTTGTAAATAGGTCCACACTTTTATGTTCTCTGACAGTATTTTCCCTCCAGCTAGTAACATCAGGAAGAGGTAGGAATGGACTGAAATTTCTGACGTGCCGGACAGGAAACTAGTTGAAAAATGTGTGTGGATTTCATAAAGGTTTGTTCTCATGTAAGTGGATACTAACTGGTGCTCTGTAGGAATCATTTCTCCCTGAAGTATTTCTCAACATTAATGGCCTGAATAATAAGATTTGTTTCATCTATTAAATTTATACATGAGAACAGGCCGGGGGAAATGGAGATATGCTGGATGGTAGAAATAAAATTCAAAATGATCTTGACAAGATGAAGACTGGAAAAACACGATCCAACTTGAGAGGGACAAATACGAGGTACTGCACTTACGGAAGTGGCAAGGGAATAGTTAGATAAGCACTAGTTCTGTTGAGATGTCAGATCTGATTGTACATTGAATGAGAACCGTCAGTAGCTTGCTGAATTAATCAAGATCACTGACAGAAAGTCCTCCTTCAGCTATGTTAAGCATGTGCATAAGGCTTTAGTTTGACTACTGTGTTCAGTTTATTCTCTATTTTAAAGAAGACAACCTTATCTTTTGCAGGCTCTTCATTACTTCCACATGGCAGAGGAAGGTAATACTTCTAGCTTTTTTGGACAGAATAATCTTTTATGAATGATGACTTGCAATAAACTTCTAGCTTTTGGTATTATCTTAATAGTGTATGATCTGCTGATAAATATATCAGCCTGTTGTGCTAGTCAACACACTAGACTGTTACATTGGAATGTTTCATCAGAGATACTCAAAGTATGTTACACGCTCACTATCATGACTTATACTGTAACATGAGGGTTTTCTGCAGAATAAATATTAAAGTGAAATTTGTACCTTCATTAGTAACAAAGTAGTCTTCCCCAAGGCATTCAGCTGGAATGCAGGGGGAAGAAGCAAGTAAAAAAGGGAATTTTATGTCATTTTTTCTAAATTTTCTTAAAGTTCAAAAGTCCTCTGTATTCTAAGTAGAACAATAGAGAAAGCAGATTTTTTTATTATTTCAGAAGCTATTTTGATCAGAGTGCCAATCTAACTGTTAGTAAAACTGTCCACATGTAAAAGAAAACATGGATCTATTATTTCTCCAAGAGTGAAGCCATAAGCAAAACTGAGTAGTTGAAAGATAAAGGAAGACAGTGTTCTATGAAAGATTTATATATAGTTGTATCAGTGAAGTTTAAAGGGAAAGTTCGTTGTGTATCTTCTCCTGGGTGTCAAGTAATGCAGCTGTGAACTGGAACAGTGGCCTTAATCTCAAAATTTGCCTTCAGAACACCTCCATATGTTACAAATCCTGACCTTAGATCCAGCAGCAGAGAAAGCCTGTGCTATAAGTATGAACGATAGGCAAGACTAGTCTTTAATGATTGATAGCCAGAGCATGCTTTGTAAAAGCAAACTCTGAAATCTGTCCTTAAAAAAAGTTAAATGTGGGTACAATCAGTTTCAAGTTTTCTTCCTGTGCAGCAAAAGCTAAGCTAACACTTGTATGTGCGTGGTGTGAAGGTAGGAAATGTGCCCTTTATTTCCTTGCCTATACTTGCTAAGTTGGTTGCATTGCCTGTTGCACCTACTAGGTCCAGAAAAGCACAGAATCGGCAAAGCAAAGCTGTTAGGCATTACGCTCTTTGTGAGGAATCTAGTTTCATTTAGTATATTAACTAACAAGCTGCTACCTAGTGTAACTGTATGAGACCAAGATCAAGCAAGTAGAAGTTTTATAGTGGCTTCCTTCTGATCCAAAGCCAAAATAGTATTAATCTTTTCCAAAATAAGTATTTAAAGGAATAACGCTATATCATGGCTTTGATAGTATGCCGCTTGTTCTCATTTAAAGCTTTTTTGCTGTCTCTATACAGCTGACCCAAATTTCTACAGCAAAAACTTGCTCTTTTTGGGGAAGACATACTTGAAGTTAAACAATAAAAAGATGGCTCTTCTGTGGTTAAGCAAAGCAAAGGAGTATCCTGCACATACAGAAGAGGACAAACAGGTAGGAGGTTAAGAACTGTAATAGTACAATTACATACTGTAACCAACACATGTGACATTGTGCCAGTGGAATGTTTTATAAAGTTAACTCGAGTAAATTGTAGTTCAGCATCTACATTCCAGGATCACATCCAGACACCAAAAAATTCTAGTATGTTGGTAACTGTCTCTGAACACAATAGTTGGAAATACTTTGTTTATAATAAAGAACTGTTATGCTTTCTTCTTCATGATGTTTTTGTAGCGCTACCCACCCTTAAGTGTGTTGCTGAAGTTAAGGCAGGCACCTGAGCTAACCTATGTCTGTGTGAGCAAGGATTAACTTTTCACGTGCCCAAAACTGGAAAGGTAGAAGTCATATTTTGGAAGAGCTAAAAACAACATGAACAGGAGGAAGAAGAAAACATGGACGTATCAGAGACTTGCTAGATCCATAAAACTTAATATTGTAGTCCTTTCCAGGCCCCTAGGGAGAGTTTTAGACTATCTGAATTGAGACAAATGGAAGTAATCTATCTTTGACAGCAAATCTCCAACGGTAGGTGAGATGAGGCACTTAATTACCCTTTGGAACTGCTGAGAAGGATCCCAGTTTGGATGGCATCTGCTTCCTACCTAAACACATACAGAGCACTTCCAGGAGGGGCAATCCATTAGACTTGTTCAGACCTAATACTGCATTCGGTATAAACCACTGCAATTGCAGTTACCTTCCATGAACAATCCCGTTAGCATCAGGACTAACAAAACCTGATTTCCAATTGATTTTTCTTATGGTTGATTGACCTCTAATTCATTTATGTTAAGCTGCAGTGTGAGATGCCGTAACTGTTACAGAAAACATCCAGATGTGTTGTGACATTCTGAATGTCCTAATTCTAAGAAATATTTTGGTAGGATTTTGCACTTCACACCTCAGAAAAAGCACTACTGAGCTTTCCCTTTGTAGATCCTCTAGTAAGGCTCGAACTGTTTCTCCCAAAAGTGAGCTCCTTCAGTAACATCTTTCAGTAGAAACATAAGTAAGGATTCCGTTCCTCCACTGCTTTGCAAAATGCATAGGAATTTAATAGCCTAAAGGAGTAGTGGTCTCGAGTATGTATGAAATTGGTCAATTCTTCTGACAGTTGCTAGTAGCCAGAGGCACATGTGAAACCAGTGATGGCAAAAGCTTGCCTTTCTTTAGAAACCACCTAAAAGGAGTCAGTAGTGGTTTTTGTGCTGTAGCCAAGTTGTTACACCGCTTGCTTACCTGCTGCAGCAGTGCTCGGCCTGCTGGTACAAACAGCTATTTTCTTATCTCCCAGAAGGGCGCAGAGCTGCTGAACTGAGATGGTATTCTCTCCACTCTCTGGATGAATGTGTAAAACACAAATTCATTGGTGACTAGCCTTGGTAGAAGGAAATGGGCCTGTGCAAAGAAACTGGAATTCTTGTCTCTGCATTTGGCAGAGGTAGGCGTTAGTAGGTTTTCTGAGCATTTTTTACCCCCTAGCATCTGCAGTATCTGGCTTACATTGTCTGCACTGCTTGCTCTGTCAGGACCAGAAGTTGGTTGGTTGGTTGTTTTTTTTAATATAGGTGTTAGAGATGTCATATTCAAATTTTACTAGATTTTACCCAGAATCCCTTGGCAAATGGAGTCTCTGAGTCAGTCTGCTCATGCTTCCTTAGCTGCTGTCCAGTGTTTTGAAAACCCTAGCTTGGTTGGTTATGGTCAGAAATAGGACAACTTACTACATGCTACTATGGGACTACAGCAAATCCAGAGCTAATCATCTGGATTCAACCCAAATAAACTTACTATATATATATATAGAGAGAGAGTAAGTGAATTACACTGAAGGCACTAGCTGCTTAAGTGGTTTTATACCATTCATGTTTCAAGCATTGAGCGTCTTGAACTACAGGAAGAAAACTGACTAATCTTAGGCGGGTTCTGAATTTACAGAAGTGTGGTAAAATGTTTGGGTGCTTGCATAGTAAGTTCTGCTAGAAAAGCCTGTAACTACCCGGTGCTGTTTTGTTATGAGTATATTTATTTCTTTCAGGTACAGAAAGAAGCTTTGGAGCTGCTTAATTCTATATAACAAGAAACAAGGTAACAGGAATTCAGTGCCTCAAGTTTGATCAGCATAGGAAAAAGACCCCAAGTACTACTTTGGTTTATTGAAGCTGTTAATAAAAGTAAAGCCTAAACCTGCTATCTCCTTCTCGTTTCAATTAAACTGTCAGCTAGAAGGTCTGTTTTATTATGTGTCCTGTTTATTTATCCTGTCTGATTTCCATGGGAATAAAGGGCTTCATGCACAAGCAGGGGAAGGCCGGGACAGTGGTTGTACAGGTTTTTAATAAAGTTTTTTACTGTTCAGCTACAAGTTATGTATGAGGAATAAGAAGAAACATGACTAGCATAATTTTAAAAAAAGGAGGTACAGGGCCATGACATAATTATTAACCTGCAATTTTATCTAGGGCATTCTCCTCCTGTGGGGTTCAGTGGCCTTCAAGTAATGTATGTTCACATTATTAGCTGCTCCTATAGATTTCTCATTAAGGCTGCCCAAGCAATCTTAATTCCAATACACTTAAATTCTAGTGTTTGACTTTGCAAAAAGTGCTGTGGTTTAAAAAGTAGTAGGGAACATGTACAGAAATCCTTTTATGGGTGATAGGAGCAAATGCAGTGAGAAGCTTTCTGTGAAATATGAGTATTTATTTGCACGTTGAAAGGCTGTGAACTCCGAGGATTTAGTGGCTGCACAATGTTTGCTGGACACACGCGCTCCTTCCCCTAGACTGTGGTGGCAGGAGGAGTGCATACACCCAGTTCATTAGAAGGCAACTAGTTTTGAAGCACAGACTTCTGTTTGTAGAAATCAAGTAAAACTTTCTTCTTGTTCTTGCTGCTATTTTAGCAGAGACTTTCACCAGAAAAATAAATTAACCGAAGTTAGATATCCAGCATAGAAAATATTTACAGACTTTCCAAACAATATATTCTTGATTACCCAACAGAGAGGACCAAATAATGAAAAAATGGTAGGCAATCAAATACGCATGGTATTGCCAGTAGAAAGTCTTAACAGTCTAGAACAAATTGTCTATAAATACCTAGTGTTTGCTTTAATAGAAAAGCATATTGCAATCTATAGGAGGAAGATGGAGAAGGGCATAAATTGCTTAGACTAACAAACCAAGCCTGTGCCAAGTCAGTAGTAAAAATCCATAGCTGAGGGACAATCTAGAGCTTTAATTCTAGCCTCAGATCACAAAACTAGTTAAAATACGTTTTTTTCCACTACAGTCAAGTAATTCTTATTTTTCTGTTAGCAGAGCATCAGAATGAAGGCTTTGATATGTCAAAGTCCCAGGGTGGATAACGTAGTGTTTCAGAGACATTCTTCAAATTTTCTCCATTCATACACTACAAAAACATCTGCCGTACACAAAACCGCTTCCAGTAGCTTTGTGCCTGAGCCACCTTACTTCTGTGCCTTTTCTGTTGCAGAAAACCATATCTCCACAACGTGAAAGGCTATCCAGGTACCAAGTGAAGATTGTTGAGCATTTAAAGAGCAGCTGAGTTGCTTGCAGGAAGAAAGGAACAAACCCAACCCATGAACTACACAGCAACTCCTTCAAGTACTATTACCTCACTGGTTCCCCTGTCTGATCTCCAGCCTTTGCTGCCTTTCCTCCCTCTGCTGTCTTCCCTCCCCCCAAGTGCAGATGAATTATGGGGAATGCAAAGGGGAAGAGAGAAAGTTACAAGGCTGTATTACTGGAATTCCTAGAAAGTCCAAGTTAACTGTAAGCACACACCCCCAAGTCTATAAATCGTGGTGGGGTTTTTTTCTCTTAAGAGCCATGCTTTTAGTCAGTCCTTTGAAACCAATTAATAGATCATATACACGTACAGAAGGCTGCTGGGTTTGGTTTTTTTCCTTGCTTACTAACCCTTACCCACAGGAAGAACTTGCAGTTATGAGACAGCTAAAATTACCAAAACAATAAAGCAACTACATTCTTGTGATGTGCTGTCTTTTTTATTATTTTTCACTTACTCACAGATTCACAAAATTCAGCAGTTGATAGTGGTTGACCAAGTCACTCATTAGTGCAAATTCATGAAGTTCAACTCTATGACATTTAGGCCTCTTAATTGTCTTTTAGGCAAGCCACACACTCTTCTGTTGCCCGGCCTTTGACATTTGGTTTTGGGTTTTTTTTTTTAAAGCTTCCTCCATTCTAACCAGCATAAGTCATAATTTAAGTGGATTTGCACTTGAAATTAATTTAATGCTATATTTATGAAAATGGTTTTGCAGAAGATATTTGGTGTAGTATGAAAAACCCACAAAGTGGTGGAAACTTCTGAAACTTAACAGAAAGTTCATGTAGGATAGCAGTCTATTGAGCCCGTTGCACTACCGGTGTTACCAAAGCTATGTCAGGTCAACAGCTCCACAGAAAGCTGTATGTTTTGAATACAAAGCCTCAAGAGAATCCAATATGTAGAAAAATAAATTTTGGCAGAATTCAGTTGCTGTATTGGAAAGATACATGAACAGATAGAAGTATTTTTTCTGCACGTACACTTTTAACAGTGCAATATGATATGTTACAGAAGTGTCTTTAATGGTACTCTAGGAAATCATTTTCATGTGTGTACAAAATTCTGTGTAAGTTAAATGTAATGGAAATTACAGTTAATATTTAAAGCATAATACAAATGGTAATTTTAAACATGTTTTGACTCTATAATAAGGAAGCACGGTTTGCTAAAAGTAGCATTTAATATAACTCACATGAATAAGGTGTTAAATTTTAATTTTTTTTGAAAACACATCTTTGCAGTTCAGCAAATGCCCTCAATGCCAATAAAACTAAATGGCTTTATATTATTGTGCACTTAGGACAAATTTGACCTACATAAAAGAACTACAGGTTTCAGACATACTTACTTAATTCAGATACATCTGAATTTCTGTAAGAACTTAAGAGGAACGAGAATATTTAATACTTAAGAATCTTTTTATCTGTGCAGAGCTTATGTAACTTTCATTTTATTTGGGTTTACTAGATCCAATAACTGAAACGGAACATGAACATAGAAAGCAGCAAAGTTCACATTACGTTTTGTATACCCTTATAGCTCAGTTTACATTACTGTACTCTAAAAAGTTGTAAAAAGGACATCAGGGACTGAAAAGGGAAACAAGAAACAACAACAAAAAAAGAAACCTGTAAGACACCAGACCAAGGAGAGAATGTGTAATATTTTCTCTTTTATTATTTTTTCTTTGAAGATTACCTAACATCCTCGTGGTAATAACCCAAGGTAATATGTAAACAAATTTCAATGCTGCTCAAATGAATTAAAATATTCTGTTCAGCTCCTACAGTAAGTCAGAACAGTGGCACCAATTCCTTTCAACATTAAATCACATTCATCTTATTGTACATGACTCTTGTGCAAGTAGTAAAGGCTTTATTCATGACCTTGGCTACATCAGTAGAGAGGGATATATCAGCTATTTACGTATTTAAAAAAATTAAACTGACAGAACAACATATTCTGTCGTCTCAAATACCAGCAGCATCTTTCTACATATTTAGGATACGTTTGGCCTAAGCCTTTAACACCTTTTAGAACAGCCATGCAATAAAACAAACTTGGAGATGTTTCTTAAGAGAGAACACAGAGCAGTTTAAACATTTTTCTGAATAATAAAGCCAAGATAAAGCAAATCCAGGCCCTTTTAAATGGCTGCAACTTTTCATACACTTAAAGCTCTATAAAACTAGAGCCTATTAGTATATATATTTATATTTTTATATATATTTTAAATAAGTCTCTTGTCTGCTTTCAAAATTTATGAGGGTTTTTTCTCATCTTTTGGAAGGGCAATAAATAAAAGTAGAAAAGGCTGAACTGTTTTGCATATCTTTGTGGAAGAACGGAGAACAATTATACTTTTAGAGTTCCAGAAAGATCACTGTACAGAACAAAAAGCTTATATACAATTAAGTGTGCAATTTTAGTTGGCTGGGCCTTTTATTATGCAAGATCTCCTTTTTGACTAGAAGCCACTTCTACTCTTGACCAAATCCCTCTGTTTCTTCAATGGCAAAGAGCAGCTTCTCTTTTAGTTGTTCATAGCTTTTATATGGTGGTAAATCCAAACGATTAAAACTAAGCAGAAAAAAACAAAATGTTGTTAAGTTTATCTAAATCCCATGTAGAACACTACAGAACTCGACTGCTACAGTAGAAGTTAAAAATGTTCTGATCTAACAATTAGAAATGAAGAGCAATCAGTGCAATCTCACTGCCTTGACATTTCTATGAGCAGTAAAAACAAACTGAGAGAAATACTTTAAGAAACAAGACTTATCACATCAGATAAAAACCAGAACCTTTGAAGACTAAAGACAGCCCAAGATACAGGGAACTATAATACTCAGAAAAGGAAATATTCACCATGAAGTTTAATATCATCCTAGTTCGATGGATCTCCAAATTCCAGCAAGAGCAGGGAAAAGCTGAATTTTTCTCCTTCCTACGCATGTCTGGATATAGGGGTTTATTTTTCCTTCTAAACTTTGCCCTAAAAGCCTTCTGCCAAAATTCTCTTTCATTCCATGTCTTCCCCCAAAATTATCTTAGACAAAGAGGGATGTTTTAAGTCTTGCCATCATCACTTGAAAAAACAGCACCAGTGGAGAAAATGGTAAAATGGAGGATTCCTTGGAGTAAAGTATGATGAATATTATTGTCACAATGTTGCCAAAGGAAGGTGTGTCCATTTTGCACACAGTATATGAGTGAAACTGATCTGTTGCACCAGTTTGGCACAGCAGTGCCAAGCCAGTAATAGTCTGAAGCCCAGCAGGAAAAAGTATACATTCTTGACTAAACATCCTTGGTTTGAACATTTGCTGTGATTTCTTTCATACTACTTTTTCTCATGACTATACATTTATCTTTTATAATGCTACTCTATAATAAGTGTATCTAATAACTGCATATACCTAATACCAACATGACTTTTCTTCAGTTATTTAATATTCTCTAAAATAAAGAATTGGGGAAACACTTCTCAGTTCTGTGCAAGAAGGATGATACCGTACTTCTGATAGATCTGATACTGACAACTGTGTACAGTGCAGTAGCAAAATCTAAAAACAGGGCAACCAGAAAAGTTTTCAATACTGCCATGTCCGAGCAGTCAAAGAAGCTGAAGATGGAGATAGAGAACTGATTCAAATTAGATATCATTCAATTTGGTAAATACAAGACCAGAAAAAGAGAACCACTAAAGTTACAGAAAGTTTACATGTAACAACTCACCAAGTGTGACTTCTTGGTAACCAGGTTTCTTTACCAACTTTTTCAATGCAGAATTTCTGAGGACCATTACTTCCTAGAAAAGAAGATTTAAAAAAAGTGTAATCTGTTCCTTTTAAGTAGTACACGTGATATATATGTGACATAAGACACAGCTCAGATACAGCAGAGTTCACTAGGTGCTACTCAATGTTACATGAATATGAACATTCTTGTCATAGAAATGAGATAATTTCCTAAGCGTTTATAAATATATTCATGGGATTTCTCATATAAAAAGCCCTTCTAGATCCAAGCTGATGTACATGAAGTTCCTGCTATCTGTACACTTGCAGCATGGTTCATTTGCAAATAGAACAGTCACAGTACTAAAGTTTTGGTTCCCTTTTACTTACCCATAAGTTCAGCAAATCCACCCAGTGGTAATCTGCAAGTGCCAGTGACAAACTGCAGAAGTCGCATGCGAACCTCGTTGTCTGTTTCTTTTACAAACTAAGCACAGAAATTCAAATTACTTAATAAAAATCTTTAACATAGCTGGAGAAAAACATTAACCCCATGAGACTGCTGAAAAAGTATAATTTCATTTAAAAAGACACCACCTGGAGAACGGTTCACCTTTCTTGATTTCAGCAAAATTGGGTGAAGGGAGAAGACAGTGATTTCAGATTATATGCACTGTTGACCGTTACAATGTGAAGGCTGGGAACAGCAAATAAGAATGTTTATCTATTTTATTCTACTCTAAAATATAAAGCATGCCAATGGTTTATATGAAGGCTGTTGCCATTTGGATTAAACACAGCAATAGCCCAGCCACAGGCTCTGGGTATTTCAAGATTGAATTATTCCCTGCATTTGGCAGTCTCAGTAAGAGAAAATGCCGTCCATAACAGCTGCACCACTTTGTAAGGAAATTCACTGAGAAAGTGAAGAGGAAGAAAAGAAAGACGAGACAGAGAACATCTCAGTAAGAGAGGGGGCACTGACAGAACTAGAGTTTTGACTCAGAAAAACCTGGGTAACAAAATAAGTATTTTTGTTCCACAACTGTTGAAACCATATCCAAGTTACTTGAACTTCGGGTTAAGATTCTTTCAGTACCAAGCTTCTTAAAAAGAGATCATATCATCAGATCTTACATTCTTACAATATAAGTAAACTAGGAAATAATTGATTTGCATCATTTTCTTATGGGAACTTTGTCAAAAGTGTCTCTAAAATGGTGATTTATCCCAAGACAGGAACTGCCTAACTGTGACTTCACTTTAGGGAAATTCACAGAAACTGGGAGCCCATACAGCACTTTTGGAGTTTTTTTTCTGAAGATAATTCTTAGCCAACTTCATTAAAATGCGAGTTATAATCAGTCAGTGCTAGACTGGCACAGTTAGTAGGACAAATCATAAATAATATGTGGCATTTCAGATGTACAGGTGTACTACATGTAAGAACATTTAGAAGGTACATCACTGCTAAGAATACAAAAAATCCTATCGTTGTATAATCAATAAGATTATTTTACTGATCAACATACCTGCCAGAACCATATGATCTGCTTGCTATTCCTTGTATAGTGACGATAAACAGTGTTCCTCTGCCAGTCTGCTAAATCAACTTCTTGCATACCACAGAGCATGACCTAGAGAAGAGAATGATTACTTGACAATTTATGTGTCTACACACATAAATTAAGAGTTAATTTTGGATGTTGTATGAGATACACTAACAAAACTGGAAGTTCTTGCTCCCAAAACAGGACTGGTAATTTCTTCATTTTACTCCACAGTTA
Source organism: Burhinus oedicnemus (assembly GCA_008921705.1). Classification (NCBI taxonomy): domain Eukaryota; kingdom Metazoa; phylum Chordata; class Aves; order Charadriiformes; family Burhinidae; genus Burhinus; species Burhinus oedicnemus. Next base: position 2,596,259 of record VFFE01007674.1, on the reverse strand, counting down.
GATTTTCCTTTATCCTAAGTTTACAGAACTCTTCCAATATTGTTTATGTATTTAAGTGGTCTGAAAGCCTGCACACCAGAAACTTGGTTTCTTCCAACTAATCATTCAATAATAAAAGGTATTACCTTTCCCATAAAAGGAAATTTTATATTAAAGAGGATATCACCTTTCCCATTAAAGCCTTGCCTCACATTCCAAGGTGATGATGATTACATTGCTGCTACTTACTACTAGTAAAGATAAAACACACTGCAAAGTATGCAAAGTATTCATTACAAGAGGCAATGAAAGCTCTAAGTGCTAAAGGCAAAGGCCCCTAGAAAACTGAACACTAAATAAGATAGAACAAAGGCCTTTCTCAGGAAAAAAATCCCATTTCACTTAAGAAGCTTTCAGAACACTGCTCATTATATACAAGGAACTTCAGCAGGTCTCACAGAAATAAATAAGCATAGCACTACAGAGCTCCAAATCACAACTCCCACAATGAACACAGGTCAGGCTGATTGTTAAGTAAACATGGTGCATGCCAGCCCTTGGGTGACATATTGAGGATCTGCAAAATTCAGTTTCAAACCTTGTTGGTTTCTCCAACCTTCTGTCCTTAAATGTAATAACCTTAGAACCTATCCTAGACTACGTATGAGAAACTAAGTGATCCCTATACACCAGAATCAACTTCTGTGCCATCTGCTACAAGGTAATTCTACCCATCTACCACAGAAGGAAGTTTTCTATGATGCATAGATCCATCTGTGACCTCATCTACTGATCCTTTCATCAAAACTTGCAAAACACATTTTAATACTGAGGATGGAATCTAAAATTCCCAACCGCTGAATACCACAAAACACTAATTCAATAGATACTGGCTTTTCACCATGATTTACCCCCACTGATCCTATTAAATTCTCCATGTTCCAGAAGCTATCAAATACAGCATGCCACAGATGAGAGATTCAAGCTGACCTATCAATTTAATCATTCCATATGTATTACCTTTGCAAAAGGTAAAAATGTTGAACAGAAAACCTCACCTCCAGCTCCTTTTCATCAAAATAGTGTAGCCACTGTAGAGGAACAACTTCATTAAAACCATCAAGAAAAGCTTTGGTTTGTTCTCTAACTCCCCGAGAAAATCGCCACTCAGCCATTAGCCTGCGATGGAAAAAACCCATACATTAAACGGCAATTATCACTCAACACGAAGAAGTTCAAACATGTGATTGCATGTGGGTTCCCATGAGGTGATGCTCTTTCCAATTTTACTTTCTTACACTGTATGATTCTATAGACTATAAGGGACCTACCGTACTAATGTTATCACAAATCTACAAACTCAGACAACTGTAAAAGTAGCAAGATGTACTTAGATTACCATTCCAGTTAAAAAAAATATTTATTATTATTAACCTTTCATTAATCAAAATTCATCAGCCTTCTCATGAAAATAACGCTACTCGGGCCCTATGATTTTGTTATGGCAAAATTTGCTTTAGCTTAAAAAGTGCATAATCCTAGTGTTTCAATGGTAGAAAAGAAAAATTTCCACCGATTTTAAAATATTCTGCTCTTGAGCAAAAAACACCGTGTACGCAGAGAATAATAAGAAATACTGTTGCTTATAATACCTATAACTATGCTTGCCCAACACTTCGAGCATAAGACTATTTCCAGCTTCAACAACTAGTAGTCATTTTCTGTTTTAAGCTTCTGATTTATGCTAAGATTTGGAGGAAGAGGCAACAGTTTTTAAGTTTCAACTAAAGTGGTCAAGCTACGTCTGAATAAAAAAAAAAAAGACAATAAATATATATATACTATATAAATTATTTCACTGAGAAACTAACAACTGCTAATTTAAGAAGAAACTTTATTTGCAGCACTGGAAATATAACAGAAAAGGATCTGTGTACATCTGCTTTTGAGATCACTCTGAATAGATGGATCAAAAATACAGGTTCAGAAAAAGAAAGGCAATGGTAAGATCAGGAAAGAAGCAGGACCGAGCAGCATAAGAAAACAACAAGAAAAAATAGCTTAAGTCACACCACATTATACACCATTCTGAATTTCAGTTTCCACAGTGACAGCAAAATTCTGAACAATTTTGAAATCCTCTGTCAAACACATGTCTTCCCTCCACCTAGATTTGTTACCTGAATTTACTGAAGATACGTTTGCTCATTTTGTTTCATCTGTTCTCTCATTGTACATGTTAATGACAAGACGTGTCATCTTCTCTCTATCAGGTCTTCCCTTTTTTTAATGTTTTTTTTTGGTGGGGGTTTTTGCTGTTTGTTTTGGGTTTGGGTGTTGGTTTTTTTGGGGGTGGGGGTCTGGGGAGAAGGAAGAGGGGCATAGGAGAGATCAAAATGTACCAAGAGATCATGGGTACCAGGATACCAAAATGTACCAAGATACCATATCAATAATAGTCCGAAGAATTACACAGTAATAGGGGGGGAAAAAAAAAAAAAAGAAAAACCCCCCACATCACAGACTGTGTCAAAAAAGACTAGAGCAACAGAAGAAATACGGAACACTTTTTTCAACATCTACAATGTTTCAACACCTACCCAATATATTCTTCTTTGTTCTCCTCAGTTACCAAGATATTTGAACCTCCTGATTTCAGCTCATGTGAGGTTACTTTTCCTAAGAGCTCCATATCCACACAAAAGTACATTTCCAAGTTACACTCTTCAATGTTGTTATCCCTGAATGAAAAGAAAAAAAACAAAGCACAATGAATTCTATATAAACAAAAAATCCATAAAACATCACACACACACAAAAAAAAAAAAAAAATCTACAAACCTTATCCAGATTAGGGAGTTGTAAAATTCAGTATCAATAGATTCTAGGTCCTTAATAGTAAGTTTTTTGCTCAGCATTCGTTTGTAGAAAGGCAGAGAAAAACCAGTGTCAATAAATTTCCCATGAAACAATGCCTGTTGAACAGAAAAAGTCTGTTTAGCTTCTATTGAACTACTGAATTATTGAAATATTTCTGGACTTGAATTCTTTTTTTCCTTTCTCCTTCAAATAATAAAAGCACCAAGTGGCAGTAGCAGCTTGGTATTTAAAAAGAACAAAACATTACATTAAATGGGAAGAAAAAAAATGATTAATTAACAAAATTTATCCAAGCATATATTATCATTACAATTTAGACATTCTGATTAAAAAAAAAACCCTTCTCATAAAAGGATGAAGCCTATGAAAAGAGGAAATTACTAAGTTTCCTCTTTATTACGTGGATAGGTATATATGCCAAGTGCTATTTGATCCTACTTGAGTACTACTGCCATTTTTTACTATGTACATACATCCTGCAAAATCATCCTTTACACAATGCTACTGCAGCTTGTAAAAAACAGTTTAAAAATGCAATCACAGACTGCTTTGGAAAGAGCTTTGGGAATCACATTTTTTATAGGTGAGTAACAGAACTGAGAAATGAGATTCTCCTGCAAAAGTCAAATTGAAAGAAAACCAAAACACGGTCACACTAGTCTCACCAAGCATGCAAAAAGGGTGTAAGCTAACTTACAGTACTGAAGCATAGCATTACACACACACACAGAGTGTTAACTTCTATATTGACTCAGTGCGTCTGACAGCTAACAGAGAACAACCATAACCATGAAAACATTTTTTCCCCCCATTCTTATCAAGTACACTTCCTTCACTAAAATACCTCTTTAAAAAAAGCATCCTAAACATAGGCCATGTATGGCATCCATTGCTTGTCTTTCCTTACAGCTGAAATTCTATGAGCAGAAGAGCCAATGTAACGGCCCATTTCCTCTAAAAAAGGCAAAGCTCCATCTTTTTTTCCCACCTTCTAATTTCCCCCTAAGGTTTACTCTAGTATGTATTTTCTTCTGCTTTTGGAGACCCTAAAAAGGTTCTCTCAGAGGCATTTATTTATTTATTTGTGTACTTATTTTTAAACTAGTCTATACTTCTCATGGTAGAGCAAGCTGATAGAAATGGAAAAATTAAATGTCAAGTGCAGCATCCAGCCATACAATTTCGTGCTTTTTGCAAGAGTTCTTAAATCATCTCATTTAATGTTGATGATCTTACAGCAAAATATAAAAATTGTCCAGCCAACCTCATTCAACAGCTTTTTGTTACAGAGCAAGATGTGTATTCTTTATGTTTAACTCCGTTTCAGTTGAAGACATCTGTGGTTATTTCAGTACTCAAAACCAAACGAAGTCTTTATGATCTGAAAATCACAACTATTTTAATATCGGGAAGGACAGAAACTACAACTGCACTTAAAAAGCCTATCTAGACTCCTTAAAATGATTCATTATCATCTGAGCTATTTTAAGCCACTAGAGGGTATCCCAGGATGTACTGCAGGAAGTGCCATGCATTATAAACCAAGAATATACTCAAACCTTGCAACTGATCACATTAGGCACCATTACGCAGGTCTCTCTCTCTTCCCCCCGCCCTCCTTAGAGAATTTAAAATAAAAATACAAAAATACTTCAGGAAATAAAAGTTTGTCTTTTAATTACATTAAATATTTTAATTAAGTTCTCTTCTATGATCTGTGCTTTTATGAAGTAGTTTTCCTAAAGGTAACATTTCAATTCGCATTTATCTTATGCGCCAGATCAAACATCACCAACTGAAAGACCAGAATCTGGCTCTAGCACCTAACTGGTTTTATCACATCTTCCTGCTAAATGGCACTATAGCTTGCTGAGGGTTCTAGAAGAAAGAAAAAAGTTGGCATCCTGTTAAAAGTGTTAACCCAATGAAATACATTCACACAGAAACGGGGAACTTGGCCAAAAAACCCTTAAAATCAGAGATGTTACGATTAAAACTACGATCAAACGAATTTGTTTGTCAAGAAGCATCTATAAGAAAAGCAAAACCAGGAATACCCCCAAACCTAAGTTATTTTAAGTCTTAAAGTATTTTTCCATTTATGTCACACTTTGCTTGTATTTATTCTAATTTCATACAAAAAGGCTGAACAACACGAGAACATGACAGTCTCTTCAATCTGAAAAAGCACTTTTATCTACTCTTTTTGGTTTCACTATTCACCATGTTCAGAGATTTTGCTGAGGGCTACCTGTAGGCATCATGATGATTATGTGGAAAGATGGCTGTATCACTACATGGAAGAAAAGAAATGTGACAGAGCAGGAGTCCACTATAAAAAATTGACTCAGTGATATCAGACGAAGAAATGATACAACACGCCTCGTCAGCTTTTACTTTAAGAGAAACCTGATGGCAGAGAATCAACTCCCTGCCAGCTTCTGCTCTCCTTAGTATCTGACCTTTGTATCCAAGAACGTATGTTTAAATTAAGGGTCAGTGTACGCTGCAAAACATTTCTAACTCATTTTTTCAAATACAGTAAGGTGTATACCAAGTCTAACTGAGGAGCCTTTTTCAAAAAATACTAGTCACATTCTTCAGAGCATCAGTATTCAGACACTCAATCAAACAGCAGTTTGCATGAAGTACACACATCCAACTGATAAAAACAAAATATTATATTGAATGTCGTATTAACTTTCATCACTATCCCAGGAAACTTGAGTGTGTAAGAGACTTAACTCTCAAGGAATATTTTGGCTCAATAACCTTACATGCCTTAATCTTCCATTTCTAAGAGATTAATATAACCTTTAATAACTGTAAAAACAAATACTGTTCAGGAATAAATGTATAGCTACAGCAAATAATAAAACCTTAAAAATCTAACCTACCATGGCAATAAAGCGCCCAATGAAACAGAAATATGAAAGATGGTCAGGATTGATTGTTGATGCTGGATTTATCTGCAGGCAATAGTTGCTCTTGCCAGCATATTCAAATAGGCAGTACATAGGGTTCAGTACTTCATGGGAAAGCAAGAAAAACCATTCTCTAAGGAAAAAAACACATGTATACACAGAAAAACCATCAAACAGATGTTTATCACCATTCCCCTTAGGTAACGAGCAAAATGGTCAAAATATATGCAAACTTAGAAAAGTAATATAAACAGTGTTGTATTAGAAACACAGAGTAATATATGGCATTATATATACTTCTTAAATATAAAAAAAAAGTCATTATTAAAAACGATGTTAGAAAGTCATGGTTTCCGAAGTTTTTAGAAATTATTGTTAAGATTGTCACCTTGAACACACCCTCATAGCTGCCTATTAGCAACATTTTTGCATACAGAGGCCTTCTCTCAACCAGTACACAGTATTTACCCTCCTCATTCCTGCTGTACTGCATACAATTCAAATCTTTATTAAAAAATATTACAGATTATTCCATGGCCAGTGCTTATTATACAACTGAAGTAAAACAAAACAAAAAACCCCAAACCACAGCACACCTTATTTGCTTTCCCAGTCTGACAGCAGAACACACACCGATTTACTGTGGTTTAGCAAATTACCATGCATCAGTTAAGCCCACGGGACACAACAACGTGAAAATACATTTTTGTTGAGGTTTCATAGTTTCATAGTTTCCAACTCAGCTGACCTGAAATAGTAACAGAATCTGGTATTTCAGTGTTAGAATAGCTGATTTTTAGAATATTTGTTGCTTCTAGTATTTGCATATAATCAGAGACCTCAGAAGCAGTCATATAGACTCAGGAGTTTTTGTATCAGGCCCTAAATGCTTGGAACTGAACAACCAGGCTTAGGGAAAAGCCGCAAAAATCCCTGAAAGTCTATCCTATGACAACTGCAGGGACCAAATTCCATCTTGACTGCCTTTCAGTTGTCACATTTGAGAGGCATCTTTTCTATCCCTATATTTACCTGAGATCGGGGAACAGAAATGAGAAGTTTGCTGGCATGTTTCTCCTAACAGTTCTATGAAACTCAAGTCATGGATCATGATTTGCTACAATATGCTTCCAACCTAAAGGCCAAGTAGAAAGAGTAAACAGAGGAAGGCAGCCGTGATACAATAACCCTAACGGGGTTCTGTGTACCTTTTAATAAGCATGAGAATGTTGTACAGCATTCTATGCAAGTTTTATAATGAGATAATTATATTAACTCTGCATAGAAGCGTCAGATTTAATAGGCATTTAAATTAGAGCAAAGCCAGATAACAAGGGAGGAATCAAAGAAATCAGTCATCAACAAGAAGTTTGCAGAAGCAATAAATTTTTTACATAACAGCTACAACTAACCACAGGACATGGCATCAGATGTGTCCTGCTAAACACAAGGTAAAAATCTGGAGGGAACACTGAGTTTAGCCTGCTGAGACACAGGTGATAATCAGCTGCATCAGCTTTCTATATTTGTATTAATGCAGTATTAGATTAGCAAGTCAGTACATGAACATTTACTCAGTGTCACTTAAGAATTCTCAGACCAAGTTACAATGAGATCCTTGCTGCTTCTCAATTTCATATACAATCTTGGGCAAGACTTACTCCTAAAACTATGAAATTATACTACTTATATATTTATTATTTAATTATTCTGCTACTTTCTGTGACTAACACTCTTCAGTTAAATTATTGTAACATCACTTCTTCAGAAGAATTTGTTTCTCTGGAACAGATTACTTGAACTCTCCTGGTCCCCATCCTATGCCTAGGGCTATCATGATAGGGACACCAACCAAACAAAACCGATGCAAAGCAAAAATTGGAGTCCTTCCTGCAGTCACCCCCCAAAACCCTATCAGATATTGTAATTCAGAAGCATAACCACCCACTTATCCAAAGAAGCTCAACCTTCAGAGGCAAGCTTCCTTACTTACAAATACTACACATTTTCACTGAACTTCATTTTAACACAGTAAGCTACATAAAACCAGAATAAAATCAAAACAGAACACCTTTACATTAAAAAAACCAAACAAACGAGAAATTCTGTGACCTATGACTACTTCTAATTCCCTGGATCCGCAGTAGTACTGAAATTTTCATCCTAATTTCAGTCAATTAACTGGCAGCAGTAGTCAGTGGTAGTCTTCTATACAGTTAGCAGATGAAACACACTTTGTCTATGGTTTTCCTGTTACGAGATTTTTCCCTGAGAGTCCCACTTCAGATTCTAGAAAAACTTAAAGTTTAGCTGTTTCGCATTCCTGCACAGACTACGTAGTTTGTTCATCTGCTGTTACTTCATGCCTGCCCTACTCTCCTCTTGTTTATGTCCTTTCCGTTCCTATCAGCCCCAATCTGGTGCTCGCTTGTTTTTTTCGCAATAAGCAAATCACTTTACTTTTCCACAGTCCTCACTTCCAGAAAAGTGGAACTTTCTGATAGGAAGTTTCTGAATTAACTCAGTCTAGAGCAATTAACTGGCATAAAAAAATTTCAATTTAAACACCAATCTTTGTCAAAGAACTGAACAACTGAGACAGTTTTACTAATTCAAGGTTATAACGTAACAATAGCCAGTGCTGCCAGTTCCACCTCCTTAATACATTAAGGGGAACTGAAAAGGTAACCAGGGTCAGACTGCAAAAGCAAGCAGTTTCTCTGCCAACAGAACGACATCAGAAATCAAGGTTAGAGTGCTATTAAAAAAAATAAAAACTACTTTAAATAAATTTTCTTTTACCTTGCCAAGCCACCATAATCCAATCCTTCTTCTCCTCTGAATATAACATATAATCTTCTCCTCAAATCATAGGGTTTTAATGCCATAATCTATCAAAAAACCCAAAAATTGTAGTAAGTTATAAATCATGCATTGTCAATACAATCGCTCCTTCTTATTCAGATTTTATTTAATTGATACAGAAATGGCGTATACGTCAAATGTTTACAGATTTGACAAGCAATTAAACAATCTCATAGAATATGCAATCAATGAACTGCACATGATAATACTAACTTGGACTTAAAAATCTCTGAGCAGCATACTGCAAGCAAATGGGAGAGCATATCTGGAAAGTATCAGTATACAGTTGCCCTGTTCTTATACTCTTCCTAAAGCATTCATTATCATTAAAGGAAAATAGACAAAAAGGCATTTCATCTGATATATTACAGATTTTTGGTTTTAGGCAAATCGCTTAGGTAATTTACTCTAATCCAAAATAAGTGTAATATACTTTCATTAGTAATATACTTTTTACTTATAGAGAATCCCTCCCAACAGGTTTTGCTGTGGTGACAGTGGCAAGAATTTTCATTGTTATAGAGAAAGAAGGAAGGAACATACATTGGCTGCAGACTGTAAGAGCTCTAGGACTGTAAGCTTCAATTACACAGATTTAACATTTGAAGGATAAAGCAGGACACCAGTTTTAATTGGAGAAAACCACATACAAGAATCAGAAAAGCAAATCCAATGTGGTTAAGCTAATATGGTACGCAATGTGGTTAAGCTGTGGAACTCTTTACCACAGGATGCTGTAGATGCAAAAAGTTCACAAGAAGGAGCATAGACAAGCTGACAGAAGAGAAGTCCCTTGAGGACTATTAAAATACCCAGAAACCACATCAAGCTCAAGAAGCATTTCAATTGTAAACAGTTGGGAGCTGAAAGATCATTTGGTGAAAGTATTATATATATTACTTCCGTTCTTACAGACTTCCCTAAGAATTCCCCTTTGGCTAACACCAGAGGAAGATTACTGTGCCTGAAGGACCATTAGTCTGAACCAGCTATGGCCATTTTTGTTCTTATGCTTTCTCTTGATAAACAAACACAAGAATCTTTGCGGGCTTACTTGCTGGAAGGAATCCTCAAACAAAGTCTGTCTGGATACATTGATTTTCACATGACTTGGCAGTGCATTGGACTGTAATCATAAGGCAATAATGTCAAAAGGCAGCACATATAAATGTAAATTCATATAGTTTCAAAAAGAAAGTAATTAATCAGTACCTGACACAAGTAACGGAAATGAGCAAGTTTCCACCTAAAGCTACGCTCATAAGCAATCTGTGGCCCCTTATTTCTGTAAGGAAATATATTTGAGATACATTAACTATACAGACATCAAACAGTACTTTCAATGCTAAACAACAGCACGTAGATTTCAAAAATACGCAAAAATCGTTATTCTAAGATATGATCAGAAACAAAATGAAGTTGATGGTTTGGTCATCCAGTCTTCCTTTCTGCCTCCCTAACTTTTTTTTTTTTTTTTAAGGTGCTAGTTAATTTACCAAATTTGATAGAAAGGTAAAGATCTAGAGGATTTCAAATCCCTATTAAACTTGTAAAAATTACAAGCCAGCTAAAGGAGAGACATCTAATTTATTGCCTTCACTGACAGAAAGACTGCTAAATTAGGCTTCATAAATTCAGCTGCTTGTGGAACTACAAAGGAACTTCTAGTACAATACTCTATAGGCTCTTTGAATGAAAGGTCATCAACATGTCATCAGAAGTAAACCCTACCCTACATAAAAGACATTAAGACAGTGTTCTGGTTTGAGATAGAACAAAACCAATTTTCCTTTCCAGTAACTATAGATTCAGTCAATACTTCTGACTAAACTATTTTAAAAAATTTGCATGTACAATTTTTGAGAAGTATTTAGAACTACTTCTTTCAGATATTAATGTTGCTAGAAGGTGTATAACTATAAGCAATATTTATTACAATCATTTGCTGTTTCTTTAAAAATTTAACTATTACAGTAGTTCAATATTCAAATTTACCTCACCTCCTCTTTATTTATAAAACAATTACAATCTTAATATTTGAAAAGTGTATTAAAACTATCAAACCTTAGAGCAGCACAGCAAAGTGTCTCATAGACACTGACAATTAAAGCTTAAAAATAGATTAATTTTACAGGACAACAATTTGCTCATAATTTGGTGCTCAATTCCAGCTAAAAGTACAGATTGTCTTCTAGTGTGAGAAGACTTCATTGTTAAACTATAACAAGTTAAAATGTTAAAAAATACATATAATTTCTCACTTACACAGAAGATTTCCCAGTACGAGGATCATTGAAGGTGGTGGTTCTTGTATTATGGTCAACAAAGTATCTGACACCTTCTCTGGTATATCTGATTTCCCAGCCCTCTGGAAGAGGGTCCTCATTTTGCAAACTGCAGAAGAAATTGCAGACAGTACTTTTTCCCCCATATCACGACATGTAAGAATTAACCAAGATCTTTTTATCTGCGCAGTCAATATACACACCTACCCTTGAGTTCGAGGGTCTTCCCACTGCGTTGTTTTCGTGTTATGATTTACAAAATACACCCTGTCATTTGAATCCACTCTCCTTTCTAGGGGGAAAAAAGAAAAAAAAACACTATACAACAATTGCTTTCCAAATTTCTGTAATTGTCACTTCCTGAAATGAATAGCTAATTAACGTACCCCAACCTGGTGGTAAAGGCCCAAGTGGATCATTTTCTGCTGACAACATAGAAGCCTATTTAAAAACAAGAGGACATTCAATTAGGCCAAATACTATTCATATTTTTTTCTTTAATGTGTTTTAAAATTACCACTAGTTCTGAAGACTATCCATTCTGAAAAAACATCATGCCATTTTTAGTCTGTTTTTGTGAAGAAACATAGATTCTATGGTAATAAGATATGATTTGTGCACTTGCCTCCACTGTTTCCACCCCAATGCACCCTCCCTTTCCCTTCCTACAGCAAACTTGAGAAAGAGTCAGTGGTCTTAAAGATGTACAGTTCATAGAAGTTTTGTGGAAGCACGTGTAAGCAGATAAGCACAATGTTCTTGCTTAAGAACATGCTTTACCATAATAAACATTTCCAACCACAGTGATTACTGCCAACACAGGGTTTTTTTACTTCCTCAATACACGATGTCTTCCCTGGATATTTGGCTATTTTCACACTTTGACATTCTCTGCAAATGCAGCTGTATCCATTAAAATATGCAGATGGTTAAAATTATAGCAACATACAGTAAGGTTAAAAGGAAAAAAAAAAAGTAAAAAAAACAGATTAAATTATTCTGTAAAAGCATGCTAAGCTCGTAATACACTGTAACCTTGCAGAAGTCCCCAGAATACAAAGCATAGGAAAAATAAAATGTAAAAGGCAGAAAACCCCCAGACTGCAGAATCCATGCTCTGACTTCGAGCTAAAAGCATCCACCCCCTAAAATTTTTTGGACACTAAGATGCTTTTTTTTTTTTTTTTTTGGTGCAGAATGGAATTTTGATATATGGGAACTAACCTACATTTTCCAAAGAGTATCTTAAGGATCACTTTGCTACTAATACTGCCTTATATAGCACTTGCAATCCAAAAATCTTAAATCCCCTTAACAGTTTACAACAGCAAATTCAGGCAAAAAAAGCTACAATATTTTTCCTGTGAAACAGAAACAGAGCAAGGATCAAAAGAAAATGCAATATTTACAATCAAAATCAAGCTGCCTCTTTGTTCCAGCCACCAGGTACGAGATGTGAACAGAGAATTATCATTATCTCAGCAGCAAATGCAGTTAGCTTTTTCTGCTTTTGGAAACTATACAGTCACAATGACTGTAACCAAAGACTTCTCTGGGGTAAGTATAAAAAGAAAAGCACACAACAGAAAATGCTGTCTGCCAACTGAATGGTGACATGATTCAGAGATTTCCAATCATCTTAATGGGTCCAAAGATTTGCATGTGGCTGCTGGCTAATGTATATTTAACAGAACACACTGAAACACTAGCAGTGGCATGGGAGGAGCCAAATGCAATACCAAAAGGAGCACAATATATTAACCCAGGTAAAAATAAAAGTAACTAAAGTAACTATATCCTATCTAATTTTCTTCCTTCACATAGTTTAGTGTTCACCATTCAAGGTAACTGAAACATTCTCTTACTCATTAAATGTATTAATTCATTTTTTCCCAGAAAATAAATTACAATCTCAGCTATGAACTGCTATAAAGCCAGGGTCCTGTATGCCACCAGAGGAACATGAGTTAGCTGTAGTGTGACCTTAACAGTTCTAGAAGAAAGGTATACAGAAGTACTACTGTTAAAAAAAAAAAAAAAAAAAAAAAAAAAAAAAAAAGCATTCCACTTTTCTCAACATAATTTCAATTTTTCCCCCCCCAACAAAATGTGAGTCTAGGTATGCAATTGATACACTACTTAGAAAACAGAATTTGAAAAAGATGCAAACAGTTAAGTTCTCTTTTCTCTTTCTTCGACTGTATTCTGTCTCACAAATAAATCCTAATTTAATGACTCTAAGATCAGATGGGACATTTTAAGAAATAAGTCTGTGGTCTTCAGTAAGAGTGATCATTAAATGAAGAAAGGAATATAATTTAATTAAAAAAATACACTGTTCCCTGAGAGAATAATCTAGCTTGAAACAAAACAAATCTTAGGATCAGGAAAAGTGAGAGTTTTCTTAGATGTTTAAGCAACTGATCAAAGTAGTACACCAGTACAGAAAGTTGCTCAGTGAGAGTTCTTGGCTTGATAGGTTTCAGCTGCAATTCTTGTATTTGCATTAAAGGGTACCAATTTCTATAAATACCTGAAGGGAGAGGGTGACTGAGCACTGGCACAAGTTACCCTGGGAGGTTGTAGAGTCTCCATCCTTGGAGATATTTAAAAGACGTCTGGACACGGTCCTGGGAAACTGGCTCTAGGTGGCCCTGCCTGAGCAGGGGGGTTGGACCAGAGACCTCCAGAGGTCCCTTCCAACCTCAACCCATACCTTCTCTAATTGCATAAGATAAATTGACTTTGATGCACAGCTCCAGGAGTTAAGATAATTAATGGTGATGCATGTTTCTGCTATTGCTAGTGATGAGATACAGTATCTAATTAAATAATGAGAGGCTGATAACTGGTAAACGTAAGAATACTGCAGTATCCTTTACTTCAGAGGGGTACCTGAATGAAGTCCACCAAATTCAAAGCAAAGTTAGGTCTGCTGATGCAGAGTCCTAGTCCCATGAAGCTGTTTCAGACTTGTACTTCAATGTTTTCTTCTTTAATATATTCCAGCTTCGCTACATATCACTTAAAAAGTCTCTGGGATTGGATCTTTTTTTAAGAGACAGAGCACAATTCTTCAAATGGACTGTTTAGAGTGACAGTGACATGCAGGCACCATCATTTTTAACTCTGAAAATGCAACTATCCTACTTATCCAGTCACTGATGGAAAAAGTATTTTTTCTTCCAGCAGAAGTAAGTCAGCAACTATCTGAGAGAAATGGAAAACCACATAGGAAATTCCAGAACTGAACCAGGTGCATAACTGTCAAAATGAGCTCCAAGTAAAAGAATTGCCACATGTACTAATGAATGACTCCTAATCACAAAAACAGTTTTGAAGGCCATTTAACGTTCAAAGTGCCCATACCTCAGCTTTTGCATTCCTTTTCAGTTAAGGGACTGCTTCCGTTTTACCTCTTACTACTGTCATTAAAAGTCTCAAGTACCATGCAGTAAATAAGGCTCAAGTTAGGGAACAGACTCAGAAGGGAGTACTTTTTGCCTTTAAGGACAATTTTTGTTAACACTTTTTAACAGAATCAGAATTACTGATGCCAAACATCTTGTAACACATGTTATTTTCTAAAGTGATTTTAAAACTATTCAAAGATAAAGAACAAAAAGTAGACCTATACCTCTCTGCTCATTTCTAAATTTTATGTAAAAGTTACCGAATAGAGGTATCGTTGGTTAAATTGTTGCATAGCTCCCTGCAGCTGATTCCGTTGAGATTGCCATTGCTCAAAGTTCCTGACTGATTCCATTGTTGGTCGCTGCCACGTTGTTGTTCTGGTGTTGTGGTCCACATAGTAAACTCTCCCACGATCATCAACTCTTCTTTCCCATCTTTCAAGAAGCACAAATGTTAACAGCTAAATTTTTCAGTAATATTACACAGCTAATTTTCTCTTTATGCGAATTTCCTAGACAGTACTTGAATGAAGTACGGGAGTCACAGGCATTTTAATTTCTGAAGTACACAAAAGTACTCCCCAACTTTACTGGTAGAAGGACAACCACATTGAGCAAACACAGACTTGAAGCAAAAGCATGTTCAGTTCTCTGTTACCTCATTTTTAACTTTGTAAATTCCTGTGATGATAAGCAATGTTGGAAGATTTCACAGAAAACACTCTGCCAGGAAACCTGAGGTTTGGAACCAGTGCACTACACCTAGCGGTGCCACCTAAATAAAGGTGGTCAAATGTGCATTATTTAATGCTTAAGTTTTAAAGGAAGAACAAAATAATTTCATAGCTGTGTTTGAAGAGGTGATCAGAACAAGCAACATATACAGTACCAACATTCCTGTAACAATAGTTGCAGTTAATATAATTCTAAATTAACCGAAAGCTAGAATTTCTTAATATATGATGTATAATACAGTTTCGATGAGCTGCTTATAAAAGCTGGTATTTCTCCTACACCAAACAAACAGACAGTACCTTTATCATATTTAAATCAAAAAAGTCTACGTTACCCAGGAGGTAAGGGCTGTGGTCTTTCCCACGTTGTAGTTCGTGTGTTGTGATCAACATAATAAGTTCTACCATGAGGATCCTTTCTTTGCTCCCACCTTCAAGACAAAAAGACTTACATGTAAGTCAAGGTGAAAATGCTTCCTTAGGACTAATATCTCCCACTAAGCCAAAAAAGTAGCTTGGTATTGAATGAAAATACTACGATCCAAAACTTATTTCTAAAACACCAAAGAAAACTCAAACTAGAATACATATCGATTACTTTCTACTTGAACTGATATCACCATAACGACTTCTTTAAAGGGACTTGGTACATAAAATGAGCATACATCAATATTCATAAGCATTTTCAAATTCAATTTAAGGTATCTGAAAACAAAGTCAATTAATTATCTGCTCAAGGATTGGATGCTAAAATAACCTCATTCAAAAAGTGCGTAGAGATGCATTCTTTGCATTTCCTTGCTCAAAAAAAGGAGTTGATTACATTCTGAAGCACTGTTTCCTATATCCAACAAACAGGATCTTTCAGAGTGAACCTGAAATGTGTCCTATCAGATGGTTTTCCTGTGTTTTTATTTCCTTTGCTGGTAAATTCTCTATCTGATATCCATGGGGATTATTTTTTCAGTTTTAGTTGCAAAACAAACTTACACTGAAGATGGAGAGAGGACCAAACATTATAAAAAAAAAATCGAAGTTTCATGCTGCTGACAACTGCCATAATGCAATAAACTTATTTATAAATGGGAGAGGAAACCAGGATAAATGTTAGATGAAAAGCTGAAGCCATTGCTTGCATTATATATATGTTTGGTTTCTTATATAGATAACTAATTAGCTTCTAAAAACAGGCAGAACACCTTGCCCGCTAGGTATAGGGTTTGATGTGCATTTCCTCACTGTTACAGAGTATCCTATAAAACTCCTACAAAATGTTTTCTGCAGTTCAAGAGATTAACTGCTAAGATTACAAGATAAGAGAGGAGCAGCAGCATGCTACAGAGTTACCAGCACTAAACATAATGGAAACTCAACTATATTTGGGGGATGGGGGGGAGGGGAGGACAAGCCAAAAAAAACCCGCCACAGAAACGTGATCAGTGAGGAATGACAAAGAAATGCATTTGTCCATAGTGTGCATTATGCCTGGAACTCATGACCTTGCCCTCAATGGGAAAGCATGTAATTTAAAAAATTTTTTAAAAAGTGTGTATGGAGGAGGTATGATCACAGGGATTCCCACCTATAAAGAGCTTCCATTGTCAAAGCATCTGAAAATTAAAGACTTTGTAACTTTTCCCCAACAATATATATACAATATTTCTATCTTTTTAGATGCTTGTTTTCATGTTTATCCAACTGCAGAAACTCAAGTGAAGTGTCACTAATAACTTAATGAACCTCCTTCAGAGGGAAGAGGTACAAGACAGGCTCTCTGAAAGATCAGCTACAATGACACAAGGTATACACACTGTGGCTTAAGAAACAATTTCTGTGTTCAGAAAATGCTAATATAGTTAATATTTAGGATATTATGGAAATCTCAGTATTTCCCATTAGTTACTGAAGACGTGTTTTCACCCAAACGAGAAAGCACCTACAAAAAAATTTTAAGATCAATATATATATTTGAGCATGCACTATATTTTCACTTAATATCTAAGCACATCTTCAATTTTGCATTTAAGGTTTAGGACTACAGAAGTAGTTTCTAACAGTCTAGTAGAATTAAAAGTTTCTAGCTGTTCTGAGCACATACATACACTTCAAATCTGTATTTTTATTGATAATATTATTGATTTTATTGTTACACAGCAAGTACCTACAAGTATATCTAGACTATTGCATTAATCTTCACTTCTCTGTATTTTGGTCCCTACTACATTCTCATAGTTTAAGAGCCAAAGGAGTAACAAATTATGTCCCAAATAAGTTTGAATATATCAAATGAAAAGTCTTCATGTTCGCAATACCCAAGAGTTTGTCTGTTTAGATCACAATACCGTCTCAGCAAATCAGTTATTAGTTCTTACTTCCTGGGACAAGAGCTACTAGCCAGTTATAGGAGCAGTACTAACCCCATTTTAGATCAAATAACTCTGTCTCAGCCAGCCGACCTGCATTTGGCAATCCCAGTACACAATTAGATTTCTGTTTCTTTATATGCACGTTCAAAAGTAACATAATTATAGCATTAAAATCAAGCCCACGTACCCTGGTGGCAAAGGTTCTGTACTGGCATTACCAGGCTGCTGTCTTACAGGTTCTGCAGCTGCACTTGAGGTGGAGGAGGATTCCCTTGGTTTTGCTGCATCTGCTGCTACACTGTTTCTAGCATTAGGTTGAGCACAGTCTGTTGCAGCTGTAGGTTCTAGTCCAGCAGACACAGCAGGTAATGCAGCAGCGTGGCTTTCAGAACAACTAGTTGCTTCTGATGTTGACTGAGGTTCTGCTGTAGTGTTAGTGCAATCTGAAGACATGGGAGCTTCGACTGAACCTATCGCAGCCTCAGAGACAGAAGAATTACCAGCTTCTGGTGCAGAAGTGGATGACTCGCCATTAACTGAGAAACGTGAAATAAGAACATTTGTGTATCAGAATCCAATGAGATTTACTTTTCAAATGACCAACTTCTGGAATAAATAACATGGAAGGAATATGTTTAAGTTGCACCTATATACCATAAGCAGCATTTTTGTCTAAGATGACAAAAAGTCACAATGCACCTGCCTCAGTTAAAGCTGTAATTAAAACTTACAGTCTGCAAGCCATTCTCTATACTTCCCTACTAAGGTAACTTCTTAGTTTCTGCATATCTTGGTCAACTCAATGTTACACCTTACTGTTTAGATTAGCAAAAGGTACCCAGCTGCTTCCCAGAAAACAGTACTGCTTTATTTGCTTTAAAACGTTGAACTTACTTCAACTTCAAAAAAGAACCTTGATTAGTACGACATGAAAGAAAAATATTAAGAGATAAATAACTCTATGAAACTTGGAAAACTAAGAGACAGTTCTTACAGATTATTTTTTCTCCTCTTTTCAGAGCTGAGGTACAGAGCTCTACAATTAAGCAAAAACCACTCATGTGTGACTCAAAAAAAAATCCCCCTCCAAAAGTGGGATTAAAATATAAAAATTAGCATTTGGCTAATGTAACTTACGTAGTTCAATGACTGAAGAAAGTTATTTTAGAATCACAAAGTAAATCAATTTCTGTCTTTTAGAGAACAATACACATGTCATCCAACTCAAGCAAGCATAAACTCATAAAAGGTTTAAAGCAGGCATGGATTTAGCAGCAAAAAGGGGGCTAAGAATGTTTTATTACGCCCAAGACCACTTGGCCAACAATACATCAATACCAGCATCTGCAGAGCTTAACAGAACAGTATCTCAGCACAAGATCTTGTCTTAGATAAGCAAAATCAGGTATGGCAGTCAGTTGGATCCCCATTAAAAGTCAAGGCCCTATTAAAAGCAGTGCAACATCATGCACAGCTTTCATTTTCTGCACCACTACACAAAAACCAGTCAGTGACAATTCTGCTTAAACTCACCAGTTTGTACCTCTTCTAGAGTTAGAAATATTTTTCTACAAGACTAAATATAACATGCAACATAGACTTCATGTAATTTTCCAACAGCATACTATTAGCTTACAATTCTAAGGACTGAGGCCAATACAATTGCTCTATACTCATAACCTTATTGATAGAGATTTGCAAAATTTAACCCTTGACTAGTGCCTATAAAATGCTGTTTCATTATTTTAGAGTTCATTTACTTTAATTCTGTGTAAGACTCTTACAAATAAAAAAAATAGCTAGATTCTACTTATTACTTGCAATATGTGTATGTCAGCAATTTCTTGCCTTTCCAGACAGTCAGAAAAGCAGGTCGAAGAATTACAATCAATAAACCTGTCATGAGCAATGTATTTAAATTAGCAAGTCAGTTTCTTTAAGGAATTATCACTGGGTCATAAATATTTTCTTGATATGCATAATCATAAGCATGATTTTACAGGCAGAAGTAGATTTGTAAGATCTGTAAAGGCTTTGCTTTTTGAACACAATTATTCCAGGGTAATACATCACTACTTCCAGCTCACACAAAAAACGTTAAGTGCATTAAGACATGTCAAGACTTTGTATTATTCCAAGCAAATGTAAAGCATGACATTAAAAAAAAAATCATAACTAGAGACAATCTGATCAAGTTTCTTCAAACTTCTGCTTTAACTAGCAATAATTTCACTTAAATACTAGGAAAAAAGCCAACTAAAATTTCAGCTTTCATTAAAAAAAATTCAATTCATCCACATGAAAGAGTGAATGGGATTACATAACGAAGTTAGAAGCAAAATAACTGACAAATCATCAGCTCTTTTAGTAAGCTGATCTCCAAAACAGATCTATAAAACATTACATCAGCCAATTACTTCACAATTAGATCTAAAACAGCAATTCTGGCAACATCACATGAAATTACAATCCTGCTAAGCACAACGGGGGGCAGGTGGGAAGCCTGTCATCAACAAATACTGGAGACCTGTTTTATGACTTGCCTTAAAAACACCTCCACCGACTACTGGTACAGTAGTTGCAAACTGCTGTTATCAGTGCCTCAGTTCAAGCTCAGTGATGATTTCATCAATATTACTATTTGAACAAATCAATTCTTTTTGCAACTACCCTATCCTAATACAGATTTCAAATGGATCTCTCAACTATTGAAGAAAAAGGGAGCAATGCCTAAATGATGTATATGCCCTCTGGCCTTTAACTGAAAAGAGAGAGGAATCAAATTCAAGTTCTCCAAACAGAGAAAAGCTTCAGAGAAAGCCTAATTTAATCATTACCTTTTTAAAGCTTCTAATTGTTTCTGCTATCTTCCCACCATACCCACATTTCCCAAACTATTACAGAAAGTTTGACAGTTTCTATTCTACTGTTTAACAGCTTGCCTATTTCTATTTAAGGTTATCTTTTTCCTCTGCTATCACTGTAATCTCTCTCTCAAAACAGCTAAGAAAAGACAGAAAGTGCTTAGAAAGCACAGTCACTATTAGATGTAAAGTTTTGCCAGAGGAATAAAAATAAAGACTTTCTTTTCACTTGTTTTACTATACTAAACGATACTTGTAGTCATAATCAAAGTTTTTGTGTCTAAGAGGAAAATGAAATTTAGTACTTGCCAATACCTGTTTTAAAACAGCATACCTTTTGAAAAAATGGAAGGCAAGCAGAGTCTGCAACACATCTCAACTCAGAGTACAGCAGTTCCCTGACAGCACTAAAAATCACATTTATCTAATGGCAAAAGAAACTTAAGTATAGTTACTCAAATTAATTGTGAAAGAAATCTGATTTTTCCTCCAGATAACCAGTAATATGGGACAGAGAAGTGGAAGTTTTGGATGCTTTACATCATTCTTCATCAGAGAATAGAACTGACATGAAAGTATGAAAGTTAGTACATTTAAGAATGGATCTACTCCAGAAAAATCCACAGAAGTGGACAAGCAAGATTATAAATTCAAGCCCAGACACATCCTTTCAGTATTTCTGAAATCTAACAAAAAATGTACAGAAAAAGTGGATCAATTTCAGATGCGTTTCAACCAGACAAAAAAGCCTTATGGAACGTGTTCTCATAACTCTCCCATTCTTACCAGTGCTGTTGATAGGCTGAGCTGCAAGTGGTTTTGGTACTGGTGTATTTTTGGGTCTGGCTGCAACGTGAGTAGGAGATGGTGTGCTGTCTCCATTAACAGCTTCTATACAGAATGTATTCTGTACTACAGAGTCGGAAGGTACTTGATTGTCTATCCCATTAGAAATGTCACAAGCAGATCTTGGTAAAAATAAAAGATCGTTTTAGGTTACTACAAACAACATGTTAAACAGTTATGCAACTAAACCAAATCCGACACTAAATCATGTTAAAAAAAAAAATAAAGAAATTGAAGTAACTTCACAACAGTTTATAACACAATGTTTGCAGTCTAGCTAAGCCAAGTGCAAGACCAAAACAATTAAGTAACAAAAGGCAAATTTTGGTCTTGAGGATTTCAGATACTTAGATAAGATCTTCCATTTCCACTTCATCTCTTACTTGTAATGACATATCAGACTGATGCGCCTGTCACATATTCCAAAACTGCCTGAGGGACCCTTCCAAAGTACAGCTTTGAGCAGGAAAACTTTTTCTCTCATTAAGTGGAACAATTGGTTTTGTTTGTCATATCTCCAAAAGTTATTCTAGTCATCCCGTAAGACAGTAACAAAACTCCCCCTCAGTAAGAGGAAAATAAGATTAGCTTCTCTATGCATAGGCAGGATGGAACTTTGTGAGGACAGATACACACAGGCAGCTCTGTGTTTATAAGGCCACACAGAAATAAATATAGTGCAAGGGCTTGTGAATGGAAAGTCTTGTTCAATTACACTGTTTTTACTTAAATCTATCCCAAAATGCTTAAAGCCACCCACCAGAAATTACATTCAATGCCAACTCCCCATCTTATCGAGGAGTAGAGGCTAAAAATTAAAGAGAAGTTAAACAGATAAAGATATATGGGAATTTTTAGAAGTCTCACTTTGCAGAGTAAGAAAGTAAGAAGCAGCATTTCCATGCCACCTTACCCAACTGTGAAGTAGTAGTATAAACAAAGAATTGAAGTATTATCCCTTTTCAACTCTAGACTACAAACCCGATTTGCTTCCTAAAGACATGCACAGAAGTTAGCGTAAAACTTTCCTTCATCTCTTGATTTTAAAACTGAAAATCAAAACTGCTGGATAGTTGTATGGAAAACTGCTGACATCAATGTATCAACATCAAGAGCAGGATCCCAGTAAAAGCCACACCTCCAGCAACAATAGTTGAATGAAAACAAATGATTGTTACTACTCTTTCAGAATGGTATGAAGATGTGTTTCAAATCACTTTTAACAGTCCCAAACCTTTCCAAAGAAAACTAAGAAGCAGCAGCTTTTTATCCTCACTCCCTCATATTGAGCACCCATAGGGGAACAGAGACAAACCTCCACATATTCAAAAAAAGAATCAAGTTGAGCATACAAGGACAAATGGGTCCCTGTCACTCAAATGCATAGCAACTATGTTTTTTCACTCCATCGTGTGTAAAGAACTTAAACGGAAAGGGGTTCCCTGCAAGGTAACTGAGCAGCCCAGTAACATTAAATTGATCTGAATATTGACCTATTTGACTCACTAGTGGTGAGGGGCCAAACAATCTACTCCTACTTCTCTCCAGGCAGTCCTTGAGCTGGTGTAAAGATAGAGAAGCCAAGTATGAAGCTCTAAATTGATCCCAAAGCCTTTTTCTTGTCACTTCAGGTTGAAGCAGGCAACCCCTTTGCCTCAGTGTTCTAAATACTGCTTCCTAAACTCAATACAAGTCTCTTAAACAACTTCCTGATCACGACCTTAAAAAGAAACTGGGTGAAAGGGAAGTAATTTAGCCTTTTTTTCTCTTCTTCCTTCCGTTCAGATGGTACGTTGCAACAAGTTGGTAGACATAAATAGAAATGGTTCTTAAACAGCAGAAGAAAACAAATGGATTAAGTACACAAAACCACACTAAACCACTGCTCCCCTAACCTCTGCTGCAGCATTTAGTAGACTTCCAATCAGTTGAATTTTTATGTTCAGAGGGCTACACATCCAAGAGGCAATGATAAAGTAGGGGAGAGCAGACTCTACCAGCAGAGGAAGAACAGAGTTGTAAATTTAAGTCTTCTCAAGCTAAATTATGTAATTATCATACAAGCAATATTTTTAAAACCTGTAGTAACATAATTTAGGGCTTGACAGTTAAAATCTATTCCCTTCAACATAATTAAAAAAAAAAAAAAAAGAAACACAAAACCCACAAACATTTCAACTGATAAATTTGCTAAGGTACTTCATATAGTGTAAAACACAAAAGTAAATTCCAACCTGGATGTACTTCTTGCTGAAGCATCTCTGCTTTCATGCACAGCTTCGCCATTTTGCTGAACTTCTACTGAACAGTAAGAAATAAATTCAACAGAAATATTCTATTATATCTGTTTGAAATCTTCACCAAAATGTTAGCATCCGATTTAATTATTTTAACTTACTGGTTGCTGATGAACTGAGATTTGTAAGAGACTCTTGTTCAACAACCAAACCATCTAGCACAACTGTCAGTTCACCTGTTTGCACCATGCCACTCTTGTTTTCCAAAGAGAGTTTCAACTGTTCTTTCACCTTCTCCACTAAAAATGGAGTTGGGGTGGGTAGGGGGGGAAAAAAAGGAGAAAAGGGATAAAGGAAAGATTATGTTCTAAACAACATTAAAAAAGACTTTCAACACAAAAATGACACACGTCTTTAGCTGTACAAAACTGAACACGTGAGATATTCAGATGATTCAAATCAACACAGAAATCACTAAGGAGCTATTCAAATTTACATCTGCTGTGGGTAAAAGCACAGTTTATTGTGAAAATAAACTGGCAATTTGCATAGTATATTCTATAAGTATGCTATAGGATCCACATGGTTTCAGTACTTTGTTGTTAATGATTTCCCAGGTTTGCTGTTTCCACTAAGCCCTTTTGAAATTATGCACTACTTACATAACATTGAAAGGTTTAAAGTCAAATAACTTCTGAACTACACATCCAAATGTTACAAGTCATGGGGAACCTCATTCTACAACCAGAACTTATGTTCTTTTCTCATATCACCTTCCAAAACTAATTCTAAGAGATCACTGAAAAGAACATCAGTTTGAGTAAGAAGTAAATGCAAAGACTGCATAGAGTCCTTCCTCATTTTTTAAAATTATTTTTAGTAAATCCTCACTAGCATTTTCATAGATCCCAAATCCAAGGATTAAACAGTAACAGAGAGGATATCTCAAGTAATGGAAAATTAAATCAGAAACTATTTTCACCAAAAGAAACTTTGAGATAATTGAGATATTAAAAAAATGTGTACATGGTGCAGTAAAAGAATTCAGTATGACTGATAACCAATGGACACATTTATAGAGACATACATAATCCAGAGGTAAAATATGCTGCGGATGCTTCGTAATTCTCTCTAAATCAACTATTACTACTACAGCAGTTAAAGCTACATGTCATAAATCCAAACACAGTCAGCTACGAGTTCACATTAATCAGGTTAAAATGGTTAAGGCTTTTTAGTATTTGCCGTCTTAGTTTAAAAGATTAATTTTTCAAGATATATCACCATATTTCCCTCCATATGATAGCATGCCAAGCTAAAGTTAAAGCTCACTGTGTATTTCTATGCATTAAACTAGCATTTCCTTATTTTTTTCATCATTTCATTATTTCATTATTCATATCATAAATGAATAATAAACATGAAAACAGGGAAGGCTGCCATAAGCTATTGCCAGATACTCCCAAGCTGCTACTTTAAAGAGCAGGTTCGACAGTGCAGTTAGGCAGCAGTTACTAGCAGACACCCACTGTGATATTACAATGGATTTCAAAGTACTTTATATCACTGGAGCAAGCACAAAGCTCCCAAACATACCAAATTACTGATTTAGCAATCTGCATTTTGGAAAATGGTACTACCTGAAAGAAGAGAAAGAAGAAACTAGCCTACCACTGAGTTGTTAAATTAACATTTATAAATAATGATTTCTGCAAAGCGCGATTGGTTTAGCTTCTGCTATTTTAACAGGTTCTCTCCCCAGACTAGACCAACAGTTGGCTGTAGTCCAACTGAGCTGGCAAGAAAGCTGGGAGGGGCGTGTGCAGCAATTCAATACTGGTGGTGTTTAGCACGGGAAAGTAACAGCACTAATTCTAAAGTTTCTGCATTTAGAGTACTTCCTCTTTACATTTTCTTTAGTAACAAGCCTTTCAAGTTCTGCATTTTAGGTTAGGTATCAACAGCTGAATGACTGAAGGATACCAATCAGATTATTCTACCACTGAATTATTGGATAATTCAGTGTGTGTCAAACTGCTGACTTGCCCAAATCAGAAACACTGCACATAAATTACTTTCGTGCAACGTACAGCTCACTCAGTCAACCATTCCCTGAAAGAATTTGCCAAGCTTCTGGATCCTACATCCCCTGAATCTACAGTAATAAAATAATAACTATTTTGTTAGAAGTAGTTAAAATATTAACTATTTTTTGCTATCATTATTACAACCCAATTTTTTCTAATACAGGGTTTTTTTAAATCTAAAAAAGAAGCAATTTTTCTGCTTAACTATGGAATCTTGGGAAGAATCTTTATAACACTGCTGAAGAAAATCACTTGATTTTGCATTCTGTTTCAATTTTCTGTCAGAATCAGAAAAAAGAAGGGTTTTTTGGCTCTCCATTCCCCCACCTCCCTAAACAGAGCTCTCAGGTTTGTATATCTAACTTGTGAAAAAGGTTAGAGATTGGTTTAGCTGGAATTCTACTCCCACTCTGGAGTGGAATTTAAAGTGTGGATTCACCATCTTCTTGTACTAATGAAAAAAAAAATTTAAAAGCAAATTAAATAAAGAAGACCTGTTTTAATTCTATTAAAAGGCAATTAAAATTCAAAGTTACATAGAACACAACACTCTCTAATGTACTAAAATGAAGTTCTCAATTGTTTCATTAATTAGTGGTTCCTACTGCTCTCTGAGCAGCAAAATTATGAGGGGAAAATATTCAGCTTTTCTATTAGTGATTCCAGAGAACGAAAACATGAAAAATTACACAGATGGCTTTTCTGAAAGTTTAGACTTTTTTAACCAAGTCTAAAACAGATCTTCTAGCAAATTAGGTATTACTTTGCCACAAAACATTAATCACTTCTGCTTTTACTTAATTTGCAGTACCTCATACTCTAGTGTTTGTTTCAAAATTATTATATCCCATTGTTACATTTAAATTGCTCTCAATAGCACAGACATCTCTAGAAGAGATAAGTAAAGACATCAACTGAAAGTCAGTTGTAATTACATGTATAGTTAGTAGTCTGGTTGCCAGTTTGATATATAGATTAGTAATAATAATTCTACTTTACTCAAAATATCCTTCATGATAACTTACATTTTCTATTGTGTATTTCCAAAGCTTGTCTCAAGTCTACAGTGGCTCTTCCTAATAAAGCATCTGCTTTTAAAGTGTGATGGCTCCACACTCTAAATTCCAGCGTAGTCTGTGGAGTCACATTCCTGCATATAAAATACATTTTTTAAAAAATATATATACAGAATTTAAAGTATTCGTTCTTGTTATTCGGAGTATTTGAAATTAATTCACTTTTTCATGTTTGTTGTATTTCTTGATACTAATTAACTCAAAGAAGTTTTTGTACCGCAAGGGGAAATTTTTAACTAAGAACTGCAAACACTATTATATTTATACTTGTATAAAGATCAAACTTAAAGCGCATTACTACGATAGCAAAAGGAATTTGAGGAGTATCATAACAACCTACACTACGCTCAAATCTCAGTTATATAACACATATCTTACTTTATTTATGAAAGACGTATTTCCCTTATTCCTCACTATTCCAGAACTCTAACTAAAAAGTCACATTGTTAAATGTGAAGAAAAAGGTGTTAAGTATATTTGTCTGTCACTAGAAAGAAAAATACTAAAAATTTTCAAAAAAGGAAAAAGTAACCAATCAGCTACTTGCAAGCAGGAAGAACTCACTTAACAGATGTCAGCTTGCCATGAAAGTGTTGATAAAACATTATTTGTGAATCCACAAATATATATAAAAACCATAATGCATACTCACAGAAATCAGAGGGGAAAAAAAATCAAATGATGAAGCTAAAGTAAAAATTGAAGGGAAGCAGAAAGGTAAAAGACCCAACTACAGTAATATTATGATAACCTTTGGCAGTGATCTCTCCCCTGCTCAAGAAAGAAAATGGGAACCTATGCTAGGTCCTGAAGAGTAAGCTTTGTAGTACAGCATCTACTACTGCACGAGTGCTTCTGGCTGTGAAAAATGGACTAGAACCACTGTACTGAAGAAAACCAAATGCCACATATCCATCAGTACTGGATACAGAAAGTTACATCAGCATTGATGAAAACAATACTAAAAACAACCCCCACCCTCCCAACAACAGGGCTAGCTTTATAGTCACTTGAACATGTTGGACAATGTGAATCATTTTTTGCTGAAACCCATGAGCTAATATATTTTTGCATTTTGAATAGCCTGCCTTCTAATGGAAGTCTTACTAAAAGACCAGCTCAACTAAGAAAACAAAAAAAACCAAACCAAACCAAAACAAAAAAATGCCTACACACAAAGAATATATTGCTGGTGCTCTTGAACACCCATAGAAGTGAGGGGAATCTGGTAAGCCAGCAAGTTCACTTATCCTCAAATAGACTGGCCAACTGAAGCAACTTCCAACAGCCAGAGGAAGAGGGAGGCAGAATACCTTATAAATGCAAGGGTAAGATCCCAAGTGAGTAATATTGATGATGGAATGAGTCTGTCTGGATGTACTGTGCATACCAAATTACCTCATTTCTATCAGCTCACCAAATCCTGCCAAACTAAACCTTCCTCCTCAACAGAAACTTTGGTCTCTGTGAATATATGGATAGCTCTGTACTTGTGCTAGTAATAACTCCTGGAAGTTATCGTCAGGTCCAAGACCATATTATTCTCTTTTGCAATACTGTAAAGGGTTAATAAGCTCTACTAAACATGAAACATTGAGAAATGTAGCACAGGAATACCCTACTTGCTTCAGCCCAGGTCCATAGTTAGTAAGTGTTCCCAAGCAAACAATTCCCCGAAGCTAGGTATGTTGTACCCCTCCTCACTCTCCAGCACTGTTAGTTACAGGAACCTGGCGTGGTTCCTACTACTAACAAAGCTGGCAATTGCACAAAGACAGGTCAGATGCTGTAAAAAGTACTGGCCCATGCTCAACGCCACTTGACAGTAGCTATGCTGTTTCCAGACCCAAATCTGGAGCAGTACGATCTTGCTTGAGTAATAATGCATTCTAGCCAATTGCACAGTGCAAGACTGCCAGTTCTTCATAGAGTCATATTCAGGTGTATCTATACCTGCAGCACACTTAAACCAAATCAGACAACAAGAAGATTGAAAAGGACAATATTAGGATAAGTCGCAAGATCACTTTGCAGCAAACTGTTCTTGTGTGTGTTTCCCCTCATTAGGAAATTTAAGGGGAAAAGTGACCTTCTTCATAACTACTACTTATCCAGCTGAGATTTTTTTCGTTTTAAAGTTGAGAATGACATGGTTACAATTAGTAACATCTTCTATAGAGGAATCTTAAACTTGAATGGTCCACAGTACTAACAACTGTCTAGAGTATACCATGTATAGCAAACTGTATGCAAGGAACACTCTCTGTATAAAGAAATATTCTCAAAACATTGTAAGAATTGAGAAAAAAATTCATTTGAGATAAATGCCATCTTATGTCTGCATTTAGCCATCAACAGCCAGAGAAAACTATGTAGACAGCCAAGCTTAGTAAATATTTGCCTGCAATGCCTGCCTAATAAATAGTATTACACAACCAAAAAAATCTACTTACACTGTCAGCTGCTCATCCCATTTTGGATTTGAAGAACTACTTGATTTCGCAGTTTTCTTAATTTCTCCATCTGCAGTTAATTCCGTGTAGAAAGTTGTTCCAAACCAATTCTTTTTCCGTTTCAGTTTGGCACTAGAAACTAACAAAATACACTGCTTTATCTATAACAGCATACTGTTGCTGAAAAACAGAAAATGTACTACCTACACAATGTATGAAACGCAGCATGGCAATGTTATTCCTCACCTTTTCTACTTCTGCTGGACATAAAGAGGTCAATGCTAAAATGGTAACTTTTATTTTCAAAAGCTACTTTGTCAGATAGTTGAAACCAAGTGTGACATATTCTCTTCACCATGTACTGGCAGGATGGGTTGGAGAGACAGGACAACAATTATTTTAGGGATAAACGCTGAAAATCATGTAGGTTCTTTTGTTTATTTTCCCATTGTTCTTCCTACTCTTCCCTTAACTGAAAAATACCTAAGTATGATACATCAGAGACATCAGGCTGATTTTTTTTTTTTTTTTTAAATTATACATAGGTATGAAAGCATATGCAGTTCAGGCCTATTTCAAAATGTCCCTGTATAGCAAAGCCTGTATACGGAGCTTCATTGCCTTGCCTGTATTACCTGTTGTGGTTAACCTGTGGTTTAACACATCAGTTTGTTAAAGTAAGAAACCAACTTTCAAATTTCCCCTATTTAAACAGCTTTACAGATGAACTTAAAAGTTTCAGCTAAATATTCAACAATTAAGAAACAGCAAATTACCAAAGAAGTTATTTTTTACCTCCGAGTTACTTGTGCTTCTGAACATAAATCTGTTCTCCCACCTCCTCACCTAGCTGAGGAAGTCAGTATCAAAACCAACAGCAGCCTAACTGCCAACATTTTAAATTCTATTTCAGGCAGATGCTGTCTTCAGAAGACCACATCAATGGACTCATAGCTGTACTTACCTGCTGCCTACGCCTCTTCTCTCATTTCTCCCATACTTCAGTGTGATTCTCTGTCCCTTCACTTTCAAACTAAAGCAAAGCCAAGTATTTTCAACCACTTGGAAATAATACTTCCCTGTTACTTTCCTGTATGGTACTTGCTAATTCAAAAATAACTGGACATTAACTAAACTGTCTGAAAGGGAGACAAAAAAGGTCTGTCATGTATTTTTGGATTACAGTATTCTGAGACGTATACATTAGTTACTTAAAAGTTAGTGAGATGCAACCATCCAAGATTCTAAAGGCATTAGCCATGGACTTTTACTTAATTTTGGTTATGTGCTGAACACTTAACTCCCTCACATTTGAAAAGTCAAGCCTAAATCATGTGTCACATGTCATAAAAGGGAACTGCAGCCTTGATGACAATGAAAGATTAAATGTAGAACACTAAAAACAAAATTCCACACATGGGTCATATTTTTTCATCTGAAATCATTATATATTTTTAAGCTTTAACAACCTCTATTTCATCCACATTTTTTCCTCCATATTTTGCTTTCTAAAGGCAACTGCTACATTTGTTAAAACATAGGTATTTAGTCATAATATTGAAGCTTCCTTTTCGTTTCCCCCCTTTTATCTGATTATGTTTTAAGTCATTAAGTTTTCAGTCCCCGAACATGAAAGGAGAGCATTATCATTTTTTGGTTAGGACTTCTTTTAAAATAATCAGGAGTACATAACAAATACTAGCAAAAGACTTCAAAAAGAACTGACAAGACAATGATATCTTGCCAAGTATATTTGAAAAAATACTGGTGGCAAAACTTGTCAGCAACATGCCGTAACTGTTCGAATTTGAACAACTTACCATTCCATATGAATTTCCTTGTCTACAAAATGAGTATATGCTATTTGCTGCCTTTATAAAAGTGTTTTTTAAGTACAGTTCTTGAAATATAAGTCTAGATTCTACAGCAGCATAAACTAATCTGAGTATAAACCAGGTCAGCAATACTACAGTCCCACACTCCTGTGCTTCCCACTTCTTTCCCTGTACTGCCAATGGCATTTGGCTGATCTGACAATAAAGACTGGTTAGAGAACTAAATCTTCAGAAAACAAATCCTAAAAATTGTACAGATTTCTTCCCACTTCAATCCATGAACCAGATCTCTTGAAGTCAAGAGAAGCTCCAGTGCCAGAAAAATACAAGACTACTTGCATAAGGAGTGGTACAGCACAGGATATCAAAATGATCATTTCTGCATAAACAGATCTGAAGTTACAGGTCATTTGTGTAACTCAGTTTGTTACAATTATACATATTCAAACTACAGGTGGCCCCACCTATGCTATTATTTATTGCCAGTTTTGATGATTCATCACATTATCAAGTTATATGATCCTTACACAAGGTTAATCAGTTTTAAGGTTCCTCTCTTATCTAATTTGACAAAATATCCATTTTGGGGACCCTCCAACAATGTATTTTTTCTCAGATAACCTGGCTATCTTTGGACCATCCAGCATGACGCATCTTTCTTGAGATGCAGCTTTTTTCAAGACAGGGTACCTTACTCATGTTTTTTCCAAATTTCGTTCAAGGTATTCTTAATATATTCTTATTCAAAATATTCTTAATATATACTTGGTCATGTACTCATTCTTACTTCAGGGTTCCCAGATTTCTCAGGATCCCTGGGAAGTTCAAGTTATTTATCAATGGTAAAATAATACTTACATACATACATACACACACATACATTTATGGGCATATATAGATGTATACAGATGCACAGTATCTAACTACTTGCTCATAACATTTACACTTTTAACTACTGTAACACTGCCATAATTAGCTATTAAACTTGTTTACCTAGATGCATTTTGCTTATCTTCAGACCTCAATAAGCCTTTGTTGTGCTCTGCCATCACACAGAAACAGCAGCTAAGACTGACACCGACTGTCACATCCCTGACCAGTCCTTATCCATGAGCAGCAAAACGCATAACCTACTTGGCCTGTTTAATATCTATTGAAAGAAAGTGTCCCCAACACAATCAGAAATTTCCAGAACTGCTTGTAGCCCACTGTTTCCCTTCCAGCACATACTGAGATGGCTGAAATCTGCCTCGAACTGAGAACCAGCACAGCTAAAGGAAAAAAATAAACACATTGTAAATTCCAACTGGATAAAAGGAAAAACATTTTCACAGTGATGTGGTTTATCACCAGAACAAGCTGCCCAGGAAAGCTGTGTAATCTACAGCCCTTGAGATACTGAAAATTCAACTGGACAATACCCTGAGCAACCTGATCAAAGGTAGCCCTGCCTTCAGCAGAAGAGTAGACTAGGAAGTCCCCAAAGGTCCCTTCCAACCTAAATTATTCCATACAGCTGTGTAATCAAACCTGCTGCCCTGAGGGTAATGCAGAATACCTATATTATTCTCAAAAGATGTTTACCTGACAGGTAATCAAAGACCTTAATCTCTTGAAGGGCTAGCAGATTTTGCAATCTCCTCCAGTTCTTCTCCAGCTTCACTATAACATTGCACCCATTTTCAGCTTGAGGTTCACTACAACCATGCATCTTTTTTGTAGAATTTCAATAATACATGTTACCTACACAGAATTTGTGCCATTACTTATTTGTTCCCAGGCGAAATTCCTTACATTTGTCCCTACTGTTGTACTGCATTTCTTTTTTTTTTTCCTAATTTGAAGAGATCGTTAAACCCTGTTATTCAACTCACTGTATAACCTCTACCTAGCTTCAGTTCATCTACATATACTATAGTCACTCTGAACTGTAACATTTAAGTTATTAATTAAAATACTAACTACATTGATCCATTTTTTACACTCATTTCAAAGATCGCTTTTTTAGAATACATATGTTTTCCTGTAAAAATCCCCATGATACAAATCACTACTTGCCTGTTACTTGCATCTGTAATCTTCCATTATGGTTGTTACTTGTATCAGACCTTGGTGAGGCTGTGGCCATGTCAGAGGTTTAGGCTTTAGCCTGGAAAAAAGAAAAAAAAAAAAAAAGCACACAGGCATCTTACTAAAACATACTTATCTGCATGTTAGTTACAAATATTAAATAAAATGTTCAACCAATCAGTGAGTTACCAAACGTTACTTAGGTATGGCAGAACACATTATTCCATAACACCAGTTAACAAAATTTGTCCCAAGTTACCTTTGACGATGCCAAAACACTTTAGTAATGCATACATTTACGCAGTTTAGAACAACTGTGTAAGGCAAGAAAAAAAAATTCAGTTGTGATATATCAATATTCCTGTCTCCAAAAGGTACGTTTATGGTCTGATTTCAGATGAGCTAAGCACCAACAACTTCAAATGAACTAAACATCTGAAACACTTACATGCTTCAAAATCAAACTGTCCCCAGAACGATACGCTCAAGCAATAACGTGATTCAGACAAAGAACATTTAAGTTCTATCCCTAGATCTGCAATCAGCTTTCTATACCACTGTTGTCCACCCACAAATCACTTTCCTCATCTTTTGAGACAGTAAGCACTTTACAAGGACCACTGCATCTTATCATTTGGTGACTAAAATAGCATGGTTCTGATCTTAGCTAGGGCATCCCAGCACTTGAAGCACACGCAGACAACATCACTCCTATCCTCCTGAATTACTACACCTGAAACAAAGCTAGAAGTAAAATATTCTCTGTTTCTATCAGACAACTATTTTTCATGAGAAAAGAATACATACATTTAAAATACACTTTTGATTATCTGGATTAACTTCCTTACATTTATTTCTGTGACCATTAATTGGTATCAATAATAATATGGGGACAGTTGTCACCGAACCTTTTTGATCATGTACCTTTATCAGTAAAAAATTTTTGAGCATGCACCCTCAATATATGCATATTTATTTATAAATTACGTATAGGTACTACTGTACTAACTTATTATGTACATTACAAAACATATAAAAATAGAAATTAAAAAGGATGATAAAGATGAAATAAACAGTATTTTTAAATAATTTTTATTATTAATGGCACGAAAAAACTTTTTGCTCTCGCTATTTTTATTTTTTTTTGTGACAGCCATGTGATTGAATATGCTTCATCATTTTTTAAAATGTTGGCTTAACACTTTGTAATACAGTGATCTGAATGTCTGGTTCCAAATTCAATTTATTTCAATATTTGGTTTCAATGGTTGTTATAGCTGGAAAAGGTAATTTACAAAGTTACGTACACCCAAATGGAAGTGCACCACTGGCTCCACTTATTAAATCGTGATACTCATTTTTCATTCCCATCCACTAATTATACATAGGTTTTTCTTGAAATTTGGCCAGTATATTTCTGTCTTTCCTGATGTCAATCAGGTGTTATTACAAACTAATGGAAGGTGTTGCCTTTTAATATTTTAATAAATGGGTTCAAAATCCCCTGAAACTCTTCACTTGGAAGACTTTTAAACAGGTGAGGAAATTCTGTTTCCAAGTTTAAGTGTACAAATATGAGTTTTTATAGATGACACACATCTTTTCTGGCAACAAAATCACACAAAGATGGAAACATTTCCAAACATCCTTTTTCAAAATGCTCTCTCCACAGCACAAGTTTCTTTCAAAAAGCAGACACCTTCTTGCTCACTGTTAAAATGTCACCTTCACCTTGAAGGGCCACATTAAGTGTCTTTATTTTTTTGAAAATACCTGTTAGGCTGCATACTACTGACAGTCAATTGTCATCACAGAACAGATCAGCAAATTCAGAACAGTTGTCTTTTTCTAAAAGAAAAATGTGTAAGTAATCTTTAAGTTTTACAACTCTTCTAAGTACTCTGCCATGAGAATCAGCGAACCTCTGCACAGTACAAAAGATTTTCATGGTCAGTCCCCATGTCATTACAAATTATTGTAAAAATTCTACTCTCTAAAGTTCTTGTTTTCATACAATTAACCGCATTGATGTCATCCTGCAGCACTTTGTGCACTTCTGGCTCCAACTTCCTTGCTGCTTGCCTATAGAATCATAGAATCATTTTGGTTGGAAAAGACCTTTAAGATCATCAAGTCCAACCATTAACCTAGCACTGCCAAGTTACCACTAAACCATGTCCCTCAGCACTACATCTACCCATCTTTTAAATACCTCCAGGGATGGTGACTTAACCACTTCCCTGGGAAGCCTGTTCCAATGCTTGATAACCTTTTTGGTGAAGAAATTTTTCCTAATATTCAATCTAAACCTCCCCTGGAACAACGTGAGGCTGTTCCCTCTTGTCCTATCACCTGTTACTTGGGAGAAGATACCAACCCCCATCTCGCTACAACCTCCTTTCAAGTAGTTGTAGAGAGTGATAAGATCTCCTCTCAGTCTCCTTTTCTCCAGGCTAAACAACCCCAGTTCCCTCAGCTGCTCCTCCTAAGACCTGTTCTCTAGACCCCTCATTAGCTTTGCATGATGCAGCACCACCACATGCGGTGCTCTCCTTGTAACCTCACCCCAGAATCCTTTTTTACTTCAGCCAAAGCAGATGCTCCATCAGGGGTTAATTTGCACAGTTTTTCGATTTCTAAAAAATGTTGTTATTACAGAAGTAATTTACTGTTAAGAATGTATCTTCTCTGGTACATCTTTCCTTAGTGATTTAGATCTTTGTGTATTTCATTACTGACACAGAATCTAGCATCTACTGTAAGCTCAGTCACATTATGAACATCTATACTTTCATCTGGCTGTACAGCAAGCCTCCCAGAGTGTGCATTTTTTCTAATATTTGTTTCTTCAAATCTTTGGCAATGTTTTCCAGATATCTTCCAACAGTGTCTGCTGACAAAGGAATGCATTTAGTTTGTCACCATATTGTTTTCCATGTATTATTTTTTACCGCAGCAGGAAGACCAAGTGTTTCCCCAATGGTACGTGGCTTCTATGTCTTTCGCTATTGAGAAACCTAAGAAGAGGATTCTAAAGTTCTATCACTAAGCTTAGTGAAATCTTGTAAAGTACTGGACCGAGTATCACATAACTTTAAACATTGTTGAAAAAATTGTAGAGGGTTGTCTTCATGTTCTGAATGCTTAAATGCCTTGTTAATTGTGATGGCTTCATACTATCATTAGCTGGTATCTCAAGTTAAAATACTATCTTAGGGTGAGGTTTATCATTAATGATAGTGGATGTATATTCGTATTTCAAATACCCTTCTTGATAAACCCAAATTTTTTTGGCCAACACCTTGTCAGATCTAATTGCCATTGTTTTTATCTCATAATGCAGCTTGATCAGAAGCTTATACTAGAATTAGAAGTGTCAGCTCTGCCATGTTCTTGTTGTTCACTTGTGGTCATGTTATTAGTAGTATCTTCAATCCTAGTCTCTTTGCAAAAAAACCTTTGAGGTTTTTTAAGCCACTTACCCATTTTGTGAGGGTTAGTTTAGTTAAAATTAGATAACATAATCCATAAATTCATATAACTGTGCACACATGAACTGCTACTGTGACCCCCACGCACTGTGAAACACAATATCCGCCCTCAGGACCCCTTGCGAACCATACGTGACACAGGACTATCTGACATATGGACCAAATGAGGGTGCAAGTGCCAATGCATATATTAAATAGACCTTAATTTCTTTCTTATTTTTCAGATAAAATTAAGTCCTAATATTTTCGTCCAACATCTCAATGGATGGTCTTGTGCACTCCACTTTGGAGGCCACTGATATGGAAGACATCAAAAGACATATGCAATCAATTCTGTGCCAAGTAAAATCTTCACAAAAACCCAAGGTCTGCAATCTAGTTCTAATCATACATTAAAAAACTAGTTTAGGCATACTTCTGTAACTGACAAATCATTATTATTTTTACTGAGTTTTTCTTCCTACTGTTCAACCTGCATAGATCTAAATGCTAGGTGGTTTTTTTTGGTTTTTATTTCTTTGGTTGGTTGGTTGGGTTTTGTGGGGTTTTTTAACTCTACTCCTAGCATGCACAAAGCAAAACAAATATAGAAATAAAGAAATAAACTGTGTCAAAGTCCTCAGGTAAACAGTACATTGCCTAATCTACTCAGACTTCAGGTTTCAGGTGCTGATTTATCTGCAGGGCATACCACCTGCCATAACCTGAGTTTCTGGCTCTGCTTGCTACTAAGCTGCTAACTGCATTTGGCAAACACATCTTTGCCAATCTCCTGATAACAGGGAATTCACTACACTTAGCTTTGCATCTTTCCCCTTGAAGGAAAACATGACCATGCTGGCTGGGAAAAATTATGACAATGCCAGGAACATCCCAACAGAGGATGGAGATGAAACAAAGTTAGGCTTTGGGCTGCCTGAGGGGCTGCATGTTTCTGCAACAACTACATGACTGCATCCCGTATCAACAGTGCCCTGATGTTCTGTTTCTGCTCCTGTAAAATGAACATCCTTGCCAATATGGTACACCTAGGTACATTTACACAGTTCCAAATTTTTAGTATGTTGTAAACAAAATACTGCATTATCTTGTATGTCAAATACTATTTAGAAAAACAAATTTAAAGATATGGAAGTGCAAAAAAAGCATTTAAAGTTTTTTAAATAAACATAGCTTTTTAGTAACACATGAGCAAAGTGTTATGTCCTATTCTATATTCAAAAGGGCTTTACTGAACAGAGCAAAATAGTTGAACTGACTGATTCTGATTTCATAATTTCTAAAGGTTCCAAAGCTGCAGCCCCCCGCATCGTTGTTTAATTGATCAGGTATTAAGAACTGGTTAGGAATTAAGGGGGAAGGAAACATTAAATTTTCTCTGAGTCAAAAGAAGAAAACTAATCAGTTGGGTTTTCTAGTAACTTCTTTTTCAGGAATACGTCATCAGTTGTATTCATCAGTAACTATGCAAACTCAGCTACTGACATTTTTAAATGAAGTTAACAAGTTAGTGTCTAATCAGCTCTGATGCAGGTTGGTTCTCCTGGGAGAACAGAGCGCCTGCTCACATCACGATATTATTGAAAGAAAGAAACAAACAAAGAAGTCTTCACTGCACACTGGATCACGCTCATTCCCAGTCGAACACATCATTCTTCCAGGTAAACAAAGCCTTTGGGAAGAAAAGTTGGCCAAGTTACACTGTACAAGATGAAGGATCTTATCTAGAGCTTTGGACACCTATTACTCCCTGAAGGCTGGTCTGGATATGTAGCAAACACTGCTGCACAATAGAAGAAGAGAAGCATCATCCAAAACTTAGCCCCTTAGCCTTTGATAGGAAAATTACTACCATGATGCAGCCATGGGGGGAGAGGGAGGATGGGACATGGGATAACGACCCTATTTCTCACATAAACTGCTTGTAGTAGTAATAAAAACAGTATTAGAGACATTGTGCAAGGTACTAGTCATATTCAAGAAAAAGACAGGACATTAAGAGAACTACTGAGAGAATAAAGACAATGAAAGAGCAGTCTCACAATAAGAAAGACTAGAAGTAAATCTACTCATCATCTATAAATATATCAGGAACATGCAGAAAACAAAAATAAAGGCTACTGAATTAAAAGAATAATGTTGACATAAATATTCCCAAAAATCTCAGGTTTCTTGGGGGCAAGACTGCAGCAGAGAGAGAGCAAGTATATGCTGTACGAAACTAAGCAGGGACAGTAAAGGACCCACATAGCTGAGGGACTGACAGACTTACACTAGGATGGGATTACACCATCACTCTCTTGCCTCATTAGAAGTAAAAATTTTCATAAGATGAGAAAAATTAAAGAAAGTTCTAGAACTAGAAATTCTTCAAATACTGAAAAAACAGAAGTTTCAAGGACTAGCACCCTCCCATCTTTATGAGACAGAAGAAACTATGTCTGCACGGCCAAAAATAACCAAAATTTCAACTAAACAAGTTGTCTGATCTTGGTGAAGGAAGGGATGGGACGGCAATTACATGAATTGAAGGGAGGACTGAAAAGTCTTCACAACCAGGGACAGTGTCAAAAGCAAAATACCAGTACTTTCTTGATCTAATATGCAAGAAAGCCTATGAGAAAGAAAAACAGGTGCTAAAAAGCTCTGAAAGATTTATTTTTTTTTAAATGAACAAATTTTAAAAGTTTTATTTCAAATAGTGAAAGCCCTAACCACTAATGGGTAAGGGAACACTATGTCCTGTGGGCACTATTTATTGCTTTCTTGCATCACGCACACATTTTTTTTTCCTCAGCCCTAAATCCCTTTTTCTTGTTACTCAAAATAGATGTCTAGTTTGGCTACTGAACATGTTGATGAAGGGTTAAAATCTTTGAGGTTATCTCTGCATAATCTTAAAAAGAGGATTACATACAGCAACGTAAGAGTCACCATCCTTGTAGTTATAATCTTCCTGAAAATCAGGGGATTAATTCTAACAGGGCTACTGTCACCACACATTCCCAAATATGAACCTGCTACATCTCTTTATTCAAGTTCTAGGTTAAACTTCACTGCTCTAAAGGATGTGAAGCTTTACTTTCAGAACTGTCTCACTGACACATACAACCCTCCCTGCTCAAAATTCCTGAACACTAAAAATGAATTAAGAGAGAGTCTTGAGAGCCACATAAAGACCATAGTTATCGCAACACTTCTGTCTAAACCATCCTCATCATACATAAGTGTTACATCAACTGGAAGAGTACAATCTATTTATTAACTCCTATAACAGATACGTTAAAAATTAATAATACTTCGGTTGTATAAATTATTTCAGGTAACTACAGATCAATTAGGACAAAATAAGACCCTTGCAAAACCACGGAACGGCTGACATAGTAGTCTATTAAAAAATTAGAGGATCATTTCCTAATTCATATGAATCAACAGTTTCATGGAAGACAATCTAGTTAACAAGAACAGCATTTATAAATTTACATTTCTGTGAAGAATTCTCTCTAGTCTCAAAATGCTATTAAAACATCAGAAATAAAAGACAGCCACGCTAGTGGATATTTCATTAATTTCTTTTTCAGTCTTTAGTAGATTATTTACTTAATCATGGAGTTTAAGCACATGGAATGACATTACCAATTCAGTAATGAATGCACCTGGTTGAGATTTACTATTGTGCTATATTGAAACAAACGACAGTATTTCTTGCAAAGCTGAAAGCTAAAGAGTATCATTGGAGCAGCAAACATATTTGTAAATTGACTGATGCTTTGAATCAGTAATTGAGGAGATTTTTCATGAACAACCAAGAAACTCAGATGTAGAAGAGTACAACAACCAACAAAGAGTTCTTCCCTTACTCATGATACCACAGTAGTTGAGCTAGGTGTAAACCAAAAAGAATTGTGCCAAGTTTAAGACAGTAGGGTCTAATTATCTGTGATATCATTTCACAATGGACGGAAAATTCTATCACACAAAACAGTTAAAATATGGGAAGAACAATAAATCTGTAAAAAAAAAAAAAAAAAAAAAAAAAAAAAAAAAAAAAAAAAGAAGTTACACAGTATGGCTTTTCAATTTAACTTTAAATTAGAAGATCTGCAAATCAGGAAAGTATCAAGGGAATATTTATCCAAGAAGCGTGGTCTCCCCCCCTGCCCAATTACCTACAGAAGGTCAACCCACCAAAAAAATCCAACAAAACAACAATCACAACAACAAAACCAAACCCAAACAGAATGACAAAGCCAGGAACTCAGAAACCATCCATAAAGCTGTAGTAGAGAATTTCACAAGTCAGGGTGTTCCCTAGCTGAAACTGACTGCAGTTTCAGATGCTACAAGATAGAAGACTGAACAGAAAATAAATATAATTGTAATTTAAAATGAGTTATATTCAATCACAATGTATTTGGGTTCACTGATGGTGTTTTAATGACTACCAATTTATTTTCTTGCTAATGTGACACTTCTGTTCCAGAAATAATATAGAACATGGTGGATAAGGGAAGATGAAAAAAAATAAACATGAACAGATAACACTGTGAATGAGCACTGTTGAATCACAAGTCTTCCTGAATGCCCAAAACTGGAACAAGAAAACTTGAGATCTAGTTGTATAAATGCACTAAGCAAGGACAAAGTAAGTCGATGAGCAAAATGCCTAAATATTACTAACCTCCCCACTAACATCTTTAATTCAATTTACTGTAAGTAAGAATTGAGTTGGCTAGGTAAAATCACCACAATGCGATAAATATTATTTTTGCTACATCAGAGCTTATCTTCCAAACAAGAATGGAAATGCAGAAAAATCTTTTCTCAATAGATTATTTTTTTTTAAAACAAGGAAGCTCAGCTATTCAAGATTCCTCCCCACCCCAAGCAAAAAGGTAGGAACACTTGCAGGAAGGATATGGTGGGCAAGAAATAAGTGAACTGAAACTCTAAAACCTATGGCTATTTAACATAATAAATAGTTCCATGGAGAGTCATGGGAAGATAACAATACTGACATTAGTTATTTTTCCTTGTTACAAAGCATAAACACAAACATCAGAAAGGCCATGTTAGTTTGATTATAAAGCCCTACGCGTAAGAAACCCTTAAAATAAAAAAATAAATAAATTAAAAAAAAACCACAACAAAAAAAATGTTTGAGATTAATATTAACAAGCTATCCAACAACATGATCATGCCTTTATCAATATTATTTAGTGCTGGATTACCTGAAGCTACCACAATACTGTCACAATTCTATTAGATGTAGAACTGAACAGTATGTGCACTATCACAGTATTAACAATATGAATTTGTGCTCTACACTTCAGACATTCCCTTCCTGTTCTCCTGCTTCCATATACACACACTCTTGTTTTCAAGATGGGATAATGCTGCTGGCACAACCTCCCTGTTCCTTCAGTGGAAAAAGAGGGCCTGGAGGCAGGACTAGAAATGTGGATGATTTCCTACTCTCCTCAGCACAGTGGAACTGTCTCTTTCCTGAAAGATGCTCACACACAGTTGCTCTGTCGCCCTGTACTGCAGACTCCACCATTGTCAAAGTCTCCAAAGAACATCCCCCTTTCCCACACCTCACGCTCCAGAAGATCAGAACAGCTACAGTACAAAGAGATTCTAACCCCTACAGCCTCCTGAAATCACCGGTCACTTGTCCAAAAACCTTTAGCAGTGTTGCAACAATTGGCCTTTTTACATTATCAAAAAAGCCAGTACCATAAAAGCACAAGATAAAACCAAAATCAGGTGTTATTAGTGGAGGCAAAATCAGAAACAGAAAAATTAGAGATATTATAGTAGCTTTTAGGATAATACAGTTCCTAGAACAGCATATTAAAGGAGTTATACAATAGTCCAAAATAGGAGAGACAGCTTTTAAAAGCAATGAAACTGTTGATATACCAAAGAAAACGTAACATTCCACTTTTCCTCCTCAATTCTCAAAAAGGGTTTACCTTCAATAGGCAGGGCAGGAGCGGGGGAAGGGGAGGCCTAACTCCTCTACAACAAAATCAAAAAGTCTAAGGTTGGAAGCAAGCTTCTTGATTCAAAAATAAGAACAAAGAAAAAAAAAATAAGAAGAGAAAAAAAAGAAAAAAGAACTCAGATGCAAGTAAATTTCTTAACTGATTCCTTTCCATTCAGACTTCCAAAATCCAGAATGTTTATTCAATGTAATCCTGATTTGAAAGTCTATTTCACTATTTAACAACAATAAAAATGGCAATGACTGCTAATCTCAGGAGGACCATTAAATTTAAGTGAACTCTCTCAGCACCAAGATGCCTTAAATTTACATATATTCTGGTCATATCGCTACCAAAGGCACAATTTTTTCCTGATTTTATTACAGCAAATTGAATGTATGTATAACTAACTGATTTTTTTAATAATAATAATTTAAAAAAAGCTACAGATGTTAACTGTATTCCTTACAGACAGAAACAGTAATTCTATATCATTAAAAAAAATTAAGGTTATCTCCATTTGACATTGGGAAAGTTTAATCTCAGAAACTGGTTACACACAAATACAGACCAGATCTGTTTCACATCTGGAGAATAATGTGTAGACCCAAAAAGGTGTTGGCCTTTATTAAACTGAGCAGGATAGTAAAGGATCATTTCTACAACTCGCCTACAGCAACACTAACAAAAAATTCTAAGACTTGACACTCCTGTCATGGTTTAACCCCATCCAGCAGCTAGAACCACACAGCCATTCACTCACTCCCCCCAGCTGCGATGGGGGAGAGAATCAGAAGAGTAGAAATGAGGAAAGACTCGTGGGTTGAAATAAAGACAGTTTAACAGGTAAAGCAAAAGCCACGCACACAAGCTATGCAAAACAAGGAATTCATTCAGTACTTCCCACTGGCTGGCAGGTGTTCAGCCATCCCCAGGAAAGCAGACTCCACATATAACGGTTTCTTGGGAAGAAAAACACTGTAACTCCAAACATCCCCCCTTTCTTCTTCTTCCCCCAGCTTTATATATTAAGCATGACATCACATGGTATGGGATATCCCTTTGGTCAGTTGGGGTCAGCTGTCCCAGCTGTCTCTCTTCCCAACTCCTTGTGCCCTCCTTGCCTGCTCGATAGCAGGGTGGTGTCAGGAGCAGAAAAGACCTTGACAGCCTAGCAACAACCAAAAAATGTTAGTGCACTATCATCACTGTTTCTCATCCCAAATCCAAAACATAGCAATACATCAGCTGCCAGCAAGAAAGTTAACTCCATCCCAGCTGAAACCATTACACACCCCCTAAACCAAGAGCTTTGGGTCACCAACAACTAGAATTACAATAATATTTACACCTAAGCAAATAGAGAACTTTAAAGTCAAAGTTTTATTTCCCGGAACTCCACAGGCCTGCTTGCTACTTTAAGAACTAATGGAAAGACTATGCTTATCAGCAGAGGGTATCTTCCACAAACACCAGTATGGCCATCTGAGAACCACTGAACTTTCTGCTTGATGTGGTGACAAAATTAATTCACTGTTCTTCACAAAAATTTGATCTGTCCTCTTCCATTTCAGATGTCCTCTTCCTTTTTAAGATCTATTATTACAGGCTAATTCAAGATGTCTGCAATGCCATTCTCCTTTCTGACTAAATATATGGTAACCAGGAATATACTGTGAAGCCCAGTAGGTACTTTGTTTTAGATGTGATGGACAAGGGA
Organism: Burhinus oedicnemus; assembly: GCA_008921705.1. NCBI lineage: Eukaryota > Metazoa > Chordata > Aves > Charadriiformes > Burhinidae > Burhinus > Burhinus oedicnemus. Next base: position 2,552,144 of record VFFE01007674.1, on the reverse strand, counting down.
TACAGAAAAGAGACATTATGTAGGCCAAGGTATTAGCTTTTATTAACCACAATTTATTGGTGTATGTGAAGGGAAAAAAAAACCCTCTCCGGTGAACAGAAGCCTCCAGCAAAAAGCTATATTCATGGGCATCTTATATATTTAATCAAAATACTTGCTGGTTTGATTCCTTTCAATAGGATGCCAGAATTTAAAACACACGTTGTTTTACAATCCTCCTTTTCAGGTATAACTAATTAAATTTAAAGGTGGCGAAATGGTACCTTGACATGCTGCAGACATTTAGAAGGTTTCCTTCAGGTATGCACTATGTTACACTCACTCTTAAGGAACCAAATTGTTTGAACATAAGGACAAACTTTAAGAAAATTAAAATCCTCTTTAGTCACGCTATTGTTTTAATTATCTCACATTACACATCCTTCCAGCTAGCAAGGAGTTTAAAAATTGGTATATTTAGTTGCAAATTAATGTATTGTAACAGTACCCCAGCCAATAAGCCCCCCTTAAAATTACTGAAAGTTATAAAAATCTTAAGAGATTTTTTTTAATGTCAAATAGAAAGCCCTGACATTTTTTAGTTTATTGAAATTAAGTAAAGGAACAAGAACTACAGACTAATAAAACATCATCAAGCAGCAGGCCTTGTTCTCTCTCATACATATACAGAAACAAACACAGTCCAGTGGCAAAAACCAGTAACCAGTGCTCTGATCTGTGACTCCCCGTAGACATACATAAGGAAGGCAAAGTCCAAGTTACACAAAGAGCTCTAACCTTTGTTTTCTAATCTGAATGCTTTACACTGAAGGACTTTGATTCTTTCAATTTACCTCAATAGATCTGTTTATATGACACTGAAATGTTACAGTTTTTTCACAGACGAAGTCAAGTTCCTTGTCTTTTGGCATTCTGATTTTGCCCAAACACAAGCTACCAATTGCCAATCACACTTCTCTTCTATCCTGTATGAGTTCAATCACTTCCTGTTTTTTAAATCCCTTATTTTTTGTTGTTTTTACCTTTGCTACCTTTAACTTTCAGTCCTATGCGTACATTTGTCTTTGAGTTTCACAGCTAAATCATTTAGAATTTTTCTGAGAATCAATTAATTAATAATTAATCCACCACAGAAGTACACATGAAAGCGTTATGTTACAAAATAAAAAATATTTAAGATTGGAACCATGCAACACACATGTTCTACATCAGTCTTCCTAACTATGTCTTAAAATTATGCATTGTGAAGATGAAAGAACCTGCGACATTACCAGTCCTAACTTCTGTAACAGTATGCTCAAGGAAGGAAAGGTTATTAACTTTAAGAATACCTGTGAAAACAATTCAAGCTACAGTCACATGCTCAAACTGAAGGCAAAAGACAGCACAAGACATATTTGGAACCATAAAATATAGAAGAACTTTAATAATTAACTTGGAAATTTCTAAGATGCAGTTAGTAGTACTGAATGGCGTCCTTACCGATGAAGGATCATTTGTGAAAGTATTATAAATAGTAGCCTAAGTCATTGTTTAATAGCTTAGAAAATATGTTAAATTGAAATCAGGTTTTCACTGATCATTTAAAAGAATACTGCTAAGAGAGCACTGATTTTACTTCTCATCACACACGGGAAACACACCATTGCAGTACTTTTAGGACAAGACTTTAATAAGGCCATCATTTGCCGAGCAACAATTTTCTGTGGCACCTACTGCTGGTTTTAAACTTCAGTCAAACAAATTTTGATGGCCTGAAATGCAGGTCTCCGTCTAAGAAAAAAAAAAAAAAACAAAACTGAAAAAACAAAACCCAAAAATTCCAGGATATCATTTATTAAAATGAAAAACTAGCAACTTTAAACTATTTAACAGAATACTTAGCTACTTATCAAGATGGTAAGATTCCTGCAGATCCCTTTACTAATTATTTCTACTTACTAATAGTTTCTCTAATTTTTTGGATATTAGTGAGTTTAAAACATATACATGTAAAAAAACCACAAACCCAAGCCTTTACAACTAAAGAAGTAAATGTAATGCTACTGTATTCTATCAGACTTATAAATGTTACTTATGCAAATAAATGGATCTGGAAGACCTGAAAGAACAATAGTAAGTGCTGTTCAAAACATTTGTAACAGTAAGACATATTCTATGCTAATAATGAACATTGGAAACTTTTTTGAAGTCAGCGGTCCAATGAGAGTGCTCTTACCCCCAAACATTCATCCCATAAACCATGTATTCACTATATATAATACTAAATCACTGAATGGATGAGGTTGGAAGGGGCCTTTGGAGGTCATCTGGTCCAAGCCCCCCTGCTGGGGGCCTAGAGCCAGTTGCCCAGGACTGTGTCCAGATGGCTTTTGATTACCTCCAAGAATGTAGAATCCACAACCTCCCTAGGAAACCTGTGCCAGTGCTCAGTCACCCTAACAGTGAAAGAAGTGTTTCCTGATGTCCAGAGGGAACCTCCTGTGTTTCAGTTCGTGCCCGCTGTCTCCCATGTTGTCACTGGGCACCACTGAAAAGAGCCTGGCTCTGTCCTTTTTGCACCTGCCCTTCAGATATTTATATACATTGATGAAGTCCCCCCAAGTCTTCTCCAGGTTGAACAGCCCCAGCTCTCTCAGGCTTTCCTCAAAGGAGAGGTGCTCCAGTGCCTTAATCACCTTCATAGCCCTTTGCTAAACTCTCTCCAGTATGTTCATGTCTCTCCTGTACTGAGGAGCCCAGCACTGGGCACAGGGCTCCAGGTGTGGTCTCACCAGTGCTAAATAAACATATTGGATCACCTCCTTCAACCTGCTGGAAATTCTTTGTCTAATGCAGACCAGGACAGCATTCATCGTCTTTGCCCCAAGGGCACATTGCTGGCTTATGTTCAACCTGGTGTCCACCAGGACCCCCAGGTACTTTAGTGCCAGCAGAATGTCTTGCTTCTTCCTGTTAAAACCCAAAAGTACTACCAAAACCATGTTCAACTGACAGTATCGCTCACTCCTTTACCTAGGAGTAGCTTACAAGCATTCTCAAAAAAAAAAAAAAAATTACTTGAGGCTGAGAGGAGTAAAAAAAGACCCGAAAATGTTAAGTAGTAAATCCAACTTCAACAAAACAAAGGAGAATAAACCTATGAGAAAGTCCTCATACTTTCTGTTATTAACACACTTTTTGGAGTGAATCTTCAGACCAGCCAAAACAGTAAGGGACAGAGCCGCATTTCAGTTCTCATGTTTTCACCAAGTCCACAGCACATACTGACGTGTATAGATATACCAGTGGCTTCCCTAGGATCTACTTTGACGTTAGCAGAATTTCAGCTTCAGCAGTATCCTCTCAGGGTCTATAAGGCCTTGCCAGCAAGACAAGCCATTAGCTCTTCCAGACAACTAACAGCTTCTCCAGAGGTAATTTAACATCCATGACACATTGCAAATATTTTGTTTCAAGTTGCCAACCCTACAGCAGACCTACATAGATCTGAACTGGAAAGAAATCTGCCATTCTTCTTAAATCACAGAACATCCAGGGATGGAAGAGACCCCAAGGACCATCAAGTCCAACTCCTGACTCCACACACAGCAACCTAAAAGTTAAATGACGCATCTAAGAGCACTGTCCAAACACTTCTTGAACTGGAGGCGTTGGTCAGTTCCCAGAGCTATGATATTATTGGTATTAGCGAGACTTGGTGGAATGAGTCCTGTGATCGGAGTGCTGGGATGGAGGGTTACAGGCTGTTCAGGACAGGCGAAGTGGAGAAGCTGCACTGTATGTAAGGGAGAGGTTTGATTGCACAGCCCTTACAGTTAGTGACGATGTGGTTAAGAGCCTTCTGGGTGGCGAGTAGGGGGACAGAAAACAAACAAGATGTAGTGGGTATCTACCACCAGTCGCCAAGCCAGGATGTTAGCACTGGTGAGTTATTCTATAGACAATTAGGAGAAATCTCTGGATCGGTAGCCCTTGTCCTTATGGGAGATTTCAACTTCCCAGACATGAACTGGGAATACCATACTGCCATGACGAGCAAGTCTGGGAAATTCTTGAACTCTGTGGAAGCTAACTTCTTGTCACAAGACTCGATGAGCCAACTAGGAAAGATGCCCTCCTAGACTTGTTACATGTGAATACAGAAGGACTCATGGGAGATGTCATGTTAGGTGGCTGTCTTGGCCACGGTGATCACAAAATGGTCAAGTTTAAAATTTTCAGTGCAATGAGAAAAAAGGTCAGCAGAGTTGCTACCTGGATTTCAAAAGAGCAAACTACACTATTCAGGGAGTTATTTAGCAAAGTACCCTGGGAATCTGCTTTTGAGGACTTAGGAGTCCACAACTGCTGGTCAGTTTTTAAGAACCACCTTTTAAAAGCACAGGAGCAGGCAATTCCAGTGAGTCATTATAGTCAAGCAAGCAGGGTAGAAGACCAGCTTGGCTGAACAGGGAACTCCTTGTGGAGCTCCAGATGATCTCTGGAAGCAAGGCCAGGATTCACAGTAAGATTATAGAGCTGTGGTTCATATATGCACGGAGAAGACACAAAAGGCCAAAGCTCAATTAGCATTGAAACTGTCCAGTGTTGTGTCACATAACAAGGGCTTTTTTAAGTACGTTAATAGGAAGAGGAGGTCTAAATAAAACATTTGACCAATACTTGTTGAAGACGGTCACTTGACTAGCAGGGATGAAGAAAAAGCATAGGCATTCTGAGGAACTCAGGCAAAAACGCCAGGAGGCCTGTGTGGATGAACAAGGAGATTCCAGACAATCTCAAACAGTAAAAGAAAGTCTACAGAGAGTGGAAGCAAGGACAGGTAGCCTGGGAGGAATACAGAGAAATTGTCCAAGCAGCCAGGGATCAGGTTAGGAAAGCTAAAGCCCAGATAGAGTTAAACCTGGCCAGTGGCGTCAGGGGCAAGAAAGCCTTCTATAGGTATGTCAGTGACAAAAGGAAGACTAGGGAAAATGTGGGCCCACTCAGGAAGGAAACAGGAGACCTGGTCACCCAGGACATGGAGAAGGCTGAGGTACTCAATGACTTTTTTGCCTCAGTCTTCACTGGTAAAGGCTCTAACCACAGCGCCCAAGTAGCAGAATGCAAAGCCAGGGACTGGGAGAACGAGGTACCGCCCACTGTAGAAGAAGACCAGGTCTGAGACCTGCTGAGGAACCTGAATGTGCACAAGTTCATGGGACCTGATGAGATTCATCCTTGGGTCCTAACAGAACTGGCAGATGAAGTTGCCAGGCCACTATCCATCATATTTGAGAAGTCATGGCAGTCTGGTGAAATTCCTGCTGACTGGAAAAGGGGAAACGTAACACCCATTTTCAAAAAGGGTAAAAAAGAAGACCTGGGGAACTACAGGCTGGTCAATCTCACCTCTGTGCCTGCCAAGATCATGGAGCAGATCCTCCTGGAAACTCTGCTAAGGCACATGGAAAATAAGGAGGTGACTGGTGGCAGCCAACATGGCTTCACTAAGGGCAAATTGTGCCTAACAAATTTGGTGGCCTTCTACGACGGCGTTATAGCATTGGTAGATAAGGGGAGAGCAACAGACATCATCTACCTGGACCTATGCAAAACATTTGGCACTGTCCCGCATGACACCCTGGTCTCTAAATTGGAGAGAGAGGGATTTGACAGATGGACCACTCAGTGGATAAGGAACAGGCTGGATGGTCCCATTCAAAGATTTGCAGTCAACGACTTGATGTCCAAGTGGCGACCAGTGATGAGTGGTGTTCCTCAGGGGTTGGTACTGGGACCGGTACTATTTAAGATCTTTGTTGGCAACATGGATGTTGGGATTGGGTGCATCCTCAGCAAGTTTGCCGACAACACCAAGCTGTGTGGAGTGGTCGACACACTGGAAGGAAGGGATGCCATTCAGAGGGCCCTGGACAGGCTTGAGAGGCAGGCCTGTGCCAACCTCATGAAGTTCAACAAGGCCAAGTAGAAGGTCCTGAAAATGGGTCACGGCAATCCCATGCACAAATACTGGCTGGGCAGAAAATGGATCAAGAGCAGCCTTGAAGAGAGGGACTTGGGGTTGATGAGAAGTTCAACATGAGCCAGCAATGTGCACTTGCAGCCCAGAAGGCTAACTGTATCCCGGACTGCATCAAAAGAAGCAAGGCCAGCAGGTCAAGGGAGGTGATTCTCCACTTGTACTCTGCTCTGGTGAGACCCCACCTGGAGTACTGCCTCCAGCTCTGGAGCCCCCACCATAAGGAGGACACAGACCTGTTGGATAGGGTCCAGAGGAGAGCCACAAAGATGATCAGAAGGCTGGAGCAGCTCTCCTATGAGGACAGGCTGAGAGAGTTGGCGTTGTTCAGCCTGGGGAAGAGAAGGCTACAGTGAGACTTTATAGCAGCTTGCCAGTATCTGACGGGGACCCACACGAAAGCTGGAGAGGGACTTTTTACAAGGGCATGTAGTGATAGGACGAGGGGTAATGGCTTCAAACTGGAAGAGGGTAGATTTAGATTAGATATTAGGAGATCGATATTTCACTATGAGGGTGGTGAAACACTGCAACAGGTTGCCCAGGGAAGCTGTGGAAGCCCCATCCCTGGAAGTGTTCAAAGCCAGGTTGGATGGGGCTTTGAGCAATCTGTTCTAGCGGGATGTGTCCTTGCCCATGGCAAGGGGGTTGGAAGTAGATGATCTTTAAGGCCTCTTCCAACCTAAACCATTCTATGATTCAATTCTTTTTTTTTTCTTGTCTTTAATAATATTAATAGACCTTGGACTGCCCGGTCCCCTGAGTCAGAGGGCTACAAGTGCAGGAACAGTGACTTTCCATTTGTGGACACTGAAACTGTAAGGGACCAGCTGTACCAGCTGAATGTTCACAAGCCCCTGGGGCCTAATGGGATTCATCCCAGAGTACTGAAGGAGCTATCGGACACGATGGCAGGATCCCTGTCAATCATCTATCAAAAGTCTTGGTAGTCTGGGGAGGTCGCTGCTGACTGGAAGCTAGCCAATGTTATTCCAATTTACAAGAAGGGCATGAGGGAAGACCCAGGAAACCTGTTAGTCTAACCTCAGTTCCTGGAAAACTGATGAAGATCATACTGGGTACTACTGAAAGCCATTTAAAGAACAATGCAATCATCAGACACAGTCAATATGGGTTAACAAAGAGAAAGTCCTGTTTAACTAATTTGATATCCTTCATAAGGTCACCTGCCTCGTGGATGAAAGGAAGGCAGTGGATGTAGTTTTTCTGCATTTTAGGAAGGCTTTTGATACTGTCCCTCACAGCATCCTTCTGGACAAGTTGTCTAACTGTGGGATAAGCAGGTTCATGGTGCATTGGGTGAAGAACTGGCTGAATGGCAGGTCTCCAAGGGGTGTAGTAAATGGGGCGACCTCTGGCTGGCAACCAGTCACCAGCAGCGTTCCTCAAGGCTCAATTCTAGGGCCAGTTCATTTCACTGGGAGTTGCTGCTGAGTCTCGAGGGACAGGCAGCCTTGCAGAGGGATCTAGATAGATTGGAGCACTGGGCAACAATTAATGGGATGAAAAGTCCAAATGCCAGATTCTGCACCTAGGACGGAGTAGTGTCAGGCACAAGTATAAATTGGGAGACAGCAGCCTTGCAGAAAGGGATCTGGGGGTGTTGGTTGACAGCAGGCTCAACATGAGTCAGCTGTGTGCCCTGGCAGCCACAAGTGCAAACCGTCATCCTGGGGTGCATCAAACACAGTATAACCAGCTCATCAAAAGAGGTGATTATCCCGTTGTATTTAGCATGGTGCAGCCTCACCTCGAGTACTGTGAGCAGTTCTGGGCCCCACAATCTAAGAAGGATGTGAAGGTCCTTGAAAGCATCCAGAGAAGGGGAATAAGGCTGGTGAAAGGGCTGGAAGGAATGTCCCATGAGGAGTGGCTAAGGACTTTGCATTTGTCTAGTTTGGAGAAAGGGAGGCTGAGGGGCAACCCCATTGCTCTCTATAGCTTCCTGAGGAGAGAAGTGAAGAGGGAGCTGCTGCTGATCTCTTCTCCCTGGTATCCAGTGACAGGACACATGAGAATGGTTCAAAGTTGCACCAGGGGAGGTTTAGACTGGACATTAGGGAGCATTTCTTTACCGAGAGGGTGGTCAAACACTGGAACAGGCTTCCTAGAGAGGTGGTCGATGCCCAAAGCCTGTCAGTGTTTAAAAGGCATTTTGACAATGCCCTTATGCTTTAACTTTTTGTCAGCCCTGAAGTTGTCAGGCAGTGGACTAGATAATCGTTGTAGGTCCCTTCCAACTGAAATGTTCTATTCTATTCTATTCTTGCACACCAACAGGCTTGGGGCCATGACCACTTCCCCGGGGAGCTTGTTCCAGTGTGTGACCACCCTTTCAGGAAAGAACTTTTTCCAAATATCCAATCTGGACTTCCCCTGAGGCAGTTTTAAGCCGTTCCCTCACATCCTGTCACTGGATACCAGAAGATCAGCACCTCCTTCCCCGCCTACCCTCATGAGAAAGCGGTCACCCCTCAGTCTCCTCTTCTCCAATCTGAACAAACCGAATATTCTCAGCTGCTCCTCATAAGTCATGCCCTCTAAGTCAAACCATCTTTGTTGCCCTCCTTTGGACACATTCTAATATTCTTCACACACCAGGTTTGATAAAAACACTGCTATATTTACCTTTCTTAAGCCAACCTGTATGCAGTTCCCATCCTCCACCCCAGAAAACAAATCTCTGTCCACTCATATTGGCACGGAGAGCAAGCTACATACAAAAATATATCTTTTTTTTTTATTTTTTTTCAAACACATTCACTGACAATTGTTTCAGATGCTGCAATATTGATCCATGCATTATCTACAACATATTGCCAGCCTCATATTAGGGTCTAAGAAAAAAATATAGTACAATTAGAGAGGTTTAAAAAAAAGTATTTTTCATAGTGTTATACATGAGGTCCAAACAAATTACAGACTATATAATTCCAGTGCACACATCTGCCTGTTCTACTTTGCCTTATACTTAGACTAGCAAAGACCTTTTTAGCCTGGTTTGCCAAGCAACCATCACATGTATGATTCATACTGTCCACCTGCCTCTTCCCACTCTTCTTTTCATCTTCATCCCTCTAAATGAATCTGTTCACCACCAGATTCAGTTAAAATAAACTGAGAAGTTATGTCCTCCGATACACTAAGTTCCCATGAGCTTCAGGAAAATCAACAGCTAGGCAGACGAAAAAGACATAATTTCCTGCGCTTGCTGAGCAAAGGGCTGCAGCATGAACTCAGGCTACCCATGCTGTCTGGCTCAAAGGCTACACAACCACCACAGACACACCTCTCAATCAGTCTGAGCTGGAGCTGTGCATAGTGGCTTTTTTACCACAAGTAAGAAGGGTCTAGAACAGCAGAGGGAGAAGAGATTTGTGATGTAAGAAAAATTTGTATGAAGCCTAGTTCCACTGCTCACAGAGCAACTTCTCAGCAAACTATTTAGGGTACACCTCGTTTGTAAATACTAATCATGACGATGCTTCTAGATCCTACCGCAATATCAAATAATGAAAAATATCACAATGCCTCCTCTGTGTATTACAGATAGGACCACATGCACAGTGAAATAAATGGAGTAAACAACTTCCAGGTTGCTTGAACAGAACAATGGTAGTTAAAGGCTGACACTCTAACACATATATCAAGAGATCAGGGAAGAGTATTTTCTCCCTTATTTTAATATTCAGCTGAATAGCCTTCATATCTGCCAGAATACATAATACACTAGCTACGCACTAGTCTTTAGCCTTTCTGGGTTGCCTTCTGCTATGGATAATCCTAACGGTTGGTATAAATTACTGCTTAACAGACTTGCATCAAGAGTAATGTAAAGTAATATACTAAGATATAGCTCTAAAATACGGGCAGACTTTAAAATAGCTACACTGCAAAAAGAAAACCTTACCGTAGTTACATGTAGGCACTTCCATATTAAATACTATTTCCATATTAACAATACGGAAAATGGAGAAGTATAGGCTTCAGAACAGGCAGGCAGCCTGAGCACATACCAAGAGTGCTCAGATAGCTTATAAAATCCACTCATAAGAATTTATGCCTGTCACCTTATTAGTCACAACATCCATGACTACTGTAAGCACATCTCTGCCGCAGTCACAGCAAAATTAACAAACTGACAAATTCAAAAACAACATTAAAGATGTTAAGGAAGAGTGCTGCTGCTTCTGTTACACCCTCCCCCTTGTTTTTGTGGGGATATGAAGAAACCACGATTAAGGAATACCAATAATGGGAAATACATTAATACTGCCTCACAAAATAGTTTCCCAGTCTCTCCATTGTTCTGATAAGTCAGTAGACGATGACAATTCAAAGCAAAAGGGAAGAGAAGCCTGCTCAGTGTTATGGGCTAAAATGGCAGAAAGGGTCTTTGTACATTTTTTGGCAGTAAGAGCTTTAATGTAATCCACCTCTCCTCAGTAACTATCTCAAAAAATAGCTCAAAGAGGTGTAAGTAGAATTCACTGCATGTTCTCACTCTCTTTTCTCTGAATATTTGCTTTTTAAAATGTGCTATGCAAGCCTCTTTCCAGCTGTCAATCTCTGTGTTAAAACACTAAAACACGTCTGTCCTAATTTCAATCATAGACTGCACTAATCTTACCTATTACTGCCTGAGAGCACTCACTCAAGCATTATCACTTATTTTTTAAAAAATAGTCCTTCAGTGTCTACAGTGCTAGAGAATTCAACCTGATCCTTAGTAAGGCTCCCAGGTGATAAACAACTCTTACTTCTTAAAACAAAGAGTTGCCCGCTTCTACTAATTATTTTCCAATACAATTCTAATCTGAGTTAATCTGATCCCAGAATTAAACTACACAAAAATGACAAGTTGAGAACATGAAAATTATTAACGTGTAAGTCTTACCAGAAGAGCCCAAAGCTTGACTTCTCAAGGGTCAATACTGGACCACATCAATATATTTCCTATTAAGTTTAACTCAATGTTGCAGAGGAATCAGTGGGCTGTAAGAAAACTACTTAAATGTTGTAGTAAAACAGTGTTTGAAATATTAGCTATTTCCATTTTAGGTGAACAGATGGAGATGAGAAATGCAGATACTGTCATGAGGGTCAGTATCCTTTCTGGTGAAAAGCTAAAGACTAAATTATATAACCTACAATCATTAACAGCTAATTCTTGATAACAACACTGCCTTGAAACCAAGTGACTACAAAAACTGTACAGAAAAGGTCACCCAGCTCCCCACTGAAAGAAGTCAATTTTCAAAACTATTCCCTTATTCATGTTGATTTTCAAGGAACCTTTGACAGCAGATATTAGAGACAGAGGAATGACAAGAAAGGGCATCTTGAGCATCCTTTACCCACATAACCTCCATTTGCATGACATGGTCAACTCACAGGTCTTCCAGCCTGAAGAGTATTAAGAATCCTTAGTTGTAAGTCTTCTTCCATACAAATCAGTCATTCTTGCTGTCCTCCTTCGTACCTTCTCCAGTTCTACTATGTAACTTTTGAGACACGGTGGAAAGGGAAAAACATGAAAAAACGCACAAAGCATTAATCCAAGACAGGAATGCCCTGTAGATATAAACACTGGCACGGTGATGTTGTCTGTTTTTTTCTTTATTCTATTCCTATATCTTCTACATCAATGTTTGAAACCATCAGCTTTTAAGTTTAGGGTGGGGTGCCAATAAACATCTGGAAAAGTGTTCTTACTTCCCCTCTGTTAACAGGGAGGGACTGAAACACAAAATTTTCAAGTATGCAGGAAAATAAGTCCAAAGTGTATGTCTCTGTTAATACAGATTTATTTAACCTAATTTTAATTTTCTATGGTCTTTCAAGCTTCGAAACTGAAGCAATCAGCATAACAGATTTACTCAAAATAGACAAGAACATCAACCAACTCCGAAAACAAGCCGCCCCTGGTAGTTAAAAAAAAAAAGAAAATCCAAGAAGGCTGTAGTGGGAAGTCTAGACTAATTTGTTCATAGGAAGTATTTAAAAATGCAGTTAGTTTATGCAGTGAAATACAATCTGTATAATCTTTTTTATTAAAACTCCTCTATTACTTAGCAACAGATTTTGTCCTTGTCTGTATAACAACCTATTCCTTATTTTGAATCATACATCAGCCAATCCCAACTGAACCTTATAAGAATTACTTCTTGATAGACTACGCTACTCAACTTTTCTATGTGTGCTCTAACATCTCCCTGTTTAGCTGTATGACAGATGGTTAAAAGCATAGGCAGAAATTTACTCATTCAAGGTTCTGTAGACCCCTCTTCTCTCTTCAGTTCTTTTTATGCTAAAAATAAACAATATTTTCCATTTTATTTGCACAGGAGCAGTACTATTCTAATAGTTTTCCCCTGAATCAGTTATTTTCTCCTGATCAAAGATGGAATACAAACAACAAAGAAACACAACAGTCTGTAAAAGAGCTACAGCTAGGAGGCCTCCACACAGTACCAGAATCATTTGCGATACAATAGTAACATTTAGCTGTTTTCAAATACACCTACGTAATTAAAATAAAAATAATATGCAAGCCAATATATCTTATATTCTTAATACACTTCAATATTTAGGTTTTATTTCATTCCCAATGGGACATTTTCATAAAGGAACTCATAATTATCTCAGGCTGTTATTACCAAATACTTAATTTACATCCCATCTTGATGAATAGTTCTAGCTACTCCTCCCAGCATGCATTAGGTCTCCTATGTTAACACAAAAATGTACCTATCACCAAATATGAAACTAGTCCCTGTTACGTCTCTCTGAAGTTTCCAATTCCACTACTCTATAAGTAATTTCACCACCTACAGGTTGTGACAGTTCATTAGTAGCAGTCTTTTTGATGTTACAAACTAAGGCTCCAACTAGTTTTCTCCCCCATAGCTACTGCCTTAACAATGCAGTTTTACTCACCATCCCGTGACAATATAGCTTTGTCAGCAATCTCTCACAAGACATTCAGTCATTTATTTTGGAAATTACACAAAAATATCAGTCTTCCACCAGATTTTTCAATACTAATTGAATTTTTTTCCTGTCCTTGTAACTCACACCCAAAAGCCAAAATACACTCTTTTCGTTTTCTTTTTTTTTTTAAAAACCCAAAATCTTTCCAGCTACTACAGTAAGACAGTGATCATTTTTTAAAAAGATAACAGTGTAAGTAGGTAGCTGGAAGTGGAAAACAAAAAGTGCCAAGAATGAAGGAATAAAGGGAACTGAAATTTAAGAAAAAGCAGCTTCCACACTTCCTTCCAACCTGATGGGAAGAGAAAAGGGAAGTTTGGCAATCCTGTTGCTCTTCATCTTCTATTTAGTTTTCCTCTTGTATTTTATTTTTCTTTTTGACTGTTATGTTTACACAGAGATACTTTAATGTCACTGTGTATACTAGAAAATGCAAGAGAGCTAATTCCAATATATCAGTTAGTAAAAACAAGATCAGTTTTTAAGAAAGATTTATCTTGATCTGCTCAGCAGTTTTAGTTCATGCTTACAAATAACCCCCCCCGCCCAAAAAAAAAAAACAAAACCAAAACCAAGTATCTTACTGAATTCCTTAAGAACTAGCCGAGTACTGTGTTTCAAAACTGGACATGTGTTCTTTTTCACTTCTGATGCCTAAGTATATTGTGCAATTTTACAGATTATGAACTTCAGCTTTCCTGTTTACTTTCCCCTATTCTAAAACTACAGTTCCTTTGATTTGATTTATACTGAGAAATCACTGGCTACCTTGAAATGCACATGTAATCCGAAGTGCTCTCTTATTTTTCACCCACCTATATGACGAACAGATAAAAGGTTTCATTTGTTTCTTTTTTAAAGGACACACTTGCTAATCTCCTGCTCCATTTAAATGCTTATAGCACAAAAACCTTGGTTAGAAACCCCAGTAATTAGAAATGTGCGCAGAGTGTACTTTTTTGTCTGTACTCACAGACACACAGACAAGAGCTCTCTTCTGCCCACTTCAGGCTGCAAGGTGAAGACACTTGAATGTGTAAAACAAAATTATTTTGCCATTTATTTTTAAAGTGTGACATCCTCTTCTCATCATTTTTTCAATTGTTTTCTTCCTTCTCCACAATGATTTTCAGCAAGATCACTCTCAAATCCTAACAGGAAAAAGTAGATGGAGTAATTCTGTGCTGTTAGAACTACTTGAGAAGGTCAATTACAAACATGTATTTGTGTTCTCAATGCCATTTACACATAAGACAAATCAAGAGAATGTCCTACTGTGTTTTTAGTAACAGACATTTATATTTGAAAGAATTATTCTGAAGTGATTTGAGCCAATGAAAGATTCCTTCCATTAGACATCAGAGGCTGAATTTCACTACAAAAGAAAAAGACTATGGGCCGTACTAGTTACATCACTCCAGGTTAACATCCTTAACAGTAAGGATGTTAAGAAGTCTTCAGGTTTTGAACTGGTTACATTTAAGTACACTCACAGCCTAGTCACTTAAAGCAGAACATAAGCATCTCTAACATATGCCAGTAATAAGAAAAATGGTGATTACTAAAAAAAAGTTTCAAAAGCCCAAGAATGTAATTTGCTTTGTTAAACACATGCTTCACTCTGATTTTTATTAAAGACTTTTAGTTAAAAGCCATTATAAAGTAACAAAAGCTAAGTAAATTCCAGTTTATTCTTCAAAGTCAGTAGAAATTGTAAGTTAAATACAAATCCATATTATCTTTAAATAGGATTTTGAAAGTGCTTTTTTGACAACACTGAATTATCAAACTGTACACTAGATTACAAACTTACACAATCCTCAACATTGACTAAGGCGTGAGGGAATAAGAAAAAATCTTTTGTTTGCCATATATCTGCTGTTACAGAACCACAGCATTATACAGTCATGCAAACCTGCAATGATTAATTGCTTCACACTACATACCACATGTGTAGTAGCTATTAAAACCTACACGTAACACAAGGATAAAGGTTTCCCTGACATATTTTCCCTGAAATGCTAAGAAATAAAAAAAAAACAAAAACAAAAAAACCCCAACAAACAACACCACCCCACCATAGCACTCTCCCAGGTAAATAATTCTGACATCCTGTAACTCTGACAGCTGATAGCTTCCCTGGAATCTCTAGTGTTCTTCTGTAAGGCAACACTACACTTGCAAAACAGAGCTAAACTTCAGTATGCTTTTGGTTAAACTATTAGGTCCTCAAACACAGCAAAAACATATCCCAAGAAGCAGTAATTAGAACTTTTCACTTACAGAATGCAACTAAAAACAAAAACTCCATCTTAAAAGGTACCGTAGCAAATTTTAGCAAAAACCATGCCATGTCACTGTTCTACGGGGGGAGGGGGGCATGGGGAAGAGGGTGCACCACTCATAAGATGGTTTTGACAAGCCTTTGGAATGTCTCTTCTGGGCACTTCAACTCCTGCTGATGAGGAAGAGGAGATTTCTCTCACCAGCCACATCATTTTTGTTCAAGAAAACAGAAGTGAGATCTCCAATACTTCCAGTGGTCCTTACCTATGACTATTTTATGTCACTTCAGGAGAACATCAGCAGATTATGATAAATCTGAACTAACACCTACAGAGAAAGAAAGTGGCCTACTGATGCAACAAAAACAAACGTTTAAAGAAGGACCTGGATGTAACCAATTCATATTGTCTGCATTTGTACATATACCAAAGCAATATAGAAAAATACTGCTACACATTATGTAACTCAGAATTCAAAGGAAGAGTTTGGCAGTTGTGGTTTACAAGTTTCATAAGGACAGCAAAAATGACAGGATTTTGGTTAATCCAACACTAACATACAAACTGGGGAACCTTGCCCCCATTTACAGACTTTCATACAGGAAGGCACACTGGAGCAGCTTTTCTACTGACTGAGTGGTAGGTATGCAAC
>VFFE01007674.1:2392125-2536148 GCA_008921705.1 Burhinus oedicnemus | reverse complement strand
ATGTATTTTTTTTTTTTTTTTTTTTTTTTTTTTTTTTTTTTTTTTTTTTTTTTTGAGGTGAACGTTACACTGTGCAGAAACAGGTAAGAGCAGTACTAACTTAGCTTAAAAGACATTTTCAACAGTAGCTTCATTCCTCTTCAGTCTTTACGAAGAATCTTTTTCATCAAGTTAAAAGTAACTTCCAAGAATCACTTAAGCATAGTTCGCAGGAAGCACTTTTTTTGTTGTTTTTGTCTATCCATTCTCTCTCCAAGCCTTTTCACTTCATTATCTGCATTTCACTAACTAAATTCTAGGATGAACTTGGGGTTTGGGGGGGGATTTGGGTTATGGGTTTTTTAAGCTAACAATGACTGTTTAAGCGCATAAATAGTAGCCATTTCCAATTAATAAACATGGATAAGGTCATAATTTTTTTATTATGGTACCTTAGTTTTCAAATATAGTCTTTTAATGGCATAGCAATACTGAATCATGAAGAACCGAATGCGATATCAACTTCCTGTTCTAGATCCTTACCCCCAACTCTTCTTTGTATCCAAAGACCAGGAGAAATCTCTTTCCCCACACACATTCTTTCAAGCAAAAGAACAGGAAAGTGGGTAGAAATTCCAACTTATCAGAATTTCCAACTTCATATGGAAAGATAAGAAGGAAAATGAAAAGCAACAGAACTAGCAGACATTCCTCCTTCTTCCAAGGGTTCCACAGACTCAGGAAAAGGGGTTGGCTCTGAACTCTGTCAGTATTCCCATAATTTAAGAAGCACTTGTAGACAGGCAATTATTTAAATTGTATTGCCAACTCTTCAACAAAAACAGACAGGCTGACTTCCAATGTTTTGTTCACTGATGTTTACCAACAAGTGTAAATTATTTTTCCAACGAAAATAATCCATATCACTTTGGTAACAAGGTGTCCCAATGCCGAGAGATTAAATCAGTCCTGGGTATGTAAAGATTCTTTCATGTTTTCAGTTATGTATTTAAGAGAATTATTCTACAGTATCATTGGAAAAGACTACTGATAGTGGTAAGTTACTCAAGCTAGAAGCATTTATAGGATCAGACCTTTAAAATATAGCTCAAAACACACACCAAAGAGGTGACAAAAGGATTCTAAACCCACAGTTTCAGAAGCAACATCAGCTGAAAGTATTTCTAGTTGCCCCATTTGAAAGCGTCTTTGTCAAGGGTCCAGATAAACTGTGCTTTTACAACTGTAAAATTTTTCTCAAAAGGATGAAAAATCATTCAGATTTTTTCCTATGCAAGATTTCCTTAATCTTTACAAGTATTAAAATCAATGAGAAACAATAATTATTTATACCTTGACCAACATGGACTCAGATAAGGCAGCATATAAAATTAAAAAAAAAAAAAAGCCAATCCAAGTTAATGAAGCATTATCACAGCCCAACAATAATCAGTTTGTTTCTACATCACAAAGAGATTAAACCAGAATACGAATTTTAAGGGGAGACTCTTATTACTATGAAGGCCATATTGTCTTTCATGACCATATAACCATATAGAATCCAGCCACCTGCAGTCAGTGGCAATATCACCTAGTAAGCCAGTGTTATTAAACTTGCATAGCCTGGGGTTTTTTTAAAAATTAAAATGATTAGACAGTGTTAAGTCCTTTTCTCTCTTTGACGTACAGTTTAAACATTTATAGATCTGAAAGCAGACCTACATCATCCTAGTTAAACTGAGATGAGAATTGGTATTGTTCCAAAAATAAGGCAACTACTACTAAAACCAAGTAAATAAACACTTGCATTGAGTTGTAACATTTTGCCACAACATAAACAAAGATAAATGACACAAATAGGTCTTTTGAGGTCTTGAATCCACAGTGTCTGCTCAGCAATACATACATTAAGAGGACCCAGAGAGACTGGCAGACATGTCTAACTTGAGCAGTAACCGTAACGGCTTCCCTCCCCGCTGTGCCCCCTCCTCTTGAGAGGAGGCACACTACACGTAATTGTGAGGGGTGACAGCAGCTCATTATAGAGGGCAAATGGCTCCTCACCTCCTCCCTCCCCAGTTTCACCACAGGAAAGTGAACCGAAACGTAACAATATCCTTCTCCTCTGCTTTCATCCCGTAGATAAGCAAGCAAGGGCCGGCCGTGGAACTGCCTCACTGACTCCCAGTCACTAATGCCTCTCGCAATCCACTCGGCGTTGACACAGGTCAGGACTCAGCCCTCAGTCACCCTCACTCGAAAGGCCGTAGACAGGAATAAACAAGGTTATTCGCTTGACACCGGACACCAGCGACACTCCCCCTCTCCTTCCCCCCCGCCCCATACCCCCACGAGCTCACCAAAGTACTGACCCCCCCCTCCCCTTGCCAGGTGTGGGCCAAGCGGCCCTCAGCCCTGTCCTGACATATGCCAGGGTGGGAGACGGCAGAGAAGCACAGCAAGCCTCCAGTCACCAAATGGGGGCATCGCAAGGGGGGAAGCAACAGCGGCCAATCCGCCCCCTGCCCCGGGCCCGCGGGGTGCGACGAGCTGAAGTGCTGGAAAGGAGAGACCGAGACCTTACTACAGCTCCCTTCGCCATTTTAGCCCCCACGCCCATTCCCCTCCTCCCCGCCCCTCAGTGACAGGGGCAGCTCGCACCCGTCCAGAGCCCACCCCCCTGCCCTCAGCGCCCCCGCTTCCCCACGGCCGAACGGCGGCGGCGAAGAGCGAGAAAAACGGCAGCCGTTTTTCTCCTCAGGCCGGTCGGGCTCTGCCGGGCCAGACCGCAAGGCGAAACGGCTGCGGCACAGCCTGTTTTGTTTCCTTACCGTGGCTCGCAGCCTCACAGCTGCTGCCGCCTCCTCCTCCTTCCTCCCACCTTTTTCTTCTTCTTCTTCTTCTTCTTTGGCCTCCGCCGCCGCCGCGGCGGGTCTTCACCCCTCCGCGCCGCGCTCCGCCGCCGCCGCCGCCGCGCAGAATGATGCCATCTCACAGCGGCATCGGCGGCTCCTGCACGACAACCCCCCTCCCGCCGCGGCCGCCCCTGCTCCTTCTCCTACTCCTGCCCCTGCTGCTGCTCCCGCCGCCGCCGCGCGCCGCCAACGGCCAAGCCAGCCTCGTGCGCGCGCCCCGGGCACGGGGAGCAGGAACTTGCGGAGCCGCCGCCGCCGCCCGGGCGGGAGGGCCCAGTCGGAACCGAGTAGTGCGCAGCGGCGGTGGGAGGGAAAGGGAGAGCCTGAACCGAGGCTCTTCGAAGGGGACAGGGCTTATTCCTAGCGCCTGCCCCGGGCTGAACCAACTTGGGCCGCGCGGCGGGGAGAAGAGCCGAGCGGACTGAATCAACCGCTCCGAAGGCGGGGAGGAGGGGCCAGGCTCCAGCGCCGGGGTGCCGTCCGCCGGGGAGAGGGCGCTCGGGCAGGAGAAGGAAGGCTTTTGTGGGTCGCTGCCCCCCCGAGAAAGCTCCTCTACGGCGGCGGCGCCGAGAGCCGGCACACCCCGCTGGTGTGCAAGCGATAAAGACGGGGGGTGTCTTCCCCACCCGCCTCCCCGCCGGGCTACGCAGGCGGGGCGGGCTCCTGCGCCCCGCCGGCAGCCTCCGCCGCGGCCCTGACAGCCGGAGCCAGCGGGATGCGTCCGGCTGGTCCCCTTCCTCTACCGTCTGACCTCTTCCCCCTCTCCGAATCACTGATGCTTTCTCGTGCTGAGGAGGGCGGACGGAGGTGGGGGAGAGGCAGTTCCTCGCAGCCCACGGCGGCGGTGGAGCCGCTGACAGGGGCGCGCCGGGCCCGCGGCGGCAGCCTGGCCGCCTCCCTGCGAGTTACCTTCGGCCGCAGCAGCACCTTCAGCGCCGTCCCCGGCACGGCCAAGGGGCTGCTTGGCGTTAGCCCCCGTGGAAAAAAAAAAGGCACAGGCGTTCCCTACAGATTTACAGACCTGGAAGTACTTTTATGCACAAGCGTGAGGCTTAAGTTGTGGCTTACATCGAAGACTTGAGGAAGCTTTAGCTCTGTACCGAGCAACATGCTGCTACGGAGGCAGCGGTAGCATGAGCTTTGGGGCATAAACAAGGCCTTTGAGTGGTTGTCTCAGAAAGTCCAGCGCCACTGTTAATTGAAAGGAACAAAAGCTTACAGTATGAGACCCTGAAGCAACTTCCAACAAAGTCTGGTATTTTGTTGGTTTTAAACAACAACATGAGGGC
Organism: Burhinus oedicnemus; assembly: GCA_008921705.1. NCBI lineage: Eukaryota > Metazoa > Chordata > Aves > Charadriiformes > Burhinidae > Burhinus > Burhinus oedicnemus. The sequence continues at coordinate 2,531,965 of VFFE01007674.1, read as the reverse complement.
CAGCAATCTGATTCGGGCATATAAATTCCTTCGGGAAACAAAAGGGAAGCTCTTAAATGTACTACTTTCCAACCTAGTCATTCTTCATAGAAAATCTGTAGGAAGACCACGGAGTTTGGAAAAGAAAGAAATGTGTACAGTTCAGCTTTAAAAAGTATCTTAGACTAGTCTTTTGGAAAAGAAAATAGTAGTCTTCTCTGACTGGTAATACTAGCGGCTGAAAACTGGTAGTTTGAGTATTTACATGCAGCAATTGTAACAGAATATATGAACCATACACTCGCAAAATCCATTGTAGGCGGTAAGACTAGCTGTTTGCAGGTAGCAACCTAATTGATCCATCTGATTGGCAGAGTTCAAGAAATACGGTTTTCTGTACATCAGCTAAAGCTTACATTTGAATGAAACTACAGTCCTGCTTTTGTTCTAAGATTGTCCAAAATTAGGTACTTACTCCAAGGGACTACTTCTGCAGTCCTTTGGTAACACTTCCAGAATCTGCTAGTAAGCTCCATCTCTCTTTCCTGCTTGTTTGTTTGTTTTTCTGATGTAAAGCAGTCTAATTGAAATTTAGATGGAAAAAATACCTGTACCTTTAGGTAGGAAGACTTTTTAATGGGGGAAGAAAATTATATTTAGGAACTTTCCACTAGATGCAGCATTACATTCCCAGCAGCAAAGGGCAGGTGAAGGTGTAAATGGCAATATTTCTATCTCTGCTCTTTGCATAAGCTATTAATTTCTCTACTCCTAGGCTTTGCTTGTTACCAGTATCAGTAATCTGTTACTGATACTTCATGAAAAGCATGAGCGTTATTTCTTAATAAATTATACGTGTAAAATTGCTAAGTGCTTCTTTCTTGCCCTATGAAAAGTGTGTAGTGACTTGAAACAATACTCTATACACAAGTTATGGGCTTCTCTGGCTTGCCTCCTCCCTGTTTCAAAGCAAGCTTTGTCATACATTTGTCTCACTCTGGGGAACAGTGACATTCCAAGTATTATTCCCTCCTAAAAGACATTTGATACACTTATGAATGCAAATTGTCACAAGTTTGTTAATGTCACAAGTTTGGTTTTAAATGTCTTATAAAACCTCAGGATTCATGCATTTTTCCAACTACTTTTACGGAAGTAGGTAATAACTAAATATGTAACGAAGGAGAACATTAGAAGAAGAACATAAATATATAGAATATATACTCTATTTATTCTATATATATTCTATATAGAATATATATAAATATATAGAATAAATATATAATGAAGAATGTTAGAAGAAGAACATTGAAAACTTGCTGAAAACATTTAAGTTATACCTTAAGACAGACTTGTTACCTGAAAAAGTACAAACAGTTTTCTTCATTTTGCAGATAACCACTTTTTTTTTTTTCTACTGTGCTGTGGCCAGTAAAGATCACAGATTCTGTCATGCAGTGCTGAAGGCTAGGAGGAATAAATGCACGTTTGGTTGCCTCATTGCTTCAGAGCTTTGCTCTTTAGAGGGCTGAAATACACTGTTAATCTCAGGTAAGGTCTCATAAGCCACTAAACTTAGCAAAACATAAATCAACCAAAGTTGGAACTTTGCAAAAGAGTCTGCATGAACATTTATTTGAAACAAAGCATAAAAATAGCTTCTGTACACAATATTCCAGAGATAGTAGTTTCTGAACTTATTGAAAGTTTTTAACGGCATCTCCTTAGGTGTATTTCTGACATTTTTTTCCTTTTTCCTTGCAAATTAAGGAGACTTTTGGAGACCTCAGATTAAGAATAGATATCTATAAAATAGTCTGCAGAATACACTGGGTTTACCTTTGATAGTAATAGATCTTTTCTGGCATGGTTGAACAACGTACATTTGATAATCATGGATTTTAGGATGGGCTTTTGCAAAATCTAGGTTATAGAAGACTAGAGCATCCACTGGCTGGAGTTGTAGGTTTCAGTTTCAGTGAATGCTTTTGCTGTTGTTTCTGCAGGCAGAGGACTTGCAGTGAGCACTGCTAGCCTTTAATTGGAAGGTCTAGGTGAGTGGCAGTAGTTTTGCTCAAACTATACTTCTGGAGAACTCTTCTAGAACTTAATAGGAAATGAACCAGTAAAATTGTAAATTAATGTCTCTAGTAGCACATAAAATTACTATACAATACCATCTATTTGCATTTCTGCTCTTTTTTGATTTCTCAAACATCTTACGAAAGCCTTGTGTTAAACTATAATCCCCTTGTGCTACAGAACAGTGTAAAAAATTCTATAGAAAAGTAAAAGTGAAGTGTAATAATTCAACTTCCTTAACAGTAACGCAGTAGTAAAAGGTGAGGCTGAAACCAAACCTTTCTGCCTTTAATAGACTTCAAATACAAGCTGATTTCACTTGAGCAAAGGCATGCAGAACTAGTCTGTGTATAGGTGTGGTTGCTGTTGTTTGAAATGAGCAAAGTTTTATACTACAAGTCTTAAATGCAACTGGTTAGGTTGGTTGCTTATACAGCCCTAATCTTCCAACTGGGAAAAATCCAAGAAGCAGTATCTAATGAGAGCAGAGGGAAGATTTCTCTGCTAATTGTCATTTTTTTACATGGATATCTATTATTATAAAACACAGAGTAAGAAAACTTCTGGATGTTCTTTGGACCATATTCAAAAAAAGCATTTAGGCACCTGAAATGTGGTTTAGGTAGAACTTAAATTCTACCTTCAAGAGCACAAGCCACAAAACCCTGTAGATGCAGTCACCCGAGTCTGCCAGTGGATGTACTGTGTCTGTAAGCACGTGCAGTGGGCAGCGGATGTCTTCATTGCAGCAAAAAAGTTGCTGCTTGACTTATGCCTGTTTTGTTTGAGGTCCAGACAGTGGGTAGTAGATCAGCTGAAATCCATGGAGGGGTGGATCAGAGAGGCATGGTTAAGGGCGTATCCAGTACACAAAAGATCTGAAATCAACACAGAATAGAGAAGTTGCAGTAGGGACAGAAGCAGAGGGGAAACATGGTAGCAGTGATCACCAGGCCTACAGTAGCATAATGATTAGAGAACTTGGGACCTGGAAAAGCTGTGTTCTGTGCCCTCCTAAACACAAACCAATCTCTCCTCTCAAGGCAGACTATGACCAATGAGGGCTGTCTGATTTGGGATCAGGATTATCCTTCCTGTGCCAGCTCTGTGCAGCTTCACAAAGGCACACTTGAAGTAGTGCAGAAGAGTATAGCTGGACAACTCAGCATTTAGGAAACAGCTAGAACAGCTGGAAGGTTTTAGTTTCTGGTCCTTCTTCCCAACAGTGTTCAGACATTGTAACCAATGGCTTTTCAATGCACAATATTGGCTCCTGTTCCAGGACAATAAACACTCCCTATAACAACTGAATGTCTGCACTGTTGGCATTCGGTCAGTCTCCTCATATTTCTCTCTCTGATTCCATGATTATTATGTTCTGAAAGCAGACTGAATATAGTTATGTGTATGTTTTATTTATGTACATATGTTTGTGTCTGTAAAACTATACCTTAAATATATATTGTCATTACAAAATATTTATATGGTAAGCAAGGGGCAAGGGTTTGTCCTTATGGTGGTATATGTTTTTTTGACATTATACTTAAACTAGAATCCTACTTTAGTAATTTTTTTACTGCGTATAACTTAAAGTCTCTAGTTTTACAATGGTTAGGGAACTTGGGTACTGCACCTTCCAATTATTTACTGTCTCATATTTCCTCCCATCTCTCTGAGATATGCATGTGTTGCTTCTCATTGAAGGTATGAGATATGAATTCTATTATTATGTATGCAGTATTTGACACAAAAAGGTTCTAGTCTATAATATGAGTTTTTTTGAATACGTCATGGTATAAATAATACATAACAGTCATCACCTTGGGCACACAATTTACCTTGATGCCTAGCACAAATTTGGTGCCTGATTGCATGAAAATGATTGAGGTTTTTAAGCAGCATTGTGTAGAATTAAAAAACGACAGATTGCAAAGACTTGACTCCAGTTTGTAGAAATCAGTAAAATTGCTTGCCTCTGGTTTTAGACAATATTTATCAGGAAATTTGGGATTATAAGAATCTTTTTCCTATGCCTTTTTCCTAGACCAAAAAGTGTTAATTCAAAAGTTGTAACTTTAAAGGTTGAGTGAATGATTCAGAGGGGTAAAACCCATTGATTTTTATCGCCAGTTCCATAAAATGTATTTTCCTGCATACAAACGTCTTCCAAAATGGCTGTGTTTTGAGAATACAATTACTTCAATACCTTGACTTTGTTGTCTTTTCAGATCTGTTATTCGTCATTGAGGCACTGCCAAATCAGCAATGAATGTATTAGTTTTTCACGTAAGCCAGGGTTTTGTGTGCCAAATCCTAAAAAATCTATGAAAACAACTTTTCAAAGTGGTGCTGTTTCTGGTGAGCTATCTCTTAGCAGCATGGGATGTGGGGAAAAAAAAGTTTTCAAACCAGTACATCTCATCTCCTGTTGTAATGAACATAAACATTTGCTTTAAGTCTGGTATTGCAGGATCTTCTCTAAAGTCAGAAAACTCAGATTTTATGCAAACCTATTGGAATGTATTTGAGAAGCAGACAAAGCATACAGTTTCTTTTTATCATGTACTGTTTTCACACTGACAATAACATGAAATTTATTAAGGTAAATTCACTTCTCTCTTGAAATTGTAGCAGCTAAATGTTGAGCCCCTGTTTGAAGTTGCTTGCTTCATACAGGGTTACTGTTTTGAAGCATGTCTGCACTTCTGGCTCGGAAGCGGGGCTGAGATAGGGTGAGGTTGGGAGCAGATAATAAGTGGGCTGGGTGAGGCTTAGATGTCTGAGGAGATAGAGTACAGAGACAGGCCATGGAGAACGTGGGACTCTGCTCCTAGCGTATGAGAGTAAGTGGTATGCAACAGAAGAACGCGGGAGCATAGCAGCTCGGGTTGGGGCTGGACGAAGACAGAGAATAGGATTGTCTAGAAGGCGTGAGGTATGGGGAGAGCATTTAAGTAAGGGGAGGGGAATGTTTGTCTTGTTCTGTTCGTATTTCGGTAGCAAGATTTTGTATTTTTTTCTCCCCAATAAATGGACAATGGGTTTTGGAAAAGAAAATCAGAGTATGGGAAATTGTTTTAGCCTCACTTCCTGTGGAAGCAAGATACATATTTACTGAGTGTGTGTTCAGTGACCAGTTACTCCTGCATCTGCATAATAACTTTTCTGAATTCAGTGGCCAACTTCAAACATGTCTTACAAAGACTGATAAATCCCTACAAACTTTAAGAAAATAGATGGCAGAGTATAGTAGAAAGCTTCTGTAAATGTCCCCTGGAAGGGCTACAGGCAAAGAAAAAGCTACATCATTAAATTGCACACTATTAACCACTGGAGAATGGGGAGCAGGGAGAGAAAGAGTAAACAGTAAGCCAGCCAGCCCTTATAAATGCCTGCCATAAGAGAAGGCTTCAGTTGGAGTTTGCATTCTTAGGCACCAAAGTCAATCAACCATGAAAAACAAATCTTTAAGAGACCAAGCTTCATTAGTTCCAGTACTCACTGAGTGATGTGATTTAATTGCAGCACCACCTAAAGCAATGCTATGCAGCCCGTAATCTGTGGATAACGGATGGTCGATAAACTATCAAAAGTGAGCTCAAAAAGCAAGTAAAAAAACTTGCATTTAGGAGGAGTGGGTTAACTTGCATTTCTCAAATACAAGTCTCTTATTTTCTCCCCTCTTTCCCAAGATGTATCACGTTAAATTTGTTAAGGAGTGTGCTAGTCTTGCCGTGTTCAGGGAGGTCACAGACCAATTTTGTTGATTTGCCTTGGGATACAATTTTTTAAAATTTTCCTTGCCAATGGCAGGGGCGTTGGAACTAGATGATCTTTAAGGTCCCTTCCAACCTAAACCATTCTATGATTTATTTTATGAAAGTAAAATGCAAAGAAAAGAAGAGAGAAGTTAACAGAAGTGGAACTCAATGAAACAAGAGAGGTAAAAGATTCAGGTAGCAACAAAGTGAGAACTGGTATGATTTTGGATACATAATCTTTTTTTAATGGTAACTCCCTGAAGGTTCAAGGTCAGTCACTATTTGAAAGGGAAATGGTAAGAAAAACAGAAGGAAGTGTAGATATTTCTGTGTAATATCCCCTCTAAGGCAGAGATCATCCAGAGTTGTTCTGAAATAGCTCGCTCATAGCAAACAACTATTTGGGCTTCCTGCAAAGCTATGGCAATCTGTTCTTGTTCAATTACATTAGCCTCTTGGTAGTAATTGAATCAGATTTCTTTCCTAAAATGTTATGCGTAAGAGTGATCCACATACTTAGCCTTTGCTGTTTCCAAGGTATTACTTTTGGTTTTTTTCAGCAGCTGTGCTTGCTGCACTACCAGTGGCCAAACAGCAAACACAAGACTTGGACAACAGCTAAAATGTTGTAATTCCATTTTCAGTCAATCTGGATTACTTTGTAATGGAAATGAGAAGGCATTTTCTTTTAAAAAGCAAAGCTTGAACATACAGATTTAGTGTAAAAGTTACATTTTTTTTTCTATTTAAAGGGATTCTAAAGTTTCACTGTCATTTTTAATATACTGAAATACGTGCAAATAAATAATTGATAACAAGACTGAGCTGCAAGCAATGTTTTTCTTATTGCAACCAACATAACTGACAAAGCTGGATAGGCTCCAATCAGAAGGCTCAAGTCAAATGATCTTTGTGAAGGAGTTTAATTTTGTAATCATTAGTTAGTGGAGTTGACTATTTGTCCCATGATGATCAGTTATTAAAATCTCTTCTCGTCTTTAGCATTGCCAGTATTTCAGTTATGAAAGGACTGTTTTCTTGTACTGCTGACCTGGAAGGTCTCTTTGAGTTTAATACATTATTTTTCTGTACGGTTTAATGCAAAATCTGCCATCTAAAATTCAAAAATATTTTTTGTTGTTGTTGTTTTTCTCTTATAATAATAAAAAAAAAACAACCTTCTGAAAATCACTATTAGGAGATTGTAGAGCAAGTATAAAGTGGATCAGGGAAAGTCACTGTATGGGGAGTTTTTCCATTGAGTTCAGTCATTCACATACTGAAAAGAACTGACTTAGACCTGGCCACTGGTTGTGATTTCTCTGATGTATGTAATCCACTCAATGGCATGAAATGTTGACAATTTTATTAAGGTCTCTATAAGGAATTATCAACATGTGCAGCAATAGTGTTTTTTTTTTTTTAATTTTGCTTTTAATACAAAATTAGTTTATTCTGATTTTTTCCTTCTGTGTTTCTGCCAGAGGACTCATTTTCTAACTAATGTAGTTCTGTCTGACAAGGTTGTATAATTCCTGAGCATCTTGGCCAGTGAGGCTTTCAAAAGCCAAGAGGTTAGTTTAAATTCATCAAGTCTTATAGCTTCGTTGGTTTACATTTCTAAGTTCACTTTTATGCAATGCTCTCTTTGAGAGAGTAAGGGCATAAAATATGATAAATTTAATTTTTTATTGCTTTTGGATAGGAGTAAGACAGCTTGGAAGCAGGTCATTAATTAATTTCATGTGGCTTGCAGCCTGTAAGAAAGTGGGAACAAGATGTTGTATTAATGTGGCAAAATGCAACCCTAATTTTGTTTGTTATTATTGATAATGATAACTCATGTCTTTATATAGGCCATAAATACCTGAGTATCTTATATAGGGAGGCGGTAAAAATTCTTTGCTACTGTTTTAAGAAGACAAAAAAAATGTTTTGGATTTTGCTTCACAACTTCAGTTTCATCTTGACAAAAGGTTTTTTACCACAGAACGAGTTTTCTTCAGCTTAGCAATAACTTTACTGTTGTCTGATCTTCTTTCTGAGATAGGATCCCTTCACTATTGAGTATTTTCTCATATTAAGAATATAAGACCGTGCCTGACTGTGGAGGGCCAGAGTGCAGCTATATCATGCACCATGAATGTATATACATATGTATGACCATTTCAAACTGTCAAAGCTTCCATTAAGTTGGTAGATCCCATTTGTAACAGGGAACTGATAGATTATTTTCTGAAATTTTGTTACTAGTTATGTTAGGATCCATAAATCACTGTGTTACAGCTAGAGAAGCCATTGAGCTGAGTGTGAGTATCATTTTTTTTAGCAAAGGAGAAACTGCACCCAAACACATTTGGACAAAATATAACTTGGTCTGCACTACTGCTCATCTTCGAAAATGAACCCTATTGCAGCTAGTATTAAATTTGTATATGTTAGCAGATACCCCATGAAAAACAGCTTTTTTTCCTCAGATTCAGACACATTACTGGAGATAAACACAATATTGTCTTCAAGCAAAATTGCTATAAGTTGGACAGTTCTGAACTGGTATTAGAGTACCACTAGATTATGTCATTTTACTTTTTCAGGTTTATGACAGGTTTTGGTATTGGTCTGTATGTTTCTGATTTCATAGAGACAGACTGTCTAACTGTTTTTCTTTCAGTGGAATTAGATCATTGTCCCCATACTGGATGCTGTGTGACTTTGCCAGAATGTCAGTTATTTGCTCTTTTTGTGACTTCAAATACTGTCTGAGTAATAATCTGACTTTGTTTACCAGCATCCTTGAGTAGGTGATAGAACTCTTTTGGGAGACTTAAATTTCGAAAAGGTTTTATTTATTTTTGTTTCCACTTATATTGTGTACTTTGTAAGTGCACAAACTGAAATGTTTTGAGAGTTTTTAATAATCATCATTCTCATTAATGTGCCTGGTGCTGTGCCCAAAACTAATCTTAATTGGTGCACTTCAGAAGATGTGTACTAATTGGAAAGAGTCCAGAGCAAACCAACAGATTTTATCAGACATCTAGAAAATGTGATCTACAAGGAAAGACTGAGTTGTTTAGGTTGTTCAGCACAACGAAAGAGAAAACAGAGTCTTTTCAGGGTAGTTATTCTTTGATGATAATTTGACCTACTCTTAGGAAGGTGAACTGTGCATTATTGGTAAGATTATTTGGGAAATAAATCTTTTAAAAAGAATCTTCTGATAGAAATGCTGGGCTAAGACTTGAGAAATGTGTGCTCAGTTCTTGTCTCCTTTGCCAAAGCGGCCTTGGGAAATCACTCTGTTCTTTTATCTGCCAGCACTAACGTGTTAATATTTTTCCACTCTGTGTTGTTTATAGGGCTTAAACCAATTAGGACTTTGGCACTGAAAACAGAACTCTGGCATGCTTGAAGCTTTTGATTCTAAAATTGCTCCAAGCAAACCTTGTTCAGCCTCTGACTCTTCAAAATGTCTAAATTCACCTGTCATTTGATTTCAGAGTTTTCCAGTTGGTTTGCTGGATTTCTGCCTGCCTTTTGCCCAGCATTGTCTCAGTCTGAACAAGTTAGTGACTAAGTCTTGCTTAAACTCACTTAGGAGCAGGAACTGGTGCAACCTCAAGTTATTTCCTGTCGTGCAGAGTCACTGTGTACATCTGCAACAAGTCTAGAGACCTAAAATCCATTGGTTTCAGGGCCCACTTTCATCTGGTTTCTAGTGTCTCAGACTTGCAAGTTTGTGCCTTAAAATTACGCTGGTTAGGACATTTAATTGAGCCTGGGTTGTTCAGCAGCTAGCCAAAACTATTTCAACTCTTTCACTGTTGGCTATAGATAAAGAAGTGGTTCTGGCAGCAGAAACCGACCCCAAAATCTCCCTGCTGAGGGATTTAATTGATAAGTTAATGCAGTTGTTGGCATCTATACCTACGGGCAGCCTCCTTTCCCAGCATTGGGTAGCCCACTTTTGCTCCTGAGAGGTATAGCTGTACCCTGTACTTAGCATTTGCTGTTGATCAGCAATATATGTCTCTTTGCTCAGTGTGCAGGATCCACTTTGAGTTGCTTAAGCTGTCCAGACAGTACATGGAAAAATAAATCTTAGTGTTAGGGCACCCTGTGAAGTGGCCATGTACTTGGCAGTCTTTCAGCTTTTAGCTCTTAGATTGTGTACTCCGACAGTGGGTGAAGGGACTCATTATCTTAAGAGCTATAGGCATTGTAATACAAATTAAAACATACCTACATACCTACCTGCCTCACCTATTTTGTAAGTAAAATCAAAGTGTAGAACATATTTGAAAGCTGCTGCATTTTAATTGCTATCATTTCATTAGAATACAAGCAAGTATTGTTTGGTAAATATGTTTTGTCTGCAGGATTTCAGAGGCTTATATGGAACTGTATTAGCACTTTTATTCCCTAAGAGCACAAAGCCTAAGTAGAAGAAAAATTGTTGCAGTAGTTTAAAGCTGTTAGAAGGCAGAGAGCTGGGTCAACTTTGTCCTCTATCATTCTCCTCAGATGGCGCATTCCCCATATTATCATTCTCAACATTTAAACAAAAGCAGCAGCTGGCTGAAATGGAACCCACCCATGATTAAGGTAATGCTGATTATGGTTGTACATGTGTGGATCCTCTACCTCCTTGGCTGTTGTTGCTACTTTAAAGTCATGTTCCCACCCTTCGCAGTGTGTATAGCCGTAGTTACAACTAACTGCAGTAAACTCTTCAGCATTAGGGGTTTTGCTTAAAAATACTGTGGGATATTAAACCATATCTGTGTAATTCACATGCAAAAATGAGGGTCTCTGTATTGTTCTGAGCTGCCACTTACAAAATTTAATTGTCTGTTATTTCTCACAAAATGGCAATTCACTGCCTGTCCTGCTGTGGGGAAACCATAAGAAACATCAGATGAGCTTAATTTGCCTAGTGATCTGTACTATCTAACTCTCCTGTAGGGGGAAATCATGTCTGATACCATTTATTGGGTGATATTTAAGAACAATATGGATCTTCCCATAGCAGTGATTTTCTTTTGGAGTTGGAAGTCCTGGCAGTCAATAAATAGGCTTCTGAGATTAATACTGTATGCAGTTCCTTAAGAAGATAGCAGACATTTTTTTTCATTCTTGATATCATTAGAGCAGCATATGGACTACTTAGTATAATTCCAGTCAATAATGCCCATTAGTAAATCACTCCTCCGACCTTCGGTTGGCTTTGTGTTTGATTCTAGTATTTGCACTGGTTTTATAACCCTAGGGTTTAAATATCCCACTCCTAAAAATGCATACGCCATCCATAAAGTTTTTCCAGTGCATATGGAATATAGCAGCTTGCATCCTAAGTAATACTTAAAAGAAGGAACTTTCTAGTTTCTTGATTTTCTGTTCGCTATCCTGTTTTCCTGCTAGGTCTCAAATCCAGTTCAGGGCTGTAGGGTTCACAGTACTCCAAGTTCTTGAATGAATGGCTGCAATCTGCTTTAGTAACTTAAATTTTTTTTTGAGTTAGTTCCAAGAAATGTGGAGCTGCCCACTTCAAGGACAAGACTGGACAGCTGGATGGAATGTTTGTTCAAAGTCTGGCGCACACCTCTTGAAGACTTGTGCAATGAAACATTTGATTTGCTGAGAGACACTTAGGTAAAATAGCACTTAGTGCACATGTGATTAGAATGAGTAGATCTAATTGGAAAGGTCAGCATTTTGATCAGTGAGTTAACACTTTTGGCAAGGGTTTATTTTAATGCAAAACTTGGCTTGTGCTTTGATAAGGATAAAGTCTTGAAAGATTAAGATAAACTACAAACTGTAACTTATTTGTCATGATTCAATAGCAAGGACTGATCTAAAAACCACAGGAGGAAAAAACTACAGTGATATGATTATTGCAGGGGAGCTGGACTAGATCACTTTTGAGGTGTCTTCCAACCCAAACTATTATATGATTCTCTGATTCTATTATTACATTTAGGCTGACAGCCTCTCTTTTATAGTGGAGGCTCTAAACGGTTACTGCTCTTTTTAAGAGAAAGACATTAAAGCTCACACCTTCAAATGACAAACTGTGCATTAGGATGATAGAAATAAGGCTTTGATATGTAAGTCATGACATGATTTTATGCAGTCACTTTTACTAGCATGCTCTCATAGCAGTGGCTTTCACTGCTTGGTTTCTACATGCTTATATTGAGCAAAATGAGGAGGGTTCATGCGGCTGGCTCCCAAGATACTAAATTGAATAGGTCTGTTTAATTAGTCAGATGGTCAAACCTCTGAATCGAACTGAAATGCACCTACTCAGAAGTGCTCTAATTGTAGGTTAAACTCATATGTAGGTCATGAAGACCAGAGAGAGAAGTCGTGGTAATAGTGTTGGCAGAACTTCTTAGTCATTGTCTCCTATCAATGAGGAATGTTAAAGAAATGTGCTCAAAGAAACTGACAGCATCAGCCATCTACACTAATGCATCTAAGGGTTCTAAGAAAGCGTTACCTTTTTCAGTCAGCCGCTCGGTGCTTTGTGAGCTGTGCTGGGCACAGTGACCATGCTGGTTAACTCCCCAGCACAATAGTTCTTCTCAGCATCCCGGCTGCTGCAGGACGCCGTACAGCAGTCTGCCACACTGGGCAGCTCTAAGGACAGGCTCAAGTTTTTCTCACAAACCTTGTGTATACAGCTCACATGAACACAGCAGCTTCCTCACCCCGGAGGTTCTAACCCTGCTCCCACTGAATTCAGTAGGAGCATTGTCATTTTTTTTCCATAAGAGCAGATTAGTGGGCTATCACCTACAGTAGTTTTTACAGTACGTATTTATATGCTTTTGTTAAAGCATTTGTTGATTTTTTGTGCCATAAAAGGATTTTATAACATATTGTTTAGAGTAATTTGGAATTTGTTTGTGGTTTTCATACATCTACAAAAGTCACAATATTTGCTATAAATAAACTTCATCTGTTTTATTTTGGCTCCTTTGGCTTCTGCACATTTGTAACAGTGTTAGTACTCCCTCTTCATGTAACAGATGATAGATAAAACACTTTGATTTTGTAACAGTTATGATGGTTCAATCCTATCTTTTGCTAATATATATATATGTATCTTTTATTAAGCCATTTCTGTCAAAGCTCTGGTCTGGGGGGGGGTGACCTTTTTAAAAGAAGAATTTCAGCTTTTTGAATTTTAAAAATTCCCTTCCTGAGGGCAGAGAATATGAGGCCTCCTTGTCTTTGTTTCTTGGCTTGTCCAGATAAGGGGCACTTTTTGTCCTCAAACTCTGCCATACTCAAGCTTGTTTGGGTTTTTTGGTTAATCCAGTCAGAGGTTCTAAACAACACTGGTATAGGGCTCAGCTGCACTTGACTGAAGTGTTGTCATAGGTATGAAGAATTTTTGTGAGCTTAGATCAGGCCTGTAATTATTTGAGTGGTCTCATTTGCCTCTTGTGCTGTACGGTATGAAGAGAATGGCCTAAATCAGTTTAGTTGAAAATGCAAAGAGTTTCCTTTGCTTTATTTCACTTTAATGGATATGATTACAAATCTTTCAAATGTTTTAATTGTTCTTTACATTTTCACTGGAAAAAAGTGTTATGAAGCAACATTTTTTAATTTGTTCTAGATTGATTTACCCAGTGTTGGCTCTCAGTTTCTAGGCGATGTGTGACTCAGTAGAAAATTCTGTAGTCGATGCACGTGTGTGTGTGTACATGCATGCGCACATTAAAAAACAGAAGTTTAAGAGAACAATACAGCACAGAGGAAAAACAGTATATACATTTTCAATATAATACTAATGAGATAAGAACACTTAGTTTTTCTAGATTGGAAAACAAGAATATACGGCCATTATCTTATCAAGGACCTTGCAACTTCTACCTACTCCTTTTCAAACTCAGTCTGAGTTGCTCTTAAATGTTGTAAGTAGCAAGTTAGAACACATAATGAACTTTCATAGATTATATTTTTGTTAAGTAATGCTTAAAAGCATGCTGAGTTCCCTGTATCCCTGTGCCTGTGTGACAGAACCCAGTGGCTGTCCCGAAGCTGACAGAGATGAACAAGGCCAGGCTGGATGAGGCTTTGAGCAACCAGGTCTAGTGGGAGGTGTCCTTGCCCATGGCAGGGGGGTTGGAACTAGATGATCTTTAAGGTCCCTTCCAACCTAAACCATTCTGTGATTCTAACATGTAGCAACTTGGGCTGAGTGTGAAAAAGGGCATATATGACAAAGCTACAAGGTCCTTTGTATGGAAATGAGTTATTTTGTTCCATTTCAAAAATATAACAATTTGTTTCACCCTGTTAGTATTTGCTTGATAATAAATAGCCTATGCTGTTTCGTATGATATTTTCCTCTTAAACTTCACTGCTACATGTCAGTATTAAGACAGCAAAAAGAGATTTCAGCAAGCTTTTTAAAAGGCTGGTGACAACAGATTCCACCATGCCTGAGGGTGAGAGCCACCCCTGGGTATGTCATTTGATGGCAGACAATAATTGCAAAGACAGAGTAAAAAAAAATTTTAAACAGAAATTCTGCAATAATCATCTCCTTACAAGACTACTTTTCAATCATTTTTCAAGTTAGGGCTTCAGGCCTGTATCTTCCAAGAGACTCAGAACTTTAAATTTTCATTTTAACGCATGAGTTATGCTATAAAAATGGCACCTGTCAGTAGGCTTGTAACTTATATTTATTGCAGTTATCTGTTGCATACTTTCAGAGCAATTAGTTTTTCTTCTTTTTACTCCTGGAGAAGCTCCAAACTAATAGAAAACAGGGCGTTGATTTTTCTGGCTTGCATACTCAGATGGGATTGTCAGTGACTGTGCTCCACATCTGGAATGTTTGCATTAACACTGCCGGCCGAGTTATGTGAGTTAGAATTATTTTTGGTTTTAAATGAAAGTACCAATGAATACGGACTCCAGGTAGTCAAATGTTTCTCACTGTGTGTCATCGATATGAAAACTTTTACCTGGGTTATTTGAGAGGTCTGTCTTGCTGTTTCTTGAATCCCATTTCTTATTTTCTCTTTGTCATTGGGGAGATATCCCAATACACGGAATGATTTTCTGTGTGTTTGAGATGAGTTTTTGTGTCATGTAAACTGCTTTAACTGCCTGGTAGATACTATTGCCATTTATCACATCTTTTTTCTGTGCTTTATATTACATCATTTCTCCACACTCCTTGGTAAAGCAATCCAGTTGTACAGCACATCATTGAACTTTGTCGTAACTCTTGTTTAAACCATTATAGTAATCTTCATGCTAACAGGTTTATAATTGTGATGCAAATCTAAATGATGGCCAGCTATCACTCCATTCACATACTTTGGATCTGCTGTTTTGATCTTAAGTAGAGTTGTTGAAGTGTTATATATTTTTTTAATATTTGTGTGTGTATATATATATACACATCAGCATAAAGGTTAATTTAATAACAAGAGTGATGTAAATTATATTATTTATAGAAAAAGCTAGGTGTTTGAGGACTTATAACTTTGAAGTCCTAATTCCTTTCTTAGTCTGTTGCTCTCTTGCTTATTCTTAAATTGAATATAATCGACGCCTAGTACATCCTGTCCTTACTTAGCAAATATCTATAAAGTTGTTTTGAAAAAGCATCAATCAACACTGATGCTGTCCTTTCCGTAGTCTGAAGACCAGTTCTGCTGACAACACAATCATGTAAGCTGCAATTCCTGCTCATTTCTTTCTGAGCCAACAGTATCCACAGACTGTAGCAGTAGCAGCTGCATATCTTCCCTGGCACGGAATGATTTAGGGTGGAGAGCAGATTCTTTCCCCTTCAAATCACTTCAGAAAATTCTTGGCAGAAAGCCAGCTGATTTGTTTTGTTCAAGTAGGGAAGTTTGATTTATCAGTGCAGAAAAAGTATTCATGCACTGTGCTGAATTGTATGAATTCAGTTTCTGTGTCCCAGACCAGCTGACTTTGTTATTCTTCTGCTCAAAACAATTTCTTTTTTATTTAATACAGTTACTAAAAACATAGAAAAATGCAAATTTGAGAGACTATAGCCCTGTTACTTTCTTCACTGCAGTTTGTGATATAGTTTGTGATACAGTTTGTGATACAGTTTGCGATACAGGTGTGAACTGGAAAGCATTTAGTCACAGATTAGACTGGGAAATACAAATTAAGAAATTCAAGGTAGTAAAAGCAGTGAAAGGAAGCAACTACACATGCCAAAATGAAATTGCAATCCACAGACCTTACAGTTCAGTTTCTTTTTTCTTTTTGGTTTTGTTTTTTTTTTTCTGAATTACTAGATCTACTAAACAAAGAACCCTCAATATAGGAATAAGATTTGCATTTTCTTATACACTTATTTATTTTTATTCAATTTTTCTAAATTCCTACTAAATTATTTCTAAAGGAAACTCACTGAAAGTATTTTTTAAAGTAATAGTGTAAGGTCCTCTGTGATTGACAATAAAGCAAAATATTAAAAATCTTCTCAATTCTCTATTATATTAGTACGAGATGTTCTGCAATATAACCATTTGCTTACATTCACAATTTAGGAACTGTGTTTTTAGCTATAAAAATGCTAATGTTTTCTATTTTTTATGTATGTATGCATGTGCAGTTGTATATATTATATAGAGAGATATATTATATGTCAGTTCTTGAAACCATGGTGCCTGAGTGTTTTCCATAACTCTGAGGTGTTGACATCAGATATATTTTATTTTTCTGTCTACTCAGCAGGAAATGGATTTTATTTCTGTATCGTATTACTGGAGGCATAGTCAGCTGAAGATTGAGATTTGCTGTTGTGCAGCCTGAAACTAAGGAGTCATGCAGAAAATCGAGGTATGGCCCGTTTCAAAGATAAGAGGGCAAATATTCTGAATGGAGTAGGAACGCAGAATGTTGATATGGCTTTCAAAATCCTTCCTTTTTCTTCGGCAGAATTAATCTTGTTGTGCTCCAATCTGGCTTCAACTCTTCACTCTATTTTTAGTTACTGATCTTAGCCAGGTCCTCAAATAGCTCAGAGCTAGTGTTGTTTGTGTCTGATGTAAAACTGATACAGACTTGGCTGGTATTTTCATTCATGTTTCATAATCTTCCCTAGTGGATGCATGAAGACAGTGTCTTTGGTGTGCTGGGAGGAGATATTTGTATTGCTGTGGAGCAGATCAGACACCCGTTGTTTAACACTTACGGTGTTCCTCATGTGACCATGAAGAAATAAGTGAAAACATTTTCATGAAAACGAAGTTACTTATTTATATTTAGCTGCAGAGAGGTGTCACAGTTAGAAAGGTTCAGGAAGCTCTCCAGTGAGATTCCTTAAGGGGAATCTCAGAGTAACACTAAAGTTTCCCTCGTATTTCTGTATCAATTCCTTCATACAATGTTGTATGCCATGAAGATCATAAGTGTAAGACAGAAGTAGTGGTTTAGCTGGCCCTTTGAGAAAAATGTTAATTCAAAATTAAGCTTTTCAGATGCCATTGATAGAAAGCTTGCTTCCACAAAAGAGAAATAATATGTATATAAGACCTTGCAGGGAGTTTTTATTGATCAAATAAATTAAAATGGGCACAACGAGGAACAAATCTACCAACAAAAACTATGAATAAGCCCATTAATATTTCCTTATAAAGTATTCATATCTCTAATTACATTACTTTTTCTTACACTCTTGTATATAAGGAGGATCATTAATACAATTTAAAACACTGGAGTTAACTTTTGAAATAAGATTTTTCTTCTTTTCTATGAAATAATGCATTTTTTCAGGTATTGCAGGATTATAAATTCTCAGATTTAGAAAATCGGAATGTAGTTGTTAATTTTGGTTCTGTGTCTCTGAGAAATGCATTCAGCAATCCATACAATATTCCTG
Organism: Burhinus oedicnemus; assembly: GCA_008921705.1. Classification (NCBI taxonomy): domain Eukaryota; kingdom Metazoa; phylum Chordata; class Aves; order Charadriiformes; family Burhinidae; genus Burhinus; species Burhinus oedicnemus. The sequence continues at coordinate 2,514,241 of VFFE01007674.1, read as the reverse complement.
CATTCTTGTTCCTTTAATTTTACATAGGCATAAAATATTCCAAAATGGAACTGGTTGTTGAATGCAAGCACATTCAGCTTTACCTGTGGAAAAGATGAAATAGGTGTTACGATGAAATATTAAAGGCGGCAAATGTGTAGCTTTTATGGTCAAGATTTCTATGTGACTTTGCAACCATAACTATATTACACTATTTCTACTCTTTATTATATTTTTACTCTTGAGTATAAATATAATTGAAATGTCATGTGTAGATTAATTTTGGTAATAGAGTACAGTAACATTACAGGTAAGTAAAGGACAGTGGTGAAATACCTTCTTCAGCAGACTATTCAAAAGAAATTTCATTAAGCAGTTTATATAAGATGGCTTTTGGATAGGCTATCAGGGTTGACAGTTCTATAACTAGTCTTCAGAAGAATGTCCAGGGATTTCTTTTATTTAAAAAGGTAAATCCTTCTATTTTAATCCAGCCAAATGTTTACAGTCATAGAAACACCGTGTTCTTGAATACAAAGCTGAATGATGCAGTATAGTGGAATCAAAGGCCTACTAATTCATTCTTGTTTTAAATGTTATTCCAGGTAGGTAACTTTCATTTTGATATTTTAAGGTTAGAAGCTCTTACCTCATGCTCAAAAAATGCATCTTCCAGTGTCTTTTCTCCAGTGCCACTCCCTACACTTTCAAACACAGCCTTGTATTCCTGAAAGCATGAACAACAACTGGATGGAAATAAGGTTCTTTTGCATTCTGTGCAGCACAGATACCTTACATTACTTTATTAATTAATCTGTTAAGTAATCCTTCTGTATAGAAGAACTCATGTATAGATTACAGTTCTACATAAATCAAAAGTTAAAAGCATATAGTCAGCAAAAGAAAGAAAAATCGCATTTGTTCTTGTATTTCTTACTGTTATTTCCTACAACTTCAAGTAATTTACTGAAGACGCTAAAAGAGACTTATTGTAGAATGACACATGACCTTTCACTCCTTTGGACAGAGAGCACTGAACTTCTTGTACAAATAGTATCCATCAGAGCCAGAGCTGTAAATGGAGCCAAAACCCTGAACTCTGATCCTCACATGGCTGGTCATTTTATTTCCAGTAGTCAGCTGGATTTGCTTTATCTATGTTAATATTGTATCTAAATCCATTAGTCTGGTATGTCATCCTGGAATATTCCGTGTAGATATGTTTGACTTCGTTTCTTACATGTTACATTTCTGTGCAATTTGCTTCTCTGTGTATTTGTTTTGTTTTTCGTATAAAGTAGCAGTGCAGTATAGGTCTAGTACAATGGTTCCCAAATTCATCTAAATATCCCACTATCACATGAATAGACTTGCTCTGTACCACATTAACATGGTGACACATGCTTCTGACATTCTGCTTATGCACAGGAACAGATGTGCATCTCCAGCTTTGTTTCTTCTGTGGAAAAAGCAGTAGACCAGGCATCGTTTTATTTTGCGTACCCACTTGGAGGTAGCTTAAATATTACAGGTCGTCAGAGTACCACAGTTAATTCGCAGAGCAAGTGTTGCGTATTGATTTCGTCTTTCATAACAGCACTAGTCACATCAATATTAACAACTTCATCTAGTTCTTTGATTCAAACAGTGATTTAGAGAAAAGTTTTCAGAAGGGCATTTTTACAGTACACTAGCAATAAATCAGGTTTGCACTCATCTGTGACATCAATTGTTTGGTCAGCTCATTTTAAAATGACTTATGCTTTTGCTCCAAAATCTTGGAGGCAGCAGCTGTGAAGTGAAATTCAGTTTGGGAAGGGTTAATGAAGTAGGAAGAGTTTTGTTTACTAGAATGTGATTTGGTCTTAGAGGAACTTTGTATTACACTAAGGTAGTAATATGCTTTCCTATCAAGGGCCTTTGATTCCATAGACATCTTTGTGGGATCTTTTGTATCTTCGCTGATTTTTTTCTCTCTCAAAAATGCTTTTAAGTTATGTGAATACTCTTTAATATTTTGCTGACATCAAGAGATGTTAAGTATATGTATTTTGGTTTTTTGCTTTAAGAAATTAGATTACATACTGCATAGTAGTCTGCAACACACTTCACTTGCTCATAGTCATCTGCATTGGCCAACAGGTGTAAACCTTCCGGATACAGTTTTCCACAACTTGGATACAGCTTCTCTCGATCATCTTTACTCAGCTCAGTGCCAAATGAATTAATGGTGATGATAAAGGCACGTCTGTCTGCCTCAAACTTAATATGCAAAACAAAGAACAAAGAGGTAGTATTAGAGATCTCATTCTAAATTAACATGAGGATATGGGCTTTTTCAGTAAGCTACACTATGGAAACCTAAGAAAAAAAGTGGACTTCAGAGCATTAGAAACATAACTTATTTTAAAAATTGTAAATCCTTATTTGCAAATATTTGTTAAATTTTAACTAGGAAATCAAACAGTGTTTTGCAAGCACAGCTTTTATTCTGTGATTTTTGTACTGAAAGTATCATCTCTGCTACTTCCTCATTTCCCTACTTAGTTACCCAGATGTTGACAACAAAAAATCTCCTCACACACCCTTCTGAAGTTATGAAATAATACTCTTATAAATAAGAATAATACAGGAAAGTGCCAAGAATCAATAGTGGTGTTCTTACATAAGTCAGAGTGCTGTTCAGAGTAAAGATTGAATGGAAATTCTGAAAAAAAATAGTTTCTGAATGCACATATTTAAAACGATAATTTAATAAGGTGGAGGGGGCTGTTTACTTGCCAACTAAAAGTTTTCAAGTGTTTCAAATAACAACTAAGTTTTAACGCATAGAATCAAAGGCTTTATTTCTTCTGCCAGGTTTAGATGCCTGTAGTATCTGTATTTTCCCTGCAGCAGTAGGCTGAAAGTCATTCTCATGTCTAAATCTCAGGTTGTTCTTTTGTACAAGACAAAATTTCATTTGCCATTCTTACAGTATGAATTAAAAATGTAATGGTAAATAAAAATAATCATACTCAATTCTGTCTGATTAAAATCTATTCTTCTGTCTTGAGATCTAAATTAACTATGGTTTTATTTCTTTCCTTTATTACTTACTTTCATGTTGTAAAAACAGCAGAGCCCTTGCTAATTGCAGAGATTACGCAGGAAAATCTTCCAAGTGAAGAATATACCAGATACACACATTTTACACAGCTTGCAAAATTTCTTATGCTGTGATTTTTTGAACTGTTTTAAGCGGAAAGGTACTCTTTCTGTTGAATAAAACTGCAGTTGCAACAACGTTAGCAGTTAAGCACATATTCATAGATCCTACTCCTGTGTACCGGAACACACTGTAACAGGGACCCAGCTGCCCTCTGGCACTGACTTCAGGGTAAGGAAAATGAGTAAACAATAGAGAAATAATGAGAAGAAAATAAGTGTACTTGAAAAGATTTCTAGCTAATGAATAACAGGGCCAAATTTCACTTGCCTTATTAATATGAACAGGCGTATCAACCCTAGTGAAACTGTTTAGGAAGGACAAATGCTTTTTTTTTTTTTTTTAACTTGTTAAGCCATGTAGAATCTAGCTGTTAGGTTTGTAATATTTTGTTGGAAAAAAAGCATGCTCAGATGCAATTGCAACTAATGCTAAGAGGTCTGGGGCCTACTTCTGGTGGCTCCCAGTTTGAGAAAATTTGCAGGATCAGTCCCATCCATACAGACAGAATCACAGAATCACCGGGGTTGGAAGGGACCTCTGGAGATCATCTAGTCCAAGCCCCCTGCCAGAGCAGGGACACCTAGAGCAGGTTGCACAGGATGGCATCCAGACGGATTCTGAATGTCTCCAGAGTTGGAGACTCTACCACCTCTCTAGGCAGCCTGTTCCAGTGCTCTGCCACCCTCAAGGTAAGTAAGTTCCTCCTCATGTTTAGATGGAACTTCCTATGTTCAAGTTTGTGCCTGTTACCTCTTGTCCTGTCACTGGGCACCACTGAAGAGAGAACTGCCAATTAATCAAATTAGTGGCACGTGAGGTTCTCCATAGTGAGTGAGGCCATGAGGCAGTTACTTGGTGACTTGGGCCATTTGATTGCTGCAGGTAGAGGTGGAGTCACAGGATGACCGTTTCCTAAGTGCTTTAGTTCCCATATGGGAAACTGAAGTAGCATGTCTGCTACTTGAGAATTAGCATGGGGCCCTGATAACAAGCACAGCACTGGCTGCAGTGCAGTCCTGCGGTTTCTTGCCAGATTCAGGGTTAAACATGCAATGTTTGTTGTCCATGGTGGAAAAGAGATCGTCAGTACTTTTAATGTGGAAGGTTGGCACAGTGACTGGTGGTCAAGGAGTTGGGGAGCTAAATACCTCAGCCTCATTCTGATAGGGTCAGGTTGGTAGTCTTACATATAAGATTACAGAATAAATAGCAAGTATTCTTTTGAATAACTAAACTGTGACTTTTTGTGAATTCAGCCATTAGCAATCTGCTCTGTGTGTGTCTTCAGATTACTAAAATGCTATAGAAAAGGAAATCTTCTACAGAAAAGTTTATTCTCCTAGGTGATTGACATTAGATAGGGATTTTAAAGGAGCTTATCATAGACCAAACTGTTACCACTGGTATAAAGAGAGTTTTACAACATGCTTAAACTAATGTTCTAAGTAATCTGCTCTCAGCATGAATTTCTAGCTAAAAATGAACTTTCTAAAAAATCTGAATCAACTGTGAGAAATGTCTTTACCTCTGCCAGCCAGTCTCTTGATTTTTATTTTTCAGAAAAGAATAGTCAAAATACTTAATTTCTGGTCAGTTTAACTTGATTAAAAGTATTTTCTTAGAACATAAACTGAAACATTCTGACCTGGTTAAATAAAATATGAAATTGCATTCCCTGTTAGGACATTGTTTTGTAAGATGTAATTTAGGCTCATTCTTTCTTCAGGGCTGAGCTTCCAGGGTTATTATTTTTCTCCTATAATGCAAACTCTGATGTCATCAGAGCTCAGTGAATTTTCTTCAGTTTCCAGGGTGTAAGTTTTGCTTATCCAGAAAAAAAGACTCCGGGAAGCAAATAGGTGATCTGGCTCTCAAACTCTGCAAAGAATTGTGATAAACAATGTGGGGAAAACAAAAAAAAAGGGGAGCTGAATGCCGAGAACTCAATTACAGAAATTTCTGCATCTTTTATTACAATAATAGATACAAAAATATCATTCCCTATTCTGCAGGTGTGCTTTGGGGAGGAAGACGCTAGGAATTTTGTATCTCATGGAAAAAAAACCCCAAACTTTTCTGAGTTGAGACAAAAAAAACCCATTGAATGTTGGATTCTTCCATATGACACTAGTTCCAAAGGTCACTCAACTCTAACTTCAACCATTAATTTTAATATCAGAGTGAACAAACATAATACTGCCGTGAAGCTTAAAGATTATTGATTAGTAAATATACAGTAATGACAGACCTTAGCTATCCCAAATTTAATTTTGAGCTAGGACGTGTATGAACAGTCCACTTTTTTAGTTTTTCTACATAACACAGAAAAATGTTAAGGGGCAACTGTTTGAGATTAGTGAACCATTTATACTGTTCTGCTCTCTGTTACAGAAAAATATTAACTGAGGCTAAATCCTCCCTGGTAATGGACTAGCTGCTTCTCTAGTCAAGAGGCAAAAGTCATCCTAGAATAAAGTCTTCATTACATCTTGAAAAAACAGTTATTATTCGGAGGAGAAGCAAATGTTTGACGGATAACTTTGCAAATGGAGAGAAAAGGAACAGAAAAAGCAAAGTAACCTAAAAGTAACGAAAACATTGTGGAGTATTTCCATGACTTTTTCTTACCTCAAGAATAGGTCTCATGATTTCTGCTGTAGTACCACCTTGTTTTTCACAGAACTTATAAAATGCCTCAAGATAAGACTACATGAAAGAAGAAGAGAAGTATTTTAAATGCTACTTAAGACTTGGAACAGCATAGCATATAGTCATGAACGTAATTTTTAAATACTTCCATTAACTTTTGAATTTGAATTCAAGTATGTGCTTAATTACTTTGCTAGATTGAAAATTGAAATATTAAAATGCAAATGTCTTGTTATTACAATATGGGTTCAAATGTTTTCAAAAATTGTTATAGGACAAATATTATGTTTTCTTTGCTCTCTAAAGAAGGATCTTCTTGAGCTCCATTGAGCTTCCACTGCATAATAAGCAGATGGCTGAAGGAAACTCTGCATTTATAGTGTGGAGGAGGGGATTTGGGAATATGCCACGGCTGTTGGGCCTGCACTATGAGGATACACAAACTAATCCCTACTGCTCTACCCTAAACCCTGGATTAGGACAGAACAGCGGACAAAGCTTCTGTAATACTGGTCTGCAGAGCCCTCTGGTCTATTAAGGATTCTGGCCTTTGCACCCATTTCAAAATACCTGTGCAGGAAGGACCCTAAATATCTCAGAGATGCTGTTCCCCCTGCCTCTCCATCCCCCAAAATACTGTCTTATGGAAGATTTATGTTATCAAAATGCATTTGCTACAACTTCACACAATCTTGTTTAAAGAAGCAATTAAGTGAATCTTAAGTAGAGACATCTCGAGGGGCTTCTGCTGCATGGGATTATGTGTTAGGGTCTGTGTACTGCTATCTGATAGTAGAGCTGAAACAATTGATCACATTGACAGCTGAAGCAGAGGAGAAAGGATCTATTAATAATTCAGAAGTGTTTGTAGAATGATCCCCCTGATACTTAGAAGAGGGAGAAGAAAGAAAAAAAATTGGTTTAATGTATGTATGTATGGTCATCGACACAGGATATAAGAGTCGAATCTGTATGTTATGAAATGGAAAAAAAGCGTCTAGCTTAGTAGTAATGAAAGAATTAAAATACTTGGGCATAACTAATGTTGTTTTGAATGAGAGGAAGTAGCAGAATATTTAAGAATCAAATATTGTCTTGGGAATTTATAAATATCATTTGTAAGACAAACAGAAGAATTTTTTTCTTTCCCGCCGGTGCTATCACATCACTGTAAGAATACTTCCTGCAGTCTGGGGCATCCACTGTGAAAGAAAGATACGAAAGAATTTGGAGAGAATGTGCCAGGAGGAGCCATTAACGGAATGAAATATGTATAGCCTTTAAAGACACCACCCTAAGCGTATTGGACCTGTGTGCTAATATTTGTAAAGTACTTTGAAAATGCAAGGCACATGTTAGATGCATATCCTTACAGCAGTGTGCTGTAGCAATGCCAAAGATAATTTAAAAAGGAAGAAAATTATACAAAACCCTTAAGTAAAAAGAAAAGTTAGCTAAACTTAAAGCAATTAGACCTTTTCAAACCACATCTACCTTTTATAAATAAAAATAAATGTTAGCCAAAAGCCTGTCTAGGCTCACTTAGGAGCTAACAGTTCCGTGGCATTTGGTGGATAACTGAGTTATTCATAAACAAATGGATCTGGATATTAGCCTGACATCTAAAGCATTTTCATTAGTGAGACATTAAATTAGAATTTGGATGCAGACCTAAAATTTGAACAGTCTCCAAACAGTGGAGTAGAAATGAAAGGAGCTGGATTTGATTCCTGAACTTGTCATCATCCAGGTGACCTTAGACAGCTTGCTTTATTTCACCATGCTTCTGTTTCCCTATCCATAAAACAGGGTTAATGATACTGACCTCCTTTTCTGAGACACTTTGAAAAAACCCAAGTATTATCATTAATATTGCAAGAACTTGCCTTGTACAGTTTGTTGCGCATTATTTCAATGTTCATTTCATCCAGGTCATTTTCAGACAAGCAGTCTTGAAAGAAAGCAGCTGAAAGCAGAGTTTATTATATTGCAGTATAAGTCTACATACTGATAATACGCAGCTCTTGTCTACTGCCATTCACCAGTGTGTGAGCAAGGATCTGAGGTTTCTGTTGTACAAGAAAGAGTGATATAACAGAGAGGAAGAGAAATCCTTTTGATTTTCCCCTTATCCTCCTACTCCCTCCTTTTTAATGAGAATCTGATGTGAGGGGAATCAATCAGTGCTGCAGCCAGAGTCCACATTTCCAGAGAAAATCACATGGGAAATGCTAATGAAAGCCCTAATCTTCTCCGCAGTATATGGCTTGGGCATTAGGGAGATTTTCTAGTGAGGAACATGAAAGATAATTTTTGTCTTAAATCATGCAGGTATTCTCCAATTGTTTAGGAGAATCCTCTTTCCTATTTTCCCACTTCCTTTTTGGGTATGTCTGTAGTGGGGGAAAGGCAACAGGTTGCAACTAGTAAGGGGCACAAGCTTTGACCTTGACCATCTGTGCTTCCAAGTCCTCTGCAGAACTGGCTAAAGAGCAAGCTTTTGAGCAGGGAGGCAGAGGATGAAGTTCATTTGTGCAGCCTGACCACTTAAAAATACTGTATTCATAACCAACAAACTTACGCCAGTCCCTCACTGTTCCCAAGCTGTGCCCGTGGGGCAGACCAGTGCTGCACGACAGGGAGTGTTGTCTCAAACAGTGGCAATGGAAGATGGTATTTAGAGAGAGCATGCGAGGCTGACCGTGTTTTGTGGTCTTCTCCCTTCCTACTCTTCCAGCATCCAGATTTTGGATGAAGAACATTAGAGGATGTAGCCCTGACAGCTCCCTTTAGTATCTCTTTGTAGATCCATTGCCTGTGAATTTGTCCCATCTTTTTAAAGATCTGATACTACTCACTGCTTTTACAAACTTGTTTAGCAAAAAAAAATTAAAAAAAAAAATCCAAAAATTTACTACCAGCTGTGTAAAAAGAGTGTTTTATTTTACCTGCTTTAGAACTAGTTTTCTGCTGGGATTTGGCCTTCTAAAGGATTTGGTGAGCAACATTTCATAGCTCACTGGGGACAAACCGCTGCCCTCAAGACTTTGTAAATATTTTCCTTATCTCCCTTCAGCCTTGTCCTCTCCAAACTAGGGTCCAACCTTTTTAGTCTGTCCGCACACGGCAGCGCTACGCCCTTGTTCATTTTAGCTGTCCTGATTCTGATTTCACCGTACGCGGTGTTGGTGCCCGGGCAGCGGGGGGCTGCGGGGCGGCCTCTGTGAGGAGAGGCTGGGGCTGCCTCGTGCCGGACACAGCCGGTTCCAGCCGGTTCCAACAGACCCACCGCAGGGCACAGCCCAGCCCCTCAGCCGAGTTGGTGGTGCCTCTGGGAAAACGTATTTGAGAAAGGGCAAAAACTGCAGGATGTGTGGGGGGGGAATATATAAAAAAAAAAATATATATATATATATATATGTTGAGAAACAGCAGAGGGAACTCCAAGTTCAGAGAAGAAGGAGTCGTCACTCCCTGGCTCTGGAGCAGGTACGCCCTGCTGCCTGTGGAGGACCTGTGCTGGAGCAGACACTCCTGAGAGGAACTGCAGGCCCTGGAGAGCCCACCCCGGAGCAGAAGGTAAGCGTGAGGAGGAAGGAGCAGCAGAGAGAAACCACCATGTACCGACTGTAAGCTCCCCTGGCTCCTTGTGCCGCTCATTGCCTCTCCGAAGGGACTGAGTGTAACCTGCGGTGATAACAAGGGGCAAAGGAGAGGAGCCTGGAGCGAAGGCATGGCAAAGTGGGGGCGGAAAGGTGTTTTCCGTAACCGTTAAGTGCTTCTTTCTTGTTTGTTTCCTAATGCCTGGATCAGTAATTAATTATATATGTATTAATCAACAATAAATCAAGTTCATTTTCCCCAAGTTGAGTCTGTTTTGCCTGCAACAGTACTTCGTAGCTGATCTCGACACACGAGCTCCTTTTCTGCCCGCTTTGTCCCTCATTGTGCTGGAGGCAGGGAATGGGTGAGTGGCTGGGTGGGAATCTGGCTTCTGTCTGGGGCCAACCCACCACCCCTTCTTGAGGAGCAGAACCCAAAACCACTCACAGTACTCAAGATGAGGGCACACAGTGGTTTCATACATGTTCAAATCCATCCAGTTCCATCTTATTCTCAGGACCCTTCCCAGCATTGCTTGTTAGTTTTTGTTCATGTTGGCTGCTGCAGGCATTGAGCAGAGTTTCATCCCACTTTCAGGATGCGACATTCCCAACCCTCACTGTTTTGCTTTTACATTTAGTTCTTCAAAATAGGGATTTTCTTTATGCTTGAATCATGCCCCAATCCCAAGAGGGAATCTAGATTCTACCACAACATCTAATATTTATTAGTCACTGTCTGCTTCTTGATCCTTAGTGAGGGATAGGCAAGATTTCATCTTACATTTTTTAATTATAGATGCAGGTGTTGAAATAAAAATCTAAATGCTCTAAATCAGTGGCCACTTTGGATATAAGAGATATCCATTACACTTCTTGAGTGGCATGTTTTCTTTGTGTCTGCAACCCAAGGTTGGTATAGAAGCAGTTAATAAATGTTACTTCAAAATGTCCTGAATACCACTTCAGAAGTGCTTGATCCACGCTTTGTGTTTTGTGTTACCAAAATACAGCATATCCAGTGGAAAACATGCTACTCCATCTGAGATATTCTTAAGAATGCAGGGTGAGTAGTTTCAAGAAGCAAATAAGAAATAATTTAGTGTTCCTACCTAATGGTGTGTCAACCAAAATTGCATTGAACAGCTCAGTGGGGTTTGAGGCAATGTTGACTGCTTCCATTTGCTCAAAGCTCCCCAGTGGATGGCACTTGGGAACAAGTTCAGCTATGGGCCGCTGATGTAATGTGCCAGTTATTAAAAGAATCACGTTGTCAATCATATAGCTGTATCTGTATTTGAAAGAAAAAGTAAAAGAAATTTATCTTTATAATGAATTTTCATTTGAAAAAATGCAAACACAAGATTTTTGAAAACCGGTAGTAATACTAAAGTCAGAAATGACCACAGAACTTGCAGGTTTGTAAGTTCACTCTGTATCAATGTCACAGCAAAAATAAACAGAAGTTTTTAAATAGCAAATAGGTAACACAGTACTAGTTTTAAACCATATGACTGGTTTGGAAAAGACACTTTTAAAGAAGGGGAAAGTGAACCATGACTATAATAAGCACAACAGCTGTGAAGTGTAGATTTGCTATAACAAGTGACAGTGAGTGGTATCAAAAAGTAAATCACCTGAGCTAGCAGCTTTTCTAGTTTGGGGTTTTGTTATTTCATAAAGATCATGTGAACAGAGAAGAACTGCATGGGAATCGCAGCACTAAAACTGCAGAGTTCATGCAGATGGACCAATCTTAGGGCTTTTTTCTCACTCAGCTTTCAACATCCTCCCATGAGGAAACTAAGAACAGGTTCTCACAGATTTCTCCTTTATTGCTATAAGTTTTCATTTCAGTAGAAGTTTTCTATCAGCTTCTTACTAGTTTTAGTAAGCCTTAGAGAGGCTGAGAAGAGTTTTGTTAGCGCCTTGGAAATGTGAAAGCTATTCTATTGGGATCCTTATAACAAGGATGCCAGTCTTCAGCTTCCATTGTTGATTCAGAATACAGCTAGAGATATACAGGGATTAATACGATCTCACACAAAATCTGGGAGGGGGCTTGGGGACCTGGTGAAAAGTAGTTCAATGATTTAATAATTGTGTTAAATATCTTAAACTAGTGTCTCCGTTATTAAAAAACAACAGTGTGCAGAGATGGTGCATACACGTGTACACATGCATGTCAATCAGTGTGAGAAAAAAGCTGCCATTATTTTCATATTTTCACTTTCATTTCTCTGAAGCAAAAGGTAAACATTGTATGCCTCGGGTCACAGCTGTCCGAGGGCAGTCTTTAAGAACCTGTTGATATATTCACCTAACACTGGTCAGCTACACTTGACCTCCCCCCCAAAAAAAAGAATAAAGATACATTATTTTGCTGTTATGATAAAAATACTCTTTAAAAGAAAGCTGAATGGTCTAGCGTTCTTGTTATAATATATTTGAAAGATAAGATCAAGGGGAGTTAGGTAAAATATCCTGTTGATATTTCACTAATCCATGTTGTTATACTGTTTTAAAGTAGATCCTTGTTCTTAGTGTTAAGCCATTTATAAGTTTTATCTGTTTATAACTGTATTGAGATCAGAACTTTCCCTTCATCTGGCATCAAACAGCACTTGTACTTTTTTAAAAAGCTACTAGGATCTAAGTATCTTGCTATACACAGCATAAAGTTTTTCTGTTTCTAATATTCAAATTTTATAACAAGTATGGTAGGTGTATGATGTGTTGTCTTTCTTCCTTTAAAAGAAGTCTAGAACTTGCCACATGCCTAGGAATTAAGTCACTGCCCTGTACATCATGAAATTGCTAATCTTGCTTGAGTCACCCCCACAAGCTTCAGTTTTGCAAGTTCTTTGACTAAAATGATGTTTGAAAATCATAACTGTTTTTCTCAATCTCTACCACTCATCCCGCCACTGTACACAGAAAAAATCTTGTGTTCTTTAAAATAAGTATTTGCAAAGCCAACAGCTCTTCATGTATGTGTTTTCAGAACTTACATTAGCAAATAAAGTATGTAAATGGTGCAGTATAAAAGTAATTTTGCTATTTTTTAAACAATAGAAATTGAGGTACGAAGCATTTACAGTTTTAACTTGTAGCTGTGCTTTTACTTTGAGTCTATGTGGTAAGCTATGTGGTAACATTACTTACGTGATAAAATTCAGAAAAGTGGCAAGTGGTTCAAAAGCATGGTTTCTAAAGTAATGAAATTCTGTGAGTAGTTTTGCTTTCAGTTTATCATCAATGGTGGAAATAGTGAGAGGGCCGGTTTCATTAGCCAAGAAGTTGCCATAGTCTGTAGTCTGTAGATGTAGCTTCAGATCTATAATTAGATTCAAGGAAGATCATGACAATAAACTGTTGTTTTATTATCTACAAACCAAATAAAAAAACTTTTAAAATATTCATTTCTAACATTATATTTTCATATTAAGGGCCTAATCATACTCTATTGAAAAGGTTTTGCCACAGATAGAGTAAACAGAGTAAATGCATAATTATCACAAATTTGTACTGCCTTCTATCAGTAAGGCTTACTGCATGCCACAGGAAAGGATAAATAATTTACACATTTGACAGAAGTTTCACTGGAAACTTTAGTTTCTGGCCACACCAGGCATAGTGTTAATTATTGCTGTCCCAAGTCCCTTCCCAATCAGGTTTGCTCAATGTTTGGTTTTCTCCGATTTATTCAGGGCACCACTCTTGCACCATTACAATACGTCAGTTGTTTTGTCTCTTGCTCACCTATGGACTGTTATGTATCAAAAGGAATCATCTTTTAACTTCGTTAAGATCTTAAATATTTATATGAAACATTTAAATCTCAGGTAGGACTATAATCTTATGTTATCAGGCTGCCTGAGGAAGAGGAGAGAACATATCTTGCCTGGCTCAGATTCTGAGCTCCAAATGGCTTCTGCGGTGGAGCACTTCAAAAGGCACAGTTACACTCTCTTAACATTTCTGGTTTGGCTTTGTCTGATTTATGGCTGTTAGTACCAGACCCTAAGAAGCTGTTCCAGAAACTTGGGTTATCATGACATATTCTGTCTGAGCTCCTCACCGTGATAACTGAGGAAAAAAGGTTGATAAGACAACAAACTTGAAAGAAGCTTTTGTGATATCGAAGAATTCATTTGACAAATTTCCTCTGCTAGCCATTTTCCACCAAGAAGCAAAAGTAAGGATTTGAATCAGTTCTTAGTGTTCAAAGCAGTTTAACATTTGCTTTGAGAAAAGCCCCTGCTATATTGCATAATTATGTTCAAATGCTGTATTAAAACTACTGTAAATTATAGATTGGGATAATGTTATATGGTTTGGGCATTCATAATGATTAGATTTCCAGATAAAATCTGAAGAGATATTTAGGGAAAAGGACAGCAACACTCCCACTGACTGGAAAAAAGGTGTATCTATACGGGAAATTAATATCCAGTTAGCAAGGTGTGCATTTATCAGTGTAGTAGCTACTCTTTCCTAATTCCCCATGTGTATACATTCTTAGTATGCAATAAGGTTGCCTACACTAGAGACTTAAAGCAAAAGAACTGGTACATTGCAAATTCAAACTCCTACGTCTAGCACTCTAGCTTAGTGAGAGAGAGAACCTTCAGAGTTTTCTATGCAGTTTAGCTGCCACTTGAGCTCATTTTAGCAATTACATCAACAGACATAGGACATCCTAACTCAGCTAGCTCTCTGGAACTGTTGGCAGTTTCTAGATCTTCCTGCAATAAACTGAACTTATGCTACCAGTGTAAACTAATTGCTTCTTAAAATGATGTAGGCGATCACAAAACTGTTGGCAAAAGAAGGTGGAGGTAATTGGTCTTTCAGTGGTCAGAGCCAGATACTAGGAAATAGTCATCATTTCAGTACAGGCTTCCATGTAGGAAGAAGAAAGAGAATTCAAATATGAAAAAGGAAAACCACTTAATTTAAGAAAAAGAGAAAGGTAAGAAAGATTAAAAGATAAATAAAAATGCAGAATTATACACATAAATGAGTCTAAATATGTAAGACCAACTTCTTAAAAAATCACCAATATTTTTGTATCGCATCTACATTTCCTGTGAAAAGTGATCATTTTTACTTTCTCTTTTTATTGCAAAGGTAACAATACTTGGCATATAGTGGGATTAGATAATACTACCTCAGTACATGCAGAGACCTGAATTTCAGCTTTCCTCAGTTCCTTTTCAGATGAACCACTGATGTCTACCTTGAGTCACACTCTGTAAATGCATTCCAAACACACTGATTGAGAGTAGTTTGACAAGACTATGTTACTTTCCTCAGTTCTCCTATTGACTAAGTGGCTTGAAAATCCATGCCCTAACATAAGACATGAAAAATATTAGCTATAACACATTAAATAGCCCCACCTGGCTCTCAAAAGCCATAGAGGAAATACTATGCCCAGGCATATTTGATTTATGACCCTGTCACTTCCACAGCCTGCTTTAGAGAAGTATTTCGTCTAAACAATTTAATAAATGCCAGTATGCATACTGTTTGTAAGAAACAACATTCAACATGGCCTTGGCCAAAACAATTGAGAAAATAGTCATCCACAAGCTCCAGTACCACATAATATCAAATCAGGAATGTCATAATCAGAGGTCACACCATGACAGAGTTCAGTGCAGCTCAGAGACTGCTCTGCTAGTGTCAAATGATACTCTCCTTATGGCTGTTGGCATAAATAAAACCTGGGGGGCTGACACAGTCAGACACTTGCACTAGTAACATGACTTCATGACCTGGCAGGAGTAGATGACTGAGCATTACAGGGGCCTCAGACATTCCTGTTCACCAAAACTTTTTAGTGATGGTGGTTGCTCCTTTTCTCAGGAGCTCTTGGAGACCTACACAAGGCCCTGGGCTTTTCAGCATGTCCACAAGATCCCTAGGAGAGAAAATTCCTGTATTTCAGCTGTCAGTATTATTGCCATCCCTCTGCATTGTGTATTTCCTCATACAATTATCTGTGGGAAAATCGTATGTAGGAAATGTATGACTTTAAATAATGTGATTTTAAATTACAGGATTTTACTCACGATTGAACAGCAACAAAACAGAATTAACAGTATGTCTAAAGGCAATTAATGAGCAGAGGGAGACTAGTTTAAGATGAATGCAGTTGAGACAGGAGTGATACTGATCAGAAAGGAGTATTGTGAGAACTTGAACAAAGCATTAACCTGGTCTCTCGACATCAAGCACACAGAGTCTCGTCTGACTCCTCACTTTGATAGCCAACTACCCCTGGTTTTCAGTTACATGGTTATTTCAGCCACCACGTGCTGACGTGTCCTGGCTCTGGCAAGTTATGTGAACTGATTTCAATGGTGTTGGTGGGAGTGGAGCTGGGCTGCTTGTCCTTCCGTGACCTAGTCTCCCTTCTAGAGACCAGTAGTCTTTCCATCACACAAGGAAGCAGGAAAGAATAAAGCGCTGAATTTAATGCCCTCCCATATTCTGCTTCAAAGACTTGTCATCTGGGTTCCTCTGGGGATCCCATTCCCCTGAAACAGATGATGCCATAGGGCCACACTAGCAGCATGCCGTGTTGCAGGGGTTTCAGCCAGTGTTGCAGTCCACAAGGTAGCTGCATGTAAATTATAATAAACAAGCCCAAAAGGATGTCTAAGCTAAGCTGAAGGCCTCTTCTCCTCTCTGTGTGGCCCTGAATTGAGAGGACAAGGTGGTATCATAAGTCAATTAGCATCCTCCTTTTTTTCTTTCCCTCTCACTGTTCTACTTGATCTGTGATCATCAAGCAGATGTAAAGCACTAACCTACAGTTTTTTCTTGTGGTTCTTCTGTACTGACATTATGGTTTCCCCTCTAGAGATATCAAAACCACTTTGAAATTAAAAGATCTTTTTGATTCTATTTATGGGTTACTTGGTGTGGTTTTGATTTTGTTTCTGCTTGTTTGTTTTAGCATATTTATAATATTTTTAACTTAGGCCAGGTTTTGTGGTCTGGTCCTATGCCACAGAATGCAGAATGGAGTAAATTTATTACCTTTTAATGTGAAGACACAAACTGAAGGCACTACGGGACAAGCACAATAGTACTACAGGACAAATCCACATGCTGGATCTTTACACTGGAAACAAAATACAATGTATGTATAAAGCTCCATTTTTTTGCTTTAGAGGTAAGAGTCTGTGGTTTTGGTGCACTGTACACTCGTGGTGCAAGTTCAATATTACAGCATCCTGTATATGCAGAGAGATAAGTGTATTTAGCCTCATGTACAAATTCAATACTTCTCATATTTTCATTATAAATAATACATTTGGTAGATAACTGGTGGGAATCTGTTAGCTGTCTACAAGAAGTACAAAAAGTTACAATGGAGAAAGATGTAGCAGAACAGAGAAAAAAGGGAAGTGATAGTGGGTAGTAGAGATGTGCTTGTAGGTGGGTTGATGAAGGCTGCTGCTTCTGTTGCTGAAATAATTTGCATTCTAAAATTGAATGAACTTTAGAAAGAAGAAGGTTCAAAAACAAGAAGTCATTGTTCGTTCTACTATAAATCTTACTTAGAAAAGGATTTTATCTCTCTATTGTGATCTGTCCATCTGTTGCATGCTCTTAATGTTGAAGGTTTATATATCTCAGAAATGTTTGAAATCTACTTCCTGGTTGCAAATAACTTTCTTGTAGTATGACTTAAAATTTAGGTAATTTTTCTTAACTATTTTTAACAAGACCAAGTATTTTTTCTGGGAAGGATGAGGGAAACCCTTTTTTCTTGGATGTTTTAAAAAATATTTAAACTTGTATATTTTCATCTTACTCAGAAGTATCCAGGATTTTATGGGATTTTTTTTTCTTCATGGAGCCTTTGATGACATCATTTATTGAGCTCCTCTGCAGAGTCAAGTGGAGTAAGAGCAGAGCTTAATAATTCCATCATTCTGTCCTTTGTGTCTTTTATAGATGTTTGAAGCTCTATTAACTTTTTCTGAAGTCTGTATATTCATGGAGTAGGACTTTTTGACTTAAACACTTAAATACAATATCAAGAGTGTCTGTAGAGTCTTTTAAGTTGCATAGATCACAACTGCTGCTACAAATAGGCTACAGAAACTGTTGATTTTGTCCAGCTGACATAAGAAGCAGATTTCAGTTTCAGAGTAAAAGGATACATGTGTTCTGTGTGTCTAAACTGCCATTGCATGCAATGGAGATCTGACACAGCTCTCCAGCTTATCAGTTGAAGTAGGTACATGCACTTGGTCAGTTGAATAGTCTCTAGAACCCATTGACTGTACTGACAATCTCTTCTTTAACTATGACAGGAACATTGTCCTGCTGACAGGTAGATACCTGCATGTATCTATTTAAATGTGCTTGTTTTAATCTGAAGATGAATGGCAAACAACCTTCCCAGACTTATGTTGTTATTATATTGATAGTTTAGACAGCCTCAAAACTCTGCTGAATATGGGAATCATCAGGTTGTGCACTTCTCATTTCCCCACATCCATTACTGCATACACAATGCAACCAATGCTTAAAACAGAGTGATCTTATTTTTTCTCCTTGTTCCTTTTTCAAATTAGTCTAATATACTGCATGTTATAGAAATTATTTCAGTGCACAATCATAGCTTTTATTTTGGACTCAGGGAAAGAAACTTAATGTTCCTTTAGAAAGGTGATTTTTTTTCTATTGAATTTTTTCCTGCCAAGTGTCTAGAGGTATGTCATATGATTCCTTGTACAAGTCTGTCTTCATCAGGCTGTGACCAGTCTTGGCCACAGAAAGCTGTTTTGGAAACTGGTATGTGTTCTCTTTATTACTGTGGCAAAGTCACCTTGAATAAAGCTTTTTTTGTTTGTTTTTTTAAGCTTGAGAATAGTTCAGTTTTATCTTTGTGAAGTCTAGTTTTCTCTTCCTGGTAAGCAGAATGTCCCCCACTGCCCTAAAACTGAGAAAGTAATAAAGTACTAAAATTGTATCTTTTATAGAGAAACTCAGAGCCGACTGGTAAGCTTTTAATAAGATTTTGGGAATGATTTTATCTAGCTGAAATGATATGAAACTTCTATACTTGAACAGTTCTATAGCGTGCTTAAAATCTGTGAGGTTACCAATCTCCATAGGAACTCTATGGATGAGGTTTCCAAACCTTATCAGTAAACTAGAAAATCCCATCACTTGGATTGTTTTGCAAATCACAGTCTGTACAGTCCTAGGGTGATTTCTATGGAAAGCTATTAACTTAAATACGGGACCAGTTCTTTAAAGGACATCAGGGTTATCTCTGGTTTTTAAGATAAGCTCTCAATGCTTCAGTCTTTTATCTTGCCTTCCTCAAAGGTCTAAGCAACAGTATTTCTTCCTAAATAAAATAAACCAGGAGACTTACCTTCTAGTGTCTCGCACTGTGCTAAATTGACATAGTCCGCACTTGTCAAAATCCCGGCTTTGAACCCTCGGACCAGACCCTCCAAGTAGCCATGGTCCACATTGAAGTAAAACTCTGAGTATCCCGGCATGGAGAAAAGGAGATTTAATCTCTCTGCTGGATGCTTGATGGTACTGAATATGTGCCACTCACTGTTTTCCTCCTCTTTGGAAGGAGTGACAAATAGTCACTGATTTCCTGCCAGCCTATGATTGTGTTTTAGCAACTGGTTTCTTCCTGTTACTTGTGCCGAGTGTAGTTCCAGTACAGTTGATGCTTACACAACAGACAGACAGCAGGTCCAACTCCCTCCTGTCAGAGCCAGAAAACGAACCTATTACTGTTGAAAGAGAAGCCAAAAAGGAAGTATAAGATTTAACCATTGCTTACAAGAATGTTCTGGACTGATTGGAGAACGAGAAAGCGTATTACAAAGTTTGATACCATTTTCGCATTTCTTAAATGTATTATAAACAGGAAGTTATCTGTGAATACCTACTGAAAAGATATTTCTGCACTGAAATGGTGGGCTGTGGTAGAACGTAGCATATTCAAGGAACTTAGATGGTTTTTCAGCATTTCTGTATACGTTTTGTTATTTGTCATTTTTGATTGATGGAAATTTTCTGCTGCTCATTTCTATCAATAAATATGTATGGCCATAGGTAAAAGGTCTTTGAAAGGTTTCATTAGCCTTTAAAGTGAGTATCTAGAACTTACCTCAAAACTGGTGTTTGTCCAAGTTCAAATCAAATACTCTGGTTATATTCACTAAGATATGAAAATAACTCACATTTTTTCTCTTACAAAATAAAGATTATAAAAATAGGAATCTTCATTTCAATAATGCAAATGTAGAGCCTTTTTAGACTTCCTGATTTTGATTCAATTTAAACTCAAAACTGCCAAATCTATCGGTGACTTTTATACTGAACTGTTAAGTCTGCTGCCTTTCAGACTTACGTGCCCCAAAGCTGACAATTCAATGTAGCTATGCTTCTGTAAACAACACAAAAAGTCCTTTTTCTCCCTAAATTCACTAGCGCATGCAACATGTCTGCAAGCTTTGCTGGAAGGGAAAGTCTTATAGCGTATTACATGATATTTAGATATGTAGTTAACTGGAGCTCGGGATCATTGCAAGGAGGTGTCTGAAGACTGCTGCATGGTTGGAGGGTTAACACCTACAACAGCTGTCTGCCGTCTGCATCTTAACACTTAGACTCAGTTTTCAGTGCTTTGAACATGTTTGGTGTATTATGTTGGCTGAAGACATGCGGCTTGGCTCCTTTGTGCTGAAATGTGGCTGCAGCGAGAGTTGTGACACGGCAGCCACAGGGGCAGAGCTGTGACTGAGACTTTCTCCCCTATCCTGGGACCTGAGAGACTGATGACAGCTTGGTACTTGCCAGGTGATTCCTGTCTATACTGCCTTGCTCCAGGCACAGCAAGGCTTTGCAGGACATACAATGAGGCACGAGGTGCCAGGGTGTTTGCTGCCCAAGCAGCCACCTGCTACCTCCTCTAGGAAGAAGGTCACTCACTAGCTGGCTTCTTGGCTGGCTGGCCAGGAGCCTCCAATGGACAAGAAATGGCCACGAGCCACCTGGCAGGCCAGGCTCAGCCAAGGGAGTAATACTGCTGCACCTTGAGGGTCACATTAAAATTGTCTCGGGCTGGTTATTACCACGCCTGTAACCAGCTGCAGGGAAAGTAATGACAGCATTTAGACATTGAAAAAATCACATGCTCAAATATGCAAACTGTAATCAGTTGAGGGTTCACATAGTGCCTAGAGTATTGAAGTTCACTCCTTGTAAATTAAGCTTACAGTTTTAAGTCAGTCAGTTCTTAGCATTGCAGAGTTAACCCAGCTAAAGAATGAGACCTATTAGACAACAGAAATAAAGCAGCTCCCTCCCCCACCCAGACAATTTGGTTTTGTCTCCCAAGTCTGCATGCCAGCAGTGCTCAGAACTTCCTCATGCAAGAAGTTGTCAGAATTTTGTTGATGATGTTTCAAAAACTGTCAGTGCTTCCTTATTGACACATGAAGATAACCACATTTTAACTTAAACCTACTTTTTTGTTGTTGTCGTCATCATTGTTCTATTGTGTTTCGCTCAACAGCCTCTGATATTAATTTTTTCAAGGAAAAGAAATGAGAAGAATTAATAACACCAGGAACTCATTATTGTGTACACTAAGAGCAATGTTTCTTTTTAACCCACACATCGCTAAAGTGTGTGTTACATAAACAAGTAATGTCTGACAGCAGCTGAATTCAGGCCTCCCCCAGCTGCAATCACAGCATATCAGAATGTGGCACGTATCCAGCTGGTGGCAGTCCAAGGTTATGCTGCCGCCGAGCTTCCAAAACTTCAGACGGCAGAGACAGTGCAGAAATGGCTTTGCAATAGATCCTAAATTTAGCAAGGTTTGGGGTCATGTGAATACTCCCTGGCAGGTGCAAATACCACCACTGGTGATCCTCCAGTGAGAAAGTGCTACCACGAGATCCATAAATACTGTCAGGACCATCACTTGAAGTGTTATCACTCAGCAAAGTCGTTTCATGAAAACCGTGTGTTTTTGAACGATTTCAGGAAATAGCAAAATGAGGCTAAAGACTTGAGTGATTTTATCTGTTAAGGGACAAGGTCTCAGATGATACGATCCAGGTTAATAAGCCATATTCAATAAAATCAGGAAATGCTCAGTTTTCTGATTTCTTGTTACAAGAAAAATTGTTGAAAAAGAAGACAACTTTAGCAACTATTTAGACACAATGCATGTATTTAGTTAATGCACTATTTTTTTCTATAAAAAATATATAAAAGAGTAAGTTCAGTATCTATTGTTGCAATTGAGTGGTTACTACAGATTCACGGAATTTTCAGAGTTGGAAGGGACCTCTAGAGATCATCTAGTCCAACTTCCCTGCTAAAGCAGGAATGCCTAGAGCACATTACTCAGGACTGCATCCAGGTGGGTCTTGAAAATCTCCAGAGAAGGGGACTCCACAACCTCCCTGGGCAGCCTGTGCCAGTGCTCTGTCACCCTCACCGTAAAGAAGTCTTTTCTTGTGTTTGAATGGAACTTCCTATGTTCCAACTTGTGCCCGTTGCCCCTCGTCCTGTCCCTGGGAATCACTGAAAGGAGTCTGGCTCCATCCTCCTTCAATCCACCCTTTAGACACCTATAAGCAAGAAGAAAGTCTCCCCTCAGCCTTCTCTTCTCCAGGCTAAAGAGTCCCAGCTCTCTCAGCCCTTCCCCATAAGGGAGGTGCTCCAATCCCCCAGTCATCTTTGTTGCCCTACGCTGATCTTTGTTGCCCTACGTATGTTTCCCATACTACCATATGATTTCTTTAACATTTTGTAGTGGGTAAGGTTTTATTAAAAAAAATATAGTTCTTCATATTAATGAACTTATTTATATAGAGCTGTGGCTTGACTTTAACAAATTACCATGTGAGAAAAGACTATACTCTCGCCTGTTAAGTTTGTGCAGTGCAAAGGTTGAGATATTTTTAAAAGCATTTTTTAGCAGTGAGCTAAACAAACACTGGTAGCATGTTTGGGAGAAGTTAATTCAGGATAAGCAGAAATAGCAACACAAAACTGTTCAGATCTAGGAGCAGAATTTAACCTTTGGTACTGACAATTTTTGAGAAACTGTGAAACGACATGCATATATTATTTAACCACAAGAGGTCATCATAGCACTGCTGTAAACCCCCTTTCTTCAGTTTTTTTCACCTCCACTGAAATAAATAAATTTGGAAAGAAATATGAAAAAAGGTCTGGCTTTTAAAATTTGTTTTCAGCTAATCTAAAGTTAACAATAAAACCACAGATACTGATTATTTCCTCAGAAGTGACAAACAAAATATTTCCACTTTAGCTGTATTTTTGGTATACGAACAGATTTTCTCTGAGCTTCCTCTTTTTTTTTTTCTTTTTTTTAACAGTGTTGACAGCTCCTAGCCACGAGGTTAGTACTGAAGAACAAATGACGAAGAATCAGCAGAAAAGTGAGTAATTGGTGTTATGCCAGTGGAATGTTGACTAAACCACATGAATTCAAAGTTACCCTTTTTTCATTACAAGTACTTAAAGATGCTATTTTTTTCATCTTGGAATCTCATTTAGAAGTCTATTTATAACAGCTTTAGACAGGCAGATCTCTGCTTAAATTGTGGTTTTGCTTATCTAGAAACAAAATTCACTCAAGTCTTGACTGTGCAATCGCTTGCACTTATAATTAGCGTTATGTATGCCACATTCACTGTTATCAGTATACAGTGCTGCTTCAATGTGTGGGTGAAACAGGTTTCTTCATCTGTGTATATATATTGACTCTTTTTGTTTGCATGTGGGAGATTTTTGACCTAACACTGGCTCTATACTTCCTCTAGTTTCAGTGGAAAGTGCACCTCCCTTACTTATAAATCAGAAGTGTTTTTAAAAACATAATCTGTTCTTTCAGGTGCACCTCCCCCCTCGGAAAAAAAATATTTTTTTTACATCACCTAGGTAAAAGTTGTTATGAGCTGTGCACTATTCAAATTAAAATTATTTTAATTTTCTGATGCAACTCAAGAGTATCTAAACTGATCTAGAGACTTTTGAAATGCAGTGTTTCCAGTGGGGGTTTCTGTTACATATCTTTGCACTGGCCTTGAAAGTCAACTACATCAAAAATCCTTAAACTTTGTAAATTCTGGAATGTTCTGCTGTAAATTTCTTATGGGCGTGGCCCATTCCTAAAAATCATTCTGTTATATGTTCTGTTGAAATCCCTCATTTTCTGAAATAATAGTAGGACAAGTCTGATTGCAATAGGTAAACTGAGATTCAGCCTTCTGAAGTGCTGAGTACCTGCAATTCTTGTAAGATAAATATCAAACACAATTAGATACCCCACGGACCCTAGCACTCTAAGTAGCTAGAAGTGTGCTAGCGTTGGTAGTAGAAGTGTAGTTCAACTACAGCTAACACAATTATGTTTGTCCCAGTTTCTGAGCTTTGCGGAGCTGCTCCTAGCCGTGAAGAAACAGCCCAAATGCAGTTGTACCTTTGACTGATTAAAACATAAAATATATGAAATAAATAAAATATGATATATTTTCATAAAATATATGAAAATTGAGAATGATGATAGGCTGTGCCTGTATAGACACAATCCAGCTACCATGTTTTCTAGCTATTTTAAAGCATGATAAAGATGCATTCCCATGCAGATCTTAGCGATAGCTAAGCCCTTTCATGCCAACAAAAATGTTGTACCTAGCTAACCCGCCCCCCAGCTAATTTACACTGTCTTTGCTGAGAGTCTTCACAGCAATTATGCGCCCCCAACTTTCCTATCAGTTGATTAGCTTTTGATTGAATTTACATAAAATACCTCTTTTACTCTTATTCTTTGTTAGAAGTGTTATGTTCGCAAACGTCACTCACTGATGTTATAAAATATCAAAGAGCTTCCTTTTTCCCCTCCCTTGCCTTCAAAAGATAATCTAGCAGCTTTGTAGGTCATCAAGCCTTTTGGTTTTTTGGTCTTTGTTCAAGGAGTTACATGCCAGTGTAATAAGAAGGATTTTATCAGAGACTTAAAGTGGTAAGTCTGTGGAGAGAAGCCAGAACAAAATCATTATCAGTAGACGCAAAGCTAGAGAAGAGCAGATTTGAGAGAATTAACAAAGCTCTGAAATGCTTTCGGAAGTGAAGCTGGAATTTTACAAAATTTATACGTTCATTTACAAAATTGGGCTACTTTGGCATGAATAACTTGTTCTTTTGGGGGCTGACATTCACATGAACTCAGCAGCCTTCTGCTCAGGCCACAATTTCTGGCTAATTCTAATGAGGATGGCAAGAATTCAGATACTGTCTTTATCTTTAAGGCCCTTAAGCCTTTCTCTGCACAGTGACAGGTCTTTTTTCTGTTATCTTAATTTTTAATCCACTTCCTGAGAAGTTTTTATGTAGGTGAGCACCCTTTTCTCTTCTTCATGGATCTGTTATTCCTTAACTGTCACAAAATTCACAATTAACACGTAGTATCTCCAGATTCCTCCAAGTATCATGAAGATTTTATCCTTGATACATCCTGAAAGCAAAATAAGAGTGATAAAACTTTAAAATATGAAGTGCAAAAAACTCAATGTGAAGTGTAAACGGTCCATTACTTCCCCACTGTCACAATCCTCTGCTGTACCAACTTCCCCACTGAATACCGTGACTGGAATGGTTTCCTCATCTCCCTGATGATTTGTAGCACAGATAGAAATTCCTACAGCTTTTTTTTTTTTTTGCTGATAGACTAATTTGCCATTAATATTTCTTTTTGACTGTCAACTTCATCCACTTCAAAAAACAGCCAGAAGATGTACATGACTGCAAAATGTAGCATTCTGTTAACATGGCATTAAGTTGTTTATAGATTACAGAAGAAGCCTTTATTTCTTGCTCTGTAAACATAGCAGTTAAGCACTCTGAAGCAATAAACATGACTGTGAGTGTACTGGTGTTACCCCATGTATTGCACCAGTGTCTGCTAGCTGTCTTTTTATGGCAGATAATTACAAACCTCGTTGGAAGACAAATGGAATTAGAAAAATAGATTTTACTGTACTTTGAAATGGTAGTTCCTTGAAGGGTGGAGTCGCAAGTTATTAACTTTTGGATATAATTTAATACATTCTATCAAAAAAATCGTATTTCAGATATCGTAGTAACAAGTATTGTCAAAATCCAAGTTTAAACATTGAACAAATGGATAATTAGTTTTAGTAACATAATGGTCTTTGGTGTTTCTGAGCTCTTTCAGTTTTAAACATTGATATAAGGAATTTACTAAATGCAGAACATTCTTACTGGTATTATGATTTGTTGTTTTCCTTTTGCTAGCTGCCACCACCACCTATCTTAATTCATGTTCTTGAAAATGGATTCCAGAAAACAGGATAAAAACTCAAATTATAATATGGATTGAATCTGATTATGACTTGAGAGGAAAGCTGCAAGTGTGAAACCTATTAAATATTCAGATCCAACGGAACGGAAGAGCATAAAATTAGAAGCATCAAATTCTTACTTTTGGCTGTCACTTTAAACATGGTTTCAAATCTACTGGATAGTAACATGTTCCTAACTACATTGGGTCCTTGTTAAATAATTATTTAACGGGAAAGAGCAGCTACATTTTTCAGACAATGAAAACAGACCTCCTATTATGTCTTCCCTCATGAAACCTAGGCTGTTGCACCAGTTTTTGCAGCATTTTATGTTACTTTACATTCTACAAACATTACCTACAAATGGACAATGGGCAATGTGTCAATGTACACAAATGCAAGATGCACGTGGGCTACAAAGGTCTGTGATTTAACATGTGAAATAAAAAAAAAAATAATTTCAATTAATAGGAGATACTAGGTAAGGTCCAGAATGAGTGTGTTGAGTTTTTTTGATCTCAGCGTTCAATGTAGAACAAACAACACAAAATTAAATTTGAAAATCAATGAGCTATGGAGCTGTTGTTTCCACTTCCTAACCTGACTGGAAATGGAGCATGTGAGGAAGAAAAAAACTCCTCATCCTTCTGGAGAGAATCGTTTTCTAATATTTTTAGCTCTGTTGACTTTCCCACTGCTTAGTAAGTAAAGATGATATGAACATGAATGTGTATTGCTGAAAATAAAAAAGCACAATTTAAGAAAGTTAATATGTGGAAGAGGACATTGAGAGAGATGGCTGTTACTGAAAATTGTGAGAATAACTTGAAGAGGAATCAAAAAGGAAAAAGGATTCTACCAAAGGATGGAAATGTCATTAAACATTCTCAAGAACAACTGCAAGAATAGGGTAGAAAAACTAGATGAACAGTAGTGATCACAGAGGTTTTTAATGCAAGAGGAAGCAACCAGGGATGGGATGGGCACTGGGATGACCTCAGTCATTTGAGATGGAGAACACCTACATCCTATTTCTTGTAATCTTTATTAAAGTTCAATTTTCCATTTATGGCTTCTATCTGAAAAGGTTGCAAATAAAGTCTTAAACCTGTGATTTACTGGAAAATCAGAACTCTCTTTTAACAGCGGGATGAATAGAATCTAACTCAAGGATGAATATAATTTTTTGGGCTACATGAATTGGGTAGATTCAGAAAGTACGTTGTTCAGCTTCAGATTTGAAGCCTGATGTGTTACAAATTTTTCACTAGATGGAGCAATAGTATCCTTCTTAAAATGCTAGCCATTCACTGAACTGTTGTGCCAGGAACTTTAAATACGCAAGGATTTTGGAGCTAAATCAGTGTATGTTGTAAATGGGGCATTTAAACTTGGGAATATATTTTTATTCAATTTCAATATTTATTTTCAATTTCTGATATGCATTTGACTAGCTCTGATACCTCTTAAGAATTTTTCAGATGTATGGTTATTAATTTTAGTTCTGTTTTATCATAATCAGTTGATAGAAAAAAAACAAACATAGAAAACAGTGCAGATAGCAACTTAGTACTTACTTTTTGTTTGTTTGTTTGTTTAATGCATATAATAAGAAAAACAAATTCTGGGTCATTTGTTACATAGATATTTGTGTAGTTATAATTCTTCAAAATGTCATTTTACATAAATGCAAATTTTTGCAATTGTTTTTTTACATTTTGTTCAAAAAATCTCTTTTCAAGGTAGATTACTTTAAAAGGTAGTCATACTTAAATTAAAAAATAAATTAAGTAGCCTAAATTCTCAAGATTTTGGTTCAAGAAATATTGGTGGTTAAGGTTTAGAATTTTTCAAGATATGGCATTCATGGCAAAGAGCTCATTCTCTTGATACCTGCATGAATAATGATTCTTTATCAAAAGATTAATTCATCTTTTCTACAGGACTATATTTTCAGAAGAAAGATGGCAATGTTCTTTTACAAGAAAATGTCAAGGTGATACATTTTTAATTTTTATTCAGTGCTCAGTAGTATTTATTTATGTATTTTGTATTTTAATCCATACATTTCAGTTCACAGCTTGATTTGCTCTTATTATGTTTTCCCAGTTCTTTGGCTTCAGGCCTAGAAAGTAATACCCAAAAGTGTGTTATTCTAATGATTTATGAAATGACTTTTGTTTTTCAATCTTGCATTTGTTCAGTATCTGGTGTTTTTTAAAAGAGCAATTGGTTACAGTAATGATGAGAATTAATTTATAAAATTATATCAATATATCAGATATTGATTCACACCAAGGAAGGAATTTAGTCTGGTAATGCATTTCTTTACTTCGTTTCCTCCACATGTAGCAGATTTAAA
Source organism: Burhinus oedicnemus (assembly GCA_008921705.1). Lineage (NCBI taxonomy): Eukaryota > Metazoa > Chordata > Aves > Charadriiformes > Burhinidae > Burhinus > Burhinus oedicnemus. The sequence goes on along the minus strand of VFFE01007674.1, from coordinate 2,486,026 downwards.
ATAGTGTTTTTTTAATTATATAACAGGATTACAAAATAAATAACCATCAGATACAATAAAGACAGCTTAGGACTGCTGCTGGAAAGGCTGATAAAATAAATCCTAAATTTAGAAAGAAAGCACGTAGAAATTATATTCTGTTACATTTTAGTAAGTTCCTTACTAACTGTGTAAGATCTTTTTCGATAGATTGTTCTCTCTGACACACTGGAATCTCATTCATAAATTAATCTCAGTCTTCAGTAAAATGGCAGTTGATTTTAAACAATTACTTTGTATTTTTGAGATCTGGATGTAGAGTTCTTTGAGCCCCTTTATTCATCGCTGTTTAAACAAAACTGTACGTCAGCACTCTGCAGAACAATGGGTGACTGAGCTGCCAGAGCACACCGTCAGAAGGACTTAAATACTAGAAGAAATGCAAGTACTATTCCGGATAAAAGTTCTTAATACCGCATTTTGCTACAAACCCAAATGAGCACATGAATCATGGCAGAGGTTATTTCAGGACAGTGATTTTATTTTTATCTTTTCCAGCAGAGTCATATACTTCAGTCAAAAAATGCAAAACTATTTAGTAGTAATAGTAATGCAAGTGCAGTAAATATTCTGACGCTGCCTCCTTTAGTGAAAAATAGATGCTAAACCTTCTTTAATGCCAGGGCCTGATTATCCATAAGTAGAGGGAACCATGGCACAGGTGGGAGAGACAGTAAAAATTTCTTGCCCCATTACTGGGGCAGTTAGGGTCTGATTTAGCATTAAGAAGTACAGACTTGGATTTCTGTGGCTCCAGAGCCAGGAATATTGAATGAAACATCCAGAAGTTTTGCATTTCTGACCCTCTTAATCCCAGACCCAGCGTGTCAGAAAATGAGGTATAATGAGTTACCAACTTTTCACAGCCTTATGGACAGGATGAATGGCAGCAAACAGGTCACAGTTTTGTCTGACTTCAAGTAAAGAAAGAAACTATGAAACTTAAAGGTACTTGTCTCTTTCTAAATATCATCATTTTCATACTTAAATGAGTAAAGAAGAAATGTCTACGGAAATAAAAGCAGATTCACCAAACTCAGACTTCAAACTGTATAACAAAATGTGATGATTTTATGCAAACAGTCATAGAAGACAGGTAAAGAACTTGTTTAAAAATAATACCATGAAATGCCTGCTTAGTTCCCTAATCTCCATGTGCTCTATGTATTATCTTGAGCAAATTACATTTACAGTTCCTTGCCTTTGATAATTATGAACAAAAGGAAAATACAACGAAGGTTTAAGCTGGTACTGTACATACAGTCTTTTCACTCCAATTGGTGCATGCGTGAACAAATGATTAGATATGGAAAGAACTCCAATTATAGAGGAGATAATTTACTGGAAAAAAGTTAGGTTGGTCTTCTCACAGTAAAAATTGCTTTAACTTACACTTCTCTACATCTTCTGCTACTGCAATTTCAGATAAATCTACTGATTCCCAAAGAGTCACATAGAATGCGTAAATATGAAACAAATGTAACAAAAAGGTGCTGCTGAACAGCAGCTGGTTATTTTCTTGAATTTAAAATTAAATTCACAGAAAATATGAAATTTTTCAGCATAGTTTGCTAAGTGATATATTAGTTAGGTACATTAATTTTGCTACTAGATTTTTGATTAAAGGAATTTAATTTGATTATGACCCAGAGAATTTCCAAGTGATATTCATATGATACTTCTCAATTATTTTAAAATATGCATGACTGTAAACCAAGACACCATGCTAGAAATTACCAGGATTAGTTTGTATTGTAATTTTTGCTTTGTTTTTTAAAAAATTTTCATGTTTTCCTTCCTCTTCCTTCCCTTCTCCTGCAAAGGAAATAAATCTTCTTAAGTACATGTTGCTTCAGTAGTTTTCTGCTCAGTTCATATTCTCTGGCAGGCTATTCCTGCAATAGTTATATCACATCTGAGTGATTTTATAATTGGTTTTGTGTTTAAAGGTTCTTAAATAGAAGGGAATTTGTCCCACTTTGGCTGTGTAGTGTCTGCTTATAGCTGCCAAAGACATTAGTCCTGTTCGTTTTTTCATGAGTCTCCAGGGTCATAATAATGCAGGTTGGCCTCCCTGCCAGTGCGTTGACTTCTTAACTCAGATTCAGTTTGAAATTCCCAACATTAATTGTAACTCAGAAGCCAAGTTGACAGAATATCTTCAACTATAAAAATATTTCTTTGTGCTTGGACTAAAATTCTGGATAGATTTTGCTGCAGGGCTGAGATTTTAGATCAGATTCACCTGCTGGCAGACTCTTTAAAAGCTTAGTTTTACTCTTAAAGGTTTTTATGAATGACAACTCTTAAGGAATGTACAATTAAAATTGTGCAGGCAAGTGTGGTATCAATTAGAATAAAAACACACCTTTTCATAAAGAGAGTTTTAATATAACTATATGTTTAAATGAGTTACTTCACAGTTTCATAATTTTGCTTTGCAATTAAAACAAAGAACTTACATTAAAGATACAAATAAACATTTTAAGTAATCCCTCTGAAGTCAGTAAGTCTGTTCACTGTGTGTTAGCAGTCAATTCTTTGAACCTGATTATTTGAATTTGAACTTCATGAGTTGAATTTATTTATTTATTGATTTATTTATTAAACAATTTAAAATTGAGCTATTGAATGTAAAAGTGAGGATTTAAATTGCAAATTGAAAGGGGCTTGTAGGAATCTGGGGGGAAGAAACACGTTCCTTTCTAACCTGTTCCTTAGAAAAACAAACTATAGACTATACAACTATCTCAGAATTATTTCAAATGCCTATTTCAGATGTCTTAATGAAGGGCAGAGAAGCAAAACTTTGGGGAAGATGACCTGGATATTCAATTAAATACTTTATAACTCTAATGTATATATAACCCAAATTTTCCAAAATGGTTACTCATTTTTCCTTGTCACAAACCTAGTTTATCTGTAGGTACTAATAGCTATAAATATTAAATGTCTTTGAAAATCTGATCCATGGAGGATGGTTCCTAGGCTAAAGGAGAGTGTAATGCAACTGACTCCCAAATTACATTGGTGAGACTGGTGTCCTAATTTCCACTTGCCTCTGGAAAATGTGCCTGAGTGTTTGGGATTGAGTGACCTCAAATTAGTGGCCTTTTGTGGAATTTTTTTTTATCATTTTATGGCTACATCTGCCTCATCAAGCAAATCAAGATACAAACTACTGAGTAAAACATAGAAAGACTATATTCAATTGGCAGCATTTCATATCACTTAAGTTACTACTAGTAGTATTGCCGGAAGTGCCACTAAGAATAATAATCAAAAAATGAGAGAAGAAATGTTAATTGTCATATGAATGCTGTGTGTTTGAGAATTAGCTGAATCATCTCCTGAAAAGAGAATTCGTGTTATAATAGCAGCACAGTCATTGTACAGAGGTCAAGTACGCCTTCCATGAACTAAGATCTGTATACAAACACACACACACACAAATACATATGTAAAGTACTTCCATAGAGGGAATCTATGGAAGTCCTGCAGGAGTAGCTCACAGGAAAGAATGGTTCATTTCTAGAGTTCTCATTCTGTTCTTCTAGCTCTGGAGAGGACGTTACATTCTCCCATTTTCTGTTAAAAGGCAGAAAAATTTTGCCGTGGGTTAATGAAAATACCAGCAAGTTTCTTATGTAAAATCTTTAATTGTTATTATAAAAACAGTTCTCATTTTTTTTTAGTATTTTAGCCTTTTATGGGAAAATTTAATTTTCAAAGGGGATAAGCACAGCTTAGTTGTGGAGAATAAAAAAACATCTAAGCTCAGGTATACCTAATCCTGACTATCATCTGCAAATCAGTGTACCTACTTGTCCGCCTTTTAGCATTCTGATTATCAAGCCAACATTTTCTTTGGGTAGAGTATGGATTATTGATGGTACATTCATAGATGATGAGTGGACTTATGTATAAGCTTTTTCAGCAGTGAAAATTGGGGCAAAGTGGCCTTTGTATGAAATGAAATATGTTCAGATCTTAAAACTAGACTGGTTTTGTTCTGTGCTCTGATTGCTAAAGGAATATCTGCAAAAATGGAGAGTTCTCTTTTAAGCACTTACGGTATCTATGAGTGCTTTTAGTCTTTGGTTTGTCTAATTAATGCTGGTTTTCCACATTTTTTTTTTAAAGTAATACAAGCACCATATCTTTTAGAATTACAGCTTTTAAAGAATGGCCTAAATATATAAGTATCTAGACAAGGAAAGAGAGCAAGTTTAATTGCTTTTGAGCTCTAAGATTTAAACTAAGGGCTTTAGTGAATGCAACTGAAACTCTGGCCCTGCAGTTCCTTTCCTTGCCTGTTCTCCCCTGGTCTATCTTTCTGTATGTTAGACTTTTATGTTGATCAGTCTCATAGGCCAAAATTATGTTTTGCTGGTAAGACAGAGACATGAGGCTTCAATTCCATTGTGTATCCTTCATCCAGTTGCACCACATGTAAAACATGCTGAATTAACAAAAAACATTCCAAAACACTCTAGCTTGAGTAGTGTCAGAAAAATATCTGAAAGAAATGCATGGTACCAAATGGGCTAATTTATAATATTTCATCTTTTCATCAAATCTATAGAATGTTTACAAGGTGCTCAAAAATGCAAAGAATCAAATTTGATTAAAACATTAGATATTTATAAAAAACATTTTAAATTGCATGTCCATTTTTGGTTTAATCAAGCCCTATTTGGTAAAGCACTTCCATTTTACTCCAGAAGACACAAGAGCTCATAACTGCATCCTCACAGAATTCCCTTCTAAAATATTACAGCAGAGCTGGAAGGAACCTGGAAAGATCACTTGGACCCCTCCCTGTCTGTGGTAGGATCAACTACTTCTGACTTTTGATGGATATTTGTCTGCCTTATTCCTAAAAACTTCATAAGCAGTTTGCTGCTGTGTTCCACTGTCCACAGTGGAACTGGCCATAGAAATCTTGTCTTATTATCTAATATTAATTTTCCTTCCTGCAATTTGAATTTATTGCTTTTTTATCTTACCCAGTATAGACATGTAGAATAAATATTACTATTATTGTTATGTAAATATTTATATATTATTACAATAAATATTTTTTAGACCTCTGATCATTCTTTTTGCTCTTCTTTGGATTCTGTCCAGTTCCTTCTCATTTCTCTTGAGGTGCAGCAGAACTTAAGTAAATCCTTTGCCTGTGTCTGAGCTAAGATGGATTAAGGTATGATTAAGTGTAGTCCAAAGTGAAGAGTGAAGTTCTGTGTTTTATAAATGGTAACCTTCTGATAAGACTGTTTTTATGATGCTATTATACACTTTTGTTGTCTCAAGACATTTATTGTCTCAAGTCTTTGGAGAATATTCAGGCTCCAAACATTGACATTTGGCCAATTGCAATATTCACCAGATAAATTAATGTTATCTCTGCTTCTCCATTCCAGAGCTGTGCTACAGTACATGTACACACAAATGAGCTAGCTTAGCTCCCAAATACCTACAGTAAAGCACAAGCAGCCTGGGCTTCAGCGGCAACAAAACTCCATGTCATCAAAGCTCCTTTGCTTTTAATACTTCATCTAAATAGTTGTTCATCCTCCTTGTATTGTGTTGTGGATATGGTCTAATGTCCAGTTCCAAGGCATAATAAACTAAGAAGATATCCAACTCAGCAGGACGATACTGCCCAATTTATTCTGCAAAATTCTTATACGATTTGGAGATTAGGGAATTTTTTTTAATATATTCAATTGTAATTAGAGGTGAGAAGCATGAGGAAATCTGTGATGAGCATGAGGAATTTTGTGATCCTGCATGTGTGGTATGATTTTTTTCAGCAAATAATTTACACTAAATTATGCCTATTTAAAGTGAATTTCCATGAGGATCTTAAATCTTTTTTCTGCCTTCTAAATGCAGATTGTTGTTTAGGGTATCCTGTGTCATTTAGACAAGCAGCACACAAACTGAAGTTTCAGTTTGCTGTATGAGTGAAAGGAGTCCCATTTTAGGCTACTTACAACCTGAAATAAAAGAAGGAAATAACTGTTATTAGAATTGATAATGATTTATTCTATAAAATCTAAATTAAATAGAAATCTATATGCCTTGCTTCAGATTACAAGTTACAGACAAACAGTCAGACGTTATCCCCCGTGGACGGGGATATTGCATTACAAATGTTTTGCATGGTCAGATTCTGGCACTGCTGGAGAATGGGACAGTACTGTTCCTGGAGAGATAAAAATAATTCTCTGAAATGTCATCTTTCTATTTCCAAAAATTGAACAGATGGTATTTCAGATTAATTTAAATGTATTTAGGATTAATTTGTTTCCTTAACTATCTCCAGATAATTATGTTCTTAATCATTGTCCACACACTCAATCATATGTTACAGCAGAAGTTCATAAGAAATAGATAATTTTATTGCTTTAATTTATTGTAGCTATCAAACATGTTGATTCAAGACATAACTGCTTAGGTATAACACTTTTGATCCAATGTGAAACTTCTCTAGTGAAGCATCTTTTTCCATAATCTTCTTACGGAAATCCTGTGGCTTGTTGTGACTTGCCTACAGAGCTGTCTTTCCAGGTTGACTTGGCACATAAAATTGGCTTCATTAACTCAAGCAGAAGAAAATTGTATTATTTCTTGCTGTCAACCTTATGATTTAATGACAGAGATGGGGAAATATTAGGGTATTTTGCCAATAAATTTATACACAAATGGGCTTTACTTCAGCACTAAGGGGCTGAAAATGATGGTAATATACCTAGCACTTAAATGGCAATGTGTGTTTTCAAAACTAGTAAATGAACTTTATTTATTTCTCACAGTGCCACAGTAAAGTAAGTAACTGTTAGCAACCTTTTTTTACAATGAGAGAAAATGCTTTGTAGAAAGCTGAAGAGCTTAGTGAGGTCACATGGGAATGATTATCATATTTGGTGTATATATAAGGCTTCCCACCTGTAACCAACTGCATATTTTACCACCGTCATTGAAGATACGCATTAGCAACCTAAGTTCCATTAAACAGTAAATTTTGAAAACATCTGAAAAACACAAGGGTTGCAGTATTCCACATTTCTGGCTGTAATTGAGTGTTTCAGGCAGATGGGTTAATAATGCTTTCTATTGAAATTTCAGCTCTTTGCACTATAACAGCTGCTAAAATGAAATTGCCTCTTAGTCAATCTTTATTGGAAATGTTTGTATAAAGGCTGTGTATGTCCTCTTCTCCTGTATTGTATGATTTTTAGGTGGGTTCAACAGAGTTCATATGTTTAAGAATATTCATACTCTCATTCTTAGAGCTTTCTTAAAGGCCTCCCACAGACTTCTGAGAATTTGACATTCTCATGAATGTACAAAGCAATTACATATAAGATGAACAATAAAGAAATCAAAAGAAGCCTAAACCCTAAGTTAAAGTTTTCTTTTTCATATATTTTTCTAAGATCAAATTTTGCTATGTAGACAACTTGACATTTTATCCCTGGAGAATGCGGAATGCTTTTTTGTAGCACCTTAGATTATTTTCTTTTGCTGTGTTTTCTTTTCAAGCAAACTCTGCATCAGCCAGCAGAGAAGGCCAACGTAGTAAGGGGAATCTGCTGTCCTCAACAATGGGAATTTACAGAGAAAACAAAACCAGTCTCTTCTCAGATGTGCACACTAAAAGACAAGAGAAAGAGCTACATATTACAGCAAGAGAAATTCTGCCTAGATATAAAAAACCAAAAAACCAGCAATTTACAAGTATAGCCAAAAGCACTCCAAAAGCGAATGAGACCTTGACTGCTTCTGCCCAGCTCTGACTAGGTTAATCCCGTATGAGCTGGAAAACGAAGTGCAGATGAACCTTGTTATGCAACTGCTGCTAGCTTCACACTTTTTGTAACATTTTGGGGGCAGGAGACCAGAGGGTAACAGAACCCCTAGGGACAATCAGTAATTGGTCTTAGATAAGGAGAAAGTCAAAGAGATTGGCCTGGGGCTGTGTGATTAGCAAGGCCATTGACAGCTTATGTTTGCAATCTAATTTAGAAAGCAATAAATAATTAAGATAATAGTCCCCAGTGGCTGGGAAGAGAGGGAAACAGCATGAAATGATGTCTGGACACATAAAAGGCATAGCCTGAGGTGGAACAGTTACGTGTTAGGACCAAGCTGGCAGCCGGGACCCCATGCATTGAGTGGGCAGTGTTCCTGTTCCAACCTGTTCCCCTGGCTCGTGGTGCAGGTCTATGCTGACTGGCCCAGAGGAGCTGGGATCTGATTTGTGAGTGCGTGGTGTGAGTGCATGCTGTGGAACACAAATCTTGGAACAGAAATCATTGTTCAGCTGTCGTATTAATAGGAGAGTTAATAACTTTTGGATTGTATGAGATGTATGGCTCTGGTTTTCTGGTTACCCCACCCAATTCCCCTGTAACACCATCCTTGGAGATTTTAAAAACTCAGATGGAGCAACTTGATCTAATGTCAGGATTGGCTCTGGTTTAAGCAGGGTTTCAGAATAGATAGTCTCCAGAAGTCTATTCCAGCCTAAAGGATTCTGCGATATCGTGACTACAACTTACAGCTAAAACTTCAAGAAGTTGGTGTTTCATGGTTTCTTAAAATGATTGGCTTTATTTGTTATTGCAGCAACAGAAACTACAATTTACAGCTGTCAAAATCCTATGATATATGGGTACATGATGACCATGTACCGTCACATTCTATGACTGTCATGTCATGTGATGTACATGGTTAAAAATACAAAAGAATTACTAGTTTCTGTAAGTGTTGAAATGTTACTCACTGGGGAAGATAATGAAATACTAAAATTCATGTAATTTGTAATTTATATGAAATCAGTTTAACCTACAGCAAAATATTTTTTGTATACCTTTGGATTCCAGGGTAGTAGATAAAGAAGAATCACAAAAGAAATGTCAGTAAATGGTCAAATGGCCAAATTCCTCTCCCTGGCTAGTATGTCAATTAGTGCAACTTAAAGAAGGATCAGAGATCAGTATTTGAAGAGTGCTTTTCAGAAGAATGGACTACTGTTAATATTTTCTCATAATACCTTTGCCTTTTATAAAGTCAAAAGTTTTGCTGCTTTACATGAGTTAGGTAGCAACCTCTCCACGTTTCTTCTTCTTTAGTATGTCTCTGATCATCCACTCTGGACTCTCTCAGAAGACATTGGCTGGAAATGTAGGTACACATATCATGCAGGACATGGAGAGCAGATCCAGCACATCCTGTATATGTCAGACAAACTGCACATAAACTGCCAGCAGAATCTGACACGTTCTGTGTGTGTCAGACTTAGTGCTTATATACAAGTGACAGATGCTCAGTAAGTCCAGAGAAATCTGAGCCTGGGATGCAGTCTCAACACAGGTCTAGGAACGGCTGTTCATCTAAGATTTTCAGTAATTTTGTAGCACCATCAAAGAAACCTCTGCAATCCGTAGTGTCTGGCTTTCCCAACAAATGAAGTCCTCTTTTTTTTTTTTTTTCTGCTCAGACAAAATTTCCATGTGGAACAAAAAAGGAACCATCTGAAGAAAACTGGTTGTGCACCTCTAATCTCCTGCTTATTTCATATTCTGGGAGTGAGTAAAGGGTCGGTGTATGTATTCCCCCTGATAACTTGAAAATAACGTGATTCTTGGGATATACACAAATCAACTGAGTACTGGTCCAGGCACTACCATATGATCTGTTCCAGAGCTTCCAGTATTTAATGAATTTTGCTGAATTTTGACATGGAGCTTGGATGAAAGCCTGTGCATCCCTAAGACGGCCTTTGACATTCTTTATCAATGAATTCTGTAGACAAATTTTAACTTGGTTGGTGTATCATCTAGAGTAACTTCTCCAGTGGAAGGAGCTCTAAAGCAATGATGAAATGCAACAGTCACATAGTTATTCTTTGTGGTTTCTTTTTATCTCACCTAAACTTGCTACCATGCTCCACACTTTGCTTCCGAACATAACAAGTAGCCCTCTTTATTTTATTTATATACAATAGTGAGTTAAAAGACAGGAAATATCTGGCAAGGAAAAAGAATTAGGAAAGGAAAAAATAGATGATTACCATTCTTTTTTGGTTATAGCAGATCAGAAGATAAAGCAAGACATAAAAACTAGGAAATAGGAGTAATATGGATGATAAAATTTTATTGTTAGGCCAGTCTCGCTCTGTGTGAGGAGATCAGGAAACTCTTCAGGAGGCACTGTCCAGAAACTTGCATGAATGACAATTAAAAAGGATGTGAAAGATCATCTGTGCAGATCAGGGTTTAGGTCAACAAAGACCCTGTGTTCTTTCAGTATCATAGTTTCCTTGGTTCCAAGAGGCTATGAGTGACCTGGGACTTTTTTTTAGTAAGTATTTGCCACATTGCACGTTCTGCAGTGACACTGTGGTGCAAAAAAAAGTCATATACCGGTGTCTGATGCAAGAATATTTCTAAATAGCCTATGAACCACTTAGAAGATAAGCTTGTGGGACACTATGCAATACCTTTAATGGAACCATGATGAGGGAAGGGATTTAAAGGAAAGTGATTTATACCTAATGAGACTTGATGAGAATTAAGTTTTTATGAAATGAAGTAAAAGGCTTGTGGGATAATAAAGCATCACAACTGGTCACAGAAATTTAAAAATTTTATACCAAACACAGTATGTAGTTGTACGACAGATTATGTATGTATTGTTTCCTTCATCTTTGAAAGAAAGAGGTTAGGAGACATGCATTTTAGATGGAAATGCTGACTTCATGTGTCTTTGAAGTTTCTTACTTTCAAATGTTAATCTTAACTTTGACCTTTCTATCACTTAATATATTTTCCTTACTATGTTTCGTTCGTATTCCTATGGGCTTTTTATGGTACTCAGTTATTTTATTAAAAATGCTAGCTTCCCACACTACCCTCCCCTACAATTTAGGTTAAAATAGGATTGTGTTTTGCACTAAAGATTCCATTAGGTGAATACATTTTCCAAAATCACAGAAGATAAATTTGCTTCCACCACCAGTCAGCTAAGGTTATATGAATAACTATGGATCCAAAATCCAAAGGGGAAGTAACAGGTTAGAAAACAAGACTTACCTCAGACAGTGTGCACGTTAATATTTAGAAAAGCAAAATGTCACGTAGCTATGTGGAAGTTTTCAAGTAAACAATCTGAGTCAATATTAAATATTTTAACTGAATTCTATTTTAAATAGTCTCTATTGTTCAGTCAGCTGCTTTACAGCAAGATTACCAATTTCTAGTCCTAATTATGCCCAAGTACTGACAACACGACTGCCTGTGAGATAAAAGTGTCTTGTTATTAGAAGATCTATCCACTGTGAATGATTTAATTTTCTGCTCCTGAAATCATCTTAAATTATGTTGTTCATAAGAAAGTGACTGCAGACAGAGGGGTTTTATTTGGACAAGCCTCTATGAATGAAAATTCGATGGCCAGACTCTCATTTGTCTGCCTAAAGATGCTGTTATAGTGTAGGTTCACTTCGTTTTGAAAAGTTTGATGGTAACAAGGGAAGACAGTCTTCGCTGGTGCTTGTCTGGTGTAGGGAGGTCAAACTTCCATCTCCCTCATCTAGCCTAACAGAGAAAAATGTTAAAACCTGCTGAACAATAGCAATATTGGGCTTCCTTGCAGAGAGGCTTTATATAGGGTCTTCACAAAGTTTTAATGGCAGTGCCTTATGCCTGACCAGCAGCCGCCAGCTGCTTTCAAGCTGCTTGTGGGTCCTTCACTAACATGTATCTGATTTTGGTTCCTACGTTTTCCTTTTCTATTGTGGCAGGGAAACCTTTAGGAAAGGCTTAGCCTGTGGTTGGTTCTGCAGTGGCATGTGCAGAAGTCAGCTTTGCAGAAAAGGACATCTCTGGAAGCAGAGGAGGTGCTTTCAAAAGGAGTTTGCTAGGTTGTGTGTGGAGAATCAGTAGTGAATGTTTCTATGCTGGTGAAAAACATGGCCCTGTGAAGGGACGGTATTGGGAAAATATAGTTGAGACTGGAGCTGTGCGGGCACCAGTTCTGCAAGCCTCACAGGAGCTTATTAGGAAACATGACTTTTATGCATTTTGTTGTATAAAGCAACCATGCAAGTTTTCACCTACTGTTACAACTAGAAACTAATAGCTGGAGACTAATTCTTCCCAGATCCACTGTGTGTGTGCTTGGTCTCTGTGTGATGTGATACCACTTTTCTGATAAAAGAGAAGAAAAAAAGATACCAAGTGCTCCTCAAATGCTTGTCACAGAACGCTTTCAAATGTGATTTATTAGAGAGCATTAAGAAATGAAGAAATTATAACCTACTTTTCATGTCTTATACAGAAAAAGATAATTTGGAAAGCTTAGATGAAATTGACACGATATACATTATGTGGTAGCATATATTTAGGCAGAAGTAATACATGTAGAATAGCAATAACCATTGGCTGTCTTTCATGCACTCAACCAGTTAAACATATTAGAAAGGATTATAACTAACAATTCAATTTCTGGGCATCTTCAAATGGCAGACTTCTTTTTCTGGTTTTCTAGATTGCTGCAAAAGGTCAGATTGCTGCCTAAACTGGAACAGTAGGAAATTAGTGCTAGCAGTGTATATGTTGCTGCTGAAAACAGAGGAAGTGGTTGATATCACTGACAATTTGCCATCAGTTTGACTTTGTATTAAAAGCTATGGGTGGCACTGAAGTATGTTTTGACAAACAATAATTCAGAATATTCTGCCCAAGAAACGATGTTCTTCCTGCATAATTCTGTTAGCATATTTATGCTGTCTGGCATTAGGATGTTGCTGTTTCTTTTGCATGTTAAAGGGTGCATGGTTATGTCTTTTCAATATTTGAGCTAGTCAATGTACACCTACTTAACAGCAATATTATATTTCCTATGTCTTCTTTTAAGAGGCATTTTGGATCTTTCAGGCTTCTGTATTAATTTATTTCTATTAAACATTACTGAGACATCATAATTTGTTTTTTATTGAACAGTTTACAGACCAATCATATGTAGTCTGAAACAGAAAACGTGAACATTCATTCTTAGTGTGGCATCAGTTTAAGAAGTTTCATCAAATTTCCTTCATTCATCTGTACTGGCACTCCAAAGCAGATCCTAATTGGGAATGTACGTGCCGTTAATCACACAGTGATGCAGATGCAGTATCTAGGTCTCTGAAACATGTGACTCCAGCGAACACTGTACGGGTCAGTTGCCATTTAATTTCTGTTTCACTAATAATCATAAAGAATGCCATAGGGGCTTTTAACAGGCAGTAACAGAACAATGGCTTTTGAAATACCACTCTCAAATTTGAATGAAAATGTCTGATAATTGAATTTAGCTATCTCAAATCTTGGCTTGGGTTTCCTGTGTTTTCCTAGTTACATTCCTCCATGCTTCCAATAACATGGCAATTTCTATAGAGTGTGTTTGCGTGTGCAGGCAGGCAGGATGACACTTCTCTTTTGTCCCTGCAATACAAAGAGGGATATATCACTCTGCTGAATACAAAGGACTAATTCTACTAAATCAGCTTATGGGCTCATTAGTGGACATAGCAGTTTGCAAAATTTAATCAACAAAGATTCACAATCACCTTTGCTAAATATTACTAATTATTAGTTTTCTTTATTATAAACCATTTTACAAAACTATCTGCTACAGATACATGCGCTTATAGAATATATGGTTTTCATTGTGATTACTTTAATATGAAGGACACAGTGATGGTAGATCTTTTGAGTAACTTTTCAAAATCATTTCCTTGCATGTGAATTCAAAAGGGTTTTTATCACAGTTCAGTGGGATTCTTTTTATGAGCACAATAGATGGGGTTAGGAACATGAGCATGTACACATTTTTTTAATATGTTATCCTCTTTTAATAATATTAATAGCTAACTCATTACAAATGTGTGAAGAGAAAGCAGACATGATAATAAAATAATTATGATATCTCTAGTCCAACTAGTGAACTGATAAACTATTTAGGATTCATGATACACTGATTCCAGTTACTGTCTGGTACTTCAAAATACTGGTGTACAAACTAAGTTGTAGAAGTGTTATTTGCTTTTCCATCAAAAGTGAGATAAAAGCTACTCAACATCTTTCTATGCAGCATACCAGTGATCCCAGCTCTGTAAAAAACACAGTCGTTCAGATATTTTAAGTATTTGAAGAAATTCTGTTTGCAAGCGTTTAAAAACTGCACCTAAGACAAGCATGGGATAGGCAAGGCAGAGTATCACTTTGAGATGGAGAAAAGTTCAAAACATAAATGTATTTGTAGTGCGTATTAAAAAGGTTTTTAAGTTTGTGAATTACAAAGTCCTCACAGAGAGGTCTCACACTCCACTGTATATATTCCATTTTGGAAACAACCCAGTTACTTGAATCAGAACTGGAGCTTCTAAACAAGTTTTAGAACCGAAGTCCAGATGCATTGCAGAATATGAGCTCCTCACCAAGATGTTTGCAGGATCTTCCTGTCTACAGCATGATGTTGCAGCTCATGGGCAGACTATATATTTAATATTTGTTGGTTTTCATTATTAATGTAGTTTGGAATAAACACCTTTGCAACTGTGGTGACTGATGATAAAATTCTTGACTGCATTTTGGATATACGATTTCTTTTGAATATATTGTTATCTGTTAGTCTTTTTTATTTATCACTTAATCCTCCATGTTAATTCGTATCTTCCAAAATGGTGTTCCATTAAGATAGCTGTATGTCATTACTTGCCTGATCATGCAGTTCAAAGTATAAACAGATCGCTTTCATTAGAGTAAGGCCCCAATGCAGGCAGTAGGTTTAGTAATTGTACCCAAAGGCTCCGTGTTACAATTCATGGCTCAAGGCAGAGGACACAGATGTGCAGAACCACTGAAGTCTGCACCTGGACATTGTCAGTTCACACCTGTACATGAAAATCAAGATTCATGTCCAAATTGTTTTGATAAAAATGATTTTATCAAAATTCTTTTACCTCCTACATCATATTTACATAAGTGTGATAAATGTCCTTCATTCACAGAATAGGCTTTAGGGTGTACTCATGTTACTGCAGCCAAATAATTTGGCATATTCCCAGCTCCTGTTTCTTGATGCTGGTATTTCCCATACTGCTCTGAACATAGTAGACTATATTTTTCCATTATGGAAACATTACTGCAACTTTCAAATTTCCCTCAGAAAACACTTTGTGTTTAAGTAAGTTTGTATTAAAGTGTAAGGCCTTCTCAGGGGCCTTTCCTTGGTAAGCAACATTATTTTGCTGTAGCAAGAAAAATAGGTTTTTACAGTAAGGGTTATTCTGCGTGTTCCTAATATTTTCATTTAAATTTGTTTTCAATATTTTATTATATTAAAATTGTATTTCCTATTAAAATATTATCTGTTCATACATGCTCAGCATTTCATTTAGTGTCCTTTTCACAGTGTAATAAGTTAATTAAACATGAATTCAAAGTGAAATAAAATAAGGCCAGTGCTGAAAATATTTTAAAACCTCAGCTATAATGTCTAAACACTTTTGTCTTTCAAATTTGGGTAACCAGGCTAACTGACAGAACATGAGCAAGAGTCAGAATATTTTTAAAGCCTAAACTAGTTTACGTTTCTCCTGTTCAGACCCAAACTGACTAAGGATTTCCAAAGTACCAGTGGGGCTTAGATATTAGTAACTCTGGATTCCTCTCCTCTGCTTCTCTCCTCTTACCTGGCCTAGAAACTGTGATCGTACCTCTTGGTACAAGGTTAGCACGAAGATTTGCTCCTGTGGGATGGGCAGCAAGATGATCCTGGGGAGAACATTCCAACCAAATTCACATAGTGAATCTAAAACATAAAATACGTGGGGAGGGAAGAGAAAGACTGAGAATTTGCAGGTCTGAACCTCCCCTCCTACAGAAGTCTAGCCAGATGCTTGTGGTTAGTGTGAAATCACTGCGTGTAGTGCCACATCTCTTTTTTTGCAGTTGGAAGTGTCATGCATTTAAATGTAAGGCATTCCAAGACTTGCTAACATATCTGCTGCTGCAAAAAATTTTATTGTATAAAAATACATCTTCCAGTTCTGACTTCACATTCTTAAGCAAAGAACACACTGAAGGGATCCAATAAAATGAGAAGAGGTGGGAATATAAGTTTATTCTGTGGTTTTATGTTTCGTTGCATTAGAAAAAACAGGTGATTTGTAAGCAAGTCATTGGAGTTTTAGTATCGTGCACTAATATTTTAATGTGTAATTTCCATTAATTACAATGTACTTAGTAACGTAGCAAATTAAACATGTATTCCTGTGAAAGTTATTTTACATACATAATATAAAGTCCTTATCATGCAAATAAGAATGTCGAGTCTGTGTCCCCATTTTTTTCAACAGCAGAAAAGCAGCACCTTCCTTAACACTCACAGGGATGTACAATATGTCATGGTAAATTATTAAAATTTCACAATAGCATAAATTTACACAATTTTTTCATTCATAGGTAATAATACAATCACTCACAATAAGAAATTAAATTTTAATAAAAGAGAAAATTATTGCAATAGTAATTCAAAATATTCACGTGTTAAGACTAGGACTCACTCAGAAATATATGTAGCCTTTTTGATAGATGTGAAATTCCTGACTGAGATTCACTATTCCTAAAGTATGAATTGCTCCTGGTTTGGAGGACCTGACTGTTGAAGAGCTCTGCCCATTTGTGTTGGGGTAAATTTAAGACTTTTACCTCCCCAGCCGTGTGCTGTACCGTGGAGGATACACTTCTAGCAGAGTGAAGCCTCCTTGGGATCTCCCCTTTCAGCTAACTGGCCTAACAGCATTTGTCACACAAGGGTTTTATTCCTTGGGATCCCATAAATTATTTTTTTTTATTGGTGACAAAGGCTGACTCTATAGCCGGATAGATAGAGCAGTCACTTGGCTGAAAAGTAACCAACATTTGGGTTTGTTCTTTGATGAATAGTTACTTTTACCTTTCTCATTTCTGTAAAAAAGACTTTGAATGTATGCTTTTGATGTCAGCTGTGTGTGCATGGTTCAATTCAGAATTGATCTCCAGATTACAAAATTAATTTTGGATGAATTCGCAGACATTTGAAAGGGTCCATATCAGCTTTTAAACACCTTTGGAGAACAGAATATGGGTAATGAAGTGTGAGAAAGAGTATGAAATATTTTTCTATAATATTGTGATTGCTTTGATATGCTGTATCAGTGACTATACTTTCATCTGTACAATTTATTGAAAAATTATCCCCCAAAAATATCATGAACAGAAAATTAATGAAAATTCAATTCCCCTCAGTACCAAGTCACATTGATCCAAGAAGAAAGCGCCACCAGGGTAAGGAGGAAGGCACCACGTAGGGGTAAATATGCACAAATCCTCCTGTATGCTGCTCCACGGCTGTTGGCACTAGTGCTACCGCAGGTGACTGGCTGCCTTTCCAGAGACACAGGAGCCAGACAGAGAGGACTTTGAGGAGCAACAGGGGAAAGCTGCTCATGCCTGGAAGGGCTCAAGGGCAGGGGGAGACACAGGCTCTCATGGGCATGACTCACTGCTGCTCTGCATCTTTGGTCATTATTCAAACTTCAGTAGAATGCTTTTCTTTTGATTGAATATGATTTTGCATCCTCCACTCCACTGAAATACAAAGGACTATATAGTATCACTATTTATACATGAAGTTTGCAATGAATAGACTATTCTGCAAGCTATGCCAGTGAAAAAGTGTTGAAACATAATTAAATAGGTGTATTGAATAATATTTTTAAAATTGTAGGCATGTTGCAAAATGGCTTTGTGCCAGGCAATTTCTTGTTCAAAAGAAATAATTTACCTGAACCAAATATTTAACTGAGAGCAGCACACAGTCTTACTAGCAGTGAGAGCTATTATTACAATGAAGTTAAAATGAAGTAATAAAAATCTTGGAGAAAAATACCTGAGCATCAGTTATGACGGGAGTAGGTGGAATAAGCTAAGTTGTAGAATCTGGATGGTGCTAAGAAGTTCTGACCATGTTGGACAACAACTGCAGTGGTGGCATTGGTGGCAATTTTTTTGTTTTGCTGGTTTTGTGATTTTTGTACCATTCTTTTTTCTTTGGCAATGGAAAAAGACATCATTCTGGTGGTATGCTTTTGTAGTACTATGTTTGTGCCACACTAATAGAATAGTATGTTGCATGTACATTCTGGTTTTTATATCTTAGTTGTAAGTTCATGGAAAAATACAAGAAGAAATCAGACTGCAGTGCAAAACATCTGACAAGATGATCAGATACATGGGTTCTGCATTTGCTGCTGAAACAGGGGCTGTTCAGAGCAGTCACAATAACCCTGTTGTGCAGTGAAATTCTCCCACACTGTATCTGTATTTCAAATCAATAGCTGCCCTGTAGCCAAGGTTACTATGACGCATTACCAAAGCTAGGGGAGAAACAGAATCTCAGAGCTGAAGTTGGTTGGAAACTGGATAGATTTGTGGTGCATCACCTACCATGGGATATAATCAACATGATGGACCACTGACTTTCTTGTGTGTGTATCTATAAAAGGAAATAGGAATGAAAACGTGATGTGCGAGATTCAGACATGAATAGAAAAGGGTAGGGCTAATCACATTGATAGTTTTGATTTGTCTTTTCTTTTATTTTTTTTCTACTCGTATTTTTTCCCTGCCATCCTCTTCATCTTCCATTTTTTGTCCCTTCTTCCTTGCCGACTCTCAAGGCTACCTGAGGCTTTGCTGCTTTCAGTGTGACGTAGCTGAACCTCTCAGGACATTGCAACTCTGATGCCTTTTTTAGCAATTGAAACAAGAGTCAGTGTTCAGATTAACAGCTGCTTCTTGGTAACACCATGATGTTGTGCAACTGGTTTGGTTGCCAGAGTTCCAGAGTAGATCCCTAAGCGGTCCTATTACTCTCCCAGTCTTCAGACCAGGAGAGCCAATGGTGGCATTCTTGTTAAAAAAATTTACCTATCAGAAATGGTTGAAAACTTTCCACTTCTATTTCTGCCTCCTCAGGAGGAAGGGCTAGAGTTTTTTGTGTGACCACTGAAATATGCTTTCCACAAATTTCATTTTATGTTGAACATAGACTCAACAAATTCTGCACTTCTTTTCAAGCTGGGATGTTTAAAATAGTTCTCAGTAACTTTTCAATGTGATATTTCAGTTCAGTACTTTTTTTTTGAAAGCAGAAGCAGATTTCCCTGGGGGTAGAGCGTTATGTGTTAGAAGAGCTTGGAAGACACTTTTTCTACTAAAGAGGAACATGTGGTGCAAAACTATTCTGCAGCTTTTTAGAAACATGACAAAGATAGTTTTGCCTCTCCTTTTTCACCAGTTGTTGGAAGAACATCTTGTTTTCTATGAGACCACTTCTACAGTAATTTTATACTAATTTTTCCAAGTCGCTGATGTTCTCTTTCACTTACAACATGGTTTTTACCTGATTCTTGGGGGATGCAGAGGGAAGAATAATGCAAAAAGACCAGCGTAGTTCTGTACCTCAATGGTGTATAAGACAGGAGGCAAGAATATATGAAATGTCTGTCTTTGAGCTTGACTGAATGGAGACTGTCACCCAAACTTTTCCAAAGAATTTCTTCAATGCCAGATGTAGGCAGTAGAAATAACCAGTCTTTGATCAGGCAACTTTGGGATCTATTTTTCAGCTGCAGTCATTTCTACCTGATTTTGGTAGATGTCAAGGGATGATACTAAGGGTTTTCATCTGATTTTTATTTCTCATGTTTTGTTAGCTGTTGAAAAGCAATGAGATCCTCTATCCCAGATGTGGGAAATGCAGTAGTTTATTTGGGGTGTTTCCTTCTTTTTTTTTACACTTTAATTTCTTCATTTTACTAAACAAGTTAGACACATGCATGAGAAGCACCTGAAACCAAATAAACGTAGAGCTCCTAATTATATCTGTAATCCTTCTGAAAGGCTGTAGGATTCAAGCAGCCTGTAAAGGCTTTGAGATACCAGGAGAAAAGACCTGACAAAGGGCTGTATGCTTTTGACCGTGGGAATGGAATGACAGTGACACTGTTTGCTTCAGTACATGTGCAAAGGATATTTTTTAGAAATGCTTATTTATAATTGTTGCAAGTTTTCAAAACGATCACTGCTGTGGGATATATAGTCCGTCTCTTTGTTGGTAGGCAACATTTGAAGGTGCAGATTTAGACCACATATTTTTGTAAGTGAACTTTTCTCTATTCTTTTTGCCTTTGAATAAAGGGAATGTGTAGCCTCTCATAGATTAATTTTGATCTTATTCAAGCTAGGCCTGGAAATCATCAGAAAGACAGATATTAAGTATACTGTCCTCCAAGGTATGGCAATACATTTATTTTTTCTGTCTACTGGGACACAGTTGTTCCCAGCCCTGGAGTTGTGTGACTCCAAAACAACCCATTTTGGTGTTGTGGAAAGCACACTGAATATTCCTTCCCTTACTGGTGAAGGATGGCATTTGTCAAAAAAAAAAAAGTAAAAGGAATTTTTTACAAAGTCTCATTTTCCTTGATATTTCAAGGGTGTTCCTTGCAAGTCTCTCCCAGTCAGCATCTTCAGTAATCTCATTCTCCAGTCCAAACCATGGAATGTTTGGAGTGTATTTACAAATGTCCTGATTTTTTGTTCTTATGAGTATACCAATATAAGTATCTCTCATTTGTAATTTTATTTGTAGTCCATTTATTAATTTTGACTTTTTTTTAATGTTCACCAGTAGAGTAATGAACCATTTCCTATATCCATCAGCATATCAGGAATTTTTTCAAAGAATTGTGGAGATAAGTAATTTGGCTTATCAGGGTAATAAGGGAAAGTTCTTCATGTGTCAAGAGCTGCAAAAGGGTTTATGGCTGTAACAAACATCCTGCAGATAAATAAGGGAAAAAAATGGCTTTACACTTCTTCGATATTTGTAGTCCACGTTGCAATATCAGTGACATCTAAATTTTTTCAATTAATTATTTTTTTTCTTTTGCCACAAAGCAAACAAAAATCAGCTGTCAGTTGAGCTCATTCTTGGTTTAATTCCTCAAGTCAAAAAAAATGTGTCCAACTTGTTTCCAGATTAAACTGGATACGTAGAAATGTCAAGGGTAGGTTTTTTTACTTTTCTCCCCTGTTGTAAACCTTAATCACATTGAATGTACTTTTCAGGCTAGGCTTTTAAGAGAAATGCTGAGTACATAAAAACATACAAGAAAAAAAGTGTGGTGGTGGTGAAATAAACACAGTTCAGCTTCTAAAGAGATCACAGATTGAATTTTATCCTTTTATACACCATAAGATCTCCTTCAAAAGTGGGTATCCAACAAATAATGCTGTAATTCTGTAATCTGAATGTAGCCATCATCTAAACTTCGAACTTCTCTCACGGCACTTATCTATCTGATGTATGTGCTGTTCCATTTAGTTGAAAGTGTGATTATAAGTTAAACTAGACAAATTGACTTAAAGTATTATCATATCCTCAGATGGAAGCTACTGCCTCTTCAGTGAGTGAATAGTGAAACTCAGCTACAAGGCAGTAAATGACTGAGCATCTTGTTCCAAAATGAAGCAGATCAGATTCACTTCATCCACCATGGGAAAAATAATTTGAACTGACAGTGATGTCTCAAGACCCTCTACCATGACAAGAAGTATTTGTCACATCATATGCAGTATAAGTAGCTTTATCTTTTACAAGATGTGAACTCTCAATGGAATTCAGCTGGGATACACAAATACAACAGACAATTTGGAAAACATCATTATTTTAGTTTCCGTATTTGGCACATTTTCAAGAAAGTATGCAGTGTGTGAAGTATATAAAACAGCATATGGTGGGGTGAAGCAAAATATTATGTATTTTTTTGAAACCGCCTGCCCAACATATTCAATACTTTCAAGTTTTATTATGTGGGCCGTCCCATGCTTCTTCCAACTGAATATACATATGCTCTTGTGAGAAAAGTAATCCACTGGTTTTGAATGTCACCAAATTTTGGAGCAAGATCTAAGCAGTAGTTGATAATTCTCTGCATATGAGAGCCAAAATTTCTCATGAAGTTGTTCCATACAGTCAGTTCTCTTCAGACCCTTTATGTCCCATGATAAATATGTTCCTATTAACAGTTGTCAACCATATCTCTTTGCGACTTAATATATATTTAAAGTGGCTAAAAATAAACCACTGACAAAACACAAGTACACAAATTTGGCGGATTTACATCTGTTTTAACACTTTCATATCTAATTTGGAGTCTTCAGGTTCCTTCATTAGGTCCTGCAACGATGCTGCACACAGCAACCTTTCTTCAGTTTGTTCTTTTGCTTTCCCCTCTTCTCGTTATCATCCTTAGGAATTGGAAAGTCCTCCAGCTTTCAAGGAGCTGGGAAAGACTATTATAACTGCAGTGGTTTAGTGCACGGCCACCCAGCCTTCACAAAATCTGCATGCAATACATCTTCTATTTTAGGAGATACCAGTTCTTCCTGGAATACAAAAGAAAAGGCGTTTTTTTTTGCAGATTTAGGATGTCAGACAGTAGCAGGAATAGAACAACAAAAACAACCACAGGTAGAGATACTCTCTGAGTGCACTGGGACAGCCATATCAGGATAACTCCTCTGAAGTTCACAGGGATACAAGCTCAGTTTTTTTGTCTGCTGTGTAGAAATGGAGTCTGAAAGTCATTAGAGGTAGGGAGTTTTAGAGCAAAAGGAATGAGGAAATAGATGGAGAAACCAGTTTCATGTCCACAATTTTAATGACTGACAATTGACTTAAATTCAACTGTGCTGCTAAGGAAGTGCATATGAAATTATTTCCAGTATGTCAAGGCCAAAAAAGCAACATAGTGGATGATCTGCGTATGTATACCAATACATAGGTATGTATGTACATACGAAATAGAGCTAACTATATGCATTAGTGGTTTTTAAAGCCATAGTCATGACGTACCAGGTGATGCGCTCTATGAAAACGGTCAGTGCTGCTGAAGTGCATTTCTCCCAGTGGAAAGCATCTTATTGCTGCTTACTACAAATAAAAACCTGTGGGTCTGATATAGCACAAAAATTAAGGGAGGGAGTGCTGTTGTCCCCTCCCAAGTTCCTAATCTTTCCTGCAGTGGCCTGAGAAGGACCATGCCAAAACTTCTTTTGCTCTTCCAGTTATGGTGTGACTGCTCAGGTTCAGCTATTTCTCCCGGAGGCAGTAGATGGCACTTTTCAGCCACTTGGCTACTTCTCAGTGCAGAAACGATGTAAAAAAAATAATAATAAAAAAAAAAGCATTTATGTAAAAAACAAGTGTTAATATATCTATGAAGATACTTGACAAACAGGGGTTTTAGAAGACAATTCTTCTGTACTTTATTTTCAAATGAACACCAGCACGGGAGACTGAGGTCTGAAGAAAAGATAAAAGCTTTATTTCATGACTTTTTTTCCCTCACAAGAAAAATTTCTACACAAATAGAATCCAAAAAAAGTCCTCCAAAACACAAATAAAATATCCAATTCATCTACTTTCATTAAACAAGTTGTATTATTATTTAAATCTTGCCAGTGTTATTCTATCTGGTGTATGGCAACAGTTCCATACAGGAAACCTGCTGATTTTTGTTTGCTACCAATGGTCTCACATGGAAAATCACTTTAAAATATGAAATAGCAGAGCAATATTAATGCAATATAAAGAATAATAGTGACATGATATTAGCTATTTGAAAACAGTCTAGTGTGAGGTATTTTCTCGGGAAAAGTGAAACAAAGGTACATTTTATTCCTAGTTCTAATTACCAGTGTGTGGAGATGTTGAGTCTATAACAGTCTCCTGGAAGAAAAAAAATTGGGCGGGTATTAAATGTGAGGTTTTATTTTTAGGAAGTCAGGAATACTATGTTTTCAGATTAATTCAATTGTTGTGAGTGAGTAACTTGTAACCAAATAGGTTCTATTTTATGTGTGTGTGTGCAGGTTTAAATGCTTGTTAAAAATATACTCCTTATAAAGGTAATAGTAAGTAGCATTGGTTTCTAAATCCTTACTCTTATACTAGAAGAAATATTCTCTGTTACATGCAGGTTAATTAGATCATTCCCTAAATACTGTGCTGTGAAGTACTGATTGTTCCTGTGTAGCCCATTAGAAACATTCTCTGAACTGCAATGTTTTGTAAAGGGTGACTCCAAGGTGAAGCCAAAGAGACTTAATGTTCACTTCATTTCTTCCAAGCCCGTCCTGCTTCCACAGGATATCTTCACATAGGATGTCCGGCACTGTATTGGAAAGCTAACTTTGTAGTTCAGTGAGTGATGATGTTTCATCTCAGAGAGCAGGGATTTCCTGAATGGAACTTGCAAGACTGTTGAGAGCGGTATCACTCCATCCTTCCCTGCACAGTCAAATTGTTATCACTGTCACACTTCTGCTGTGACTTCCCTATGACCCAAGAAGCAGTAGCTAAATACGGCTCCTATTCTTTTGTCCTAGGGTCACCTAGGACTGTCTCTCGCAAGCTACTTTTGGAAATCATTTGTATTAACATTGCTTCAAGAAGGAAAAAAACCCTCTACCCAAAAGTGTGTTAGGCTGGGCAATGCTTCACAGATTTTGCTGGAATGTGGGTAAGGGTAAGCTAACTGTGATGACTTCAGCCTGGTACTGCCATGCCTAGGCTAGGTTTTAACCAGCCATGTTGGGTATTCATTATGAATTCCGTACCGGTATTTCCCCAATAGTGAATATCATGTAGACTGAGATGTCATATTACTGAGATATTGAGAAATAACCTTCCAACTGTAACAGAGTAAATCATTTGCATTGATACGTGGATCCTCAGGATCACTCGGTTTCAGGTTGCCTTTGATATTTGACTCAGTTCTGTATTTTTTAATAAGCAGAGCATTTGTCAGTGCATTTGTTTTGTTTTGATCAGGCTTTTCTCCAGCAGGAAAAGTTGAGATAACTAATGTCTTATAAATACTGTGACATAAAATCTTGCCTTTTCACAGACAAAACACAGCATCTCTGAACTGCCTTTTGGTCTTGAAGGGAGTCATGAAGCACCTTCCGGAGATGAATCTAGGAATAAAAAAATCATTATTCTGATGGGATTCAAAATCACAGAGGACAGCTATTTATTGCTTTTATGGTACATCTTAACCTGTCCATCCCCTATCTGCCTGCAAACACTTCAAGGTTCCACTGAAGATCATTATTTTTCTCTCTTTTTCCTTCTCTCTCTGATCTTTTCTAAACTCTTCTGTCCTCTACAGACATCAGTATCTTCTCTTTCAGATTGTCTAGCTCATTAACATAACCTAGTTAAACTCAGTGCAGATTTTTTTTCAATCTGTGCTAAACTGAAGGTTGCAGTTTTGACCAAAGTGTACCTGTTTGTTTGCTTGGATTTTTCTCTCAATTACATCAATTTACTAAAAGAAAGGCATCTCACTTCTCATCATACTTGTCTGTTGTCTTCTAACAGAATAACAGAATATGATAGAATAACAAGAAATTATAGCATTACTCTTTTGTGTATTACCACTATACCTTTTATTCTTGAGGGTTTACTTTGTGTTACCACAAGTTATTTTAAAAGTGTTGAGAACAAACTTTCTTTGAGAAAAGTTGTTTTTCATGTATAATTTCAATTAAAACTGTAAAACTATGTGACTTCTAGTTGATTAAATGGCAGATCTTCTTCTGGTTCTGTAGACGTGGCCAAATCTATTATATCACAGAAATAGGCATTATCTGCCCCTATAAACTAAGTCTGAGTTAATTTCTCTGTGTAAGTTTTACTTACCTAGAATCATATGTCAACAGCATCGCCCCTTAAACCTAGAAAAAATCTAAATTAAGTTCAGTTTTCTCAAAGCTGAATGTTGTTATGGATCTCAAGTTTTGTGGGATTTTGACCTATTCTGAGAAAAACAGTATAAAATAGGATATATCTGTATTCTTTTCTGCAGATCTAGCTATAGTTCTTCCTGCTGTGAGGAGAGATTTTGAAAAGGACTGTGGGACAGCGGGCTGGAGACCGCTGTACTCCTGAAGATTTTTGTGCTTTGATAGGAGAAGTAATGTTTGTCAGCCTGAGTTTCTCTGTCAGTGTTAGCAGCCAGCTGCACCGTACTGTTGCCCACCCCAGCCCTTCCTGATCCCACTGCACAGCTGCGGTATGTCATCTCTCTGCGAAAAGCATCATGCAAATTTATAGCATTGTGTTGACTGTTTCATGTTTACCATCATCTTCTATGTTTCAGCTTTTCTTTTTTCATAGCTGAGAAGGTATCTTAATTCTTTGTGTCTTCACATCAGATAAGAGTAACATCGCTCTTAAAATTGCTGAATATCTTTCATTACATTTATCAGAGCATTTCCAGAGAGAGAGGAGGGAAAAGTGAGGTGAATAAATGTGCAAGTACAGCATGGCCCAAGGAGAAGTTTACTGTCCCCAATTTGCCAAAGTTCACTGTAGCCAAAACAGAGCGTGTAATAAACATTTATGAGAATTTTGTTTGCTCTTCTGCTCTTACCGCACTCCTACATCTTCAGCATACATGGGCCAAAGCCATGGACTTTGGAACAAGAACTGAGCCTCCATCACTACACACACTTGTTGTGTGCCACGAGCCATGCTTTGAGGTGGTGGATTCAAATGTTTTCAATTGCGTATGATTAAGAGGTGCATATGCCAAAAGAGTTTATCTCCTTTTTTCCATTACTAAAATCCATCACGTATCAGGTAGTGAATATATTTGAGCAAAGTCTCTCATGCTTGATGTGGGGACATTTTAAATGAAATTTTCTTTTGTGGAAATATTTCTAGTCATCTGTAATGATTTGCCAATAGGAAGTCTAAACACAGAAGTTATTCTATTCTGATCCACTGTACAGTCCTTCCTTCCTTCCTTCCTTCCTCTCTTCCTCCCTGTGATTCTTGCCATTGATCTTTATTTTTAAGCAGCAGAAATCTGGCAATGAGCAGTAGCTCCTTCTGAATTTTTAATACATGTAACAAAAAATATTAGTGGGATTGGAGCTCTGGACATACAGTAGGTTCTCGCCATAGTTTATATCTATCTGGTATCTAGACCCATAAAGATACATAAAGTATGGTATTGAAGAGTGTGTCTTGCAGGAACATGTCTGAAGTATGGCAGGCAATCTGTATTTTAATCTTCCAAGGCTATTGGTGAGCATTAATGTTCAAAGTGGCAAAATAATTTTTACTGGACACAAAGGATGGGACTGGTTGACAATTTCTTCAGACACTAGAGGTCTTGGACTCATGTTCCACTTCTCCCAGTGAAACTGTGTCTGTATTGATTGAACTGATTTAAACTGAACTTTAATGACTCCATGCAATATTGCAATTATCCAGACAGTTAATTTCATGGGACACTGCTGAGAATAATGTCGGTTATATAATGTGCAAGAATTTTGCTGTTAAAATTAATGTCTACAGCATACTGCTGTTTGATGAGGGGTCACTGTAGACATATTGTGGCCGGAAGGCAAGGAGGAAGGTACTATTAAATAATATATATTAAGCTCCAGAGACTAGTGCATAATTATTTTAAGCCATGAAAAATCTAATCATTGCTAAGAGAGTGTTTGGTATGATCTCACTAGGAAAAAAAAAAAAAAGACAAAAAAAAGACAGAAAAGAGAGAGCTTGTGCTGGACTTTTGCAATTTAGAAAATCATCTGAGTGTGCATTTGGTGTCCAGCACTCATCAGGTTTGGCTGGGCAACGCTGCCTGCTGTCACCATGAGGCGCATCAGGGAACATGGGAACAAAGCACAGCCCCTGTTAGCTCTGCTGCTAGGGCAGCCAGCGAGTTACAAGCCCTTTGAGATACGGGTTAAAAAACCAAACCTGGTGTTCCAAGTGACCTTCAGGCTGTGCCTGTGAGAGTCCACATGGTTGATGGCATGCATGTGTTGCCTGTTAATGTTTTCTTTAAAACCTTGTTGAATAATAGTTACAGATGTCATTAAGGAGAGCTGTGCAAGTTCATTGACATAATTAGAAGGCCAAATGCAAGCCTTCTTGAGAGTTATCTGACATGTTTGTTATATAAGTGATGACTGGTTTTGCTAATTACAACTAAACCAGATTAATATTCCATTAGAGAGAAAGTCACACAGCTTAGCCAAGTGATAGAAAGATTAGAATGTGACCTGTGCTTACAGTAATGTGGTCAAATTAGTTATTTTTGTTCTGCTGAATTTGCCGTTTGTCTTTGGGCTTGTGTTTTAATTTAGAACATTCTTCTGACTAACTTTTCACTCTTTATTTTGTTCTCTGAAATCGCTTCCCTCTCCCTGGTCAACACTGGTGTGTTCAGTTCTCTCTAAGGCTGGAGTGTTTGCACCTGAGACGATTTTGTTTAATAAATGTATCCAAAGTAAACTCGGTTTAGTGAAAAGAGTGATAGAGCAAGGAGTGGGTAGGTTAATTGATAACTTAATCTACTGCGGCTCTATAGTATATTAAAATTTGCAGCTGAACTGGACAACAAGGATATGACTGTTGGGAACACTCTGTATTAGGTTATTCTAGAAAGAACTCTCTGGGCTCAGTATTTTGAAAATACTCTCAGTATCATTTTGCTCACTGAAGCTTTTTGAGAGCAAGCTTCTTGGAGGGGATCTGTTGGAAATCCTCTCTGATATCAAAGATCACCAGACTCAGAGCTAAAAATGCAAAGCTACCTTCTGGAATGACAAAGAAAACACATCATTTGTGGCTGGGTGTGCTAATTTCCTTTTTGTGGAACACTAGAGAATCCATGTTCCAGCATCCAGTTTCCTGCTCCCTTTGGCAGCTGCAATGAGTAGAAATCCATGTCTGAACCCTGCAGTACCAGCTGCTAGACACTACAGAACTCCATCATAGGACTGTACTTTTCATAACAAATGTATTTAAACAGGATGGAGCCCTTTATATGACAATGAATCAGAGCAGCAGATTTTCATCGGTGAAAAATGGCCCGTTTCACAAAGCTGCAGATGTTTGTCAGAGAACTCCCTGTGATGAGTGGTATGATCTTTGCAAGTTTCCTTCTATGCCCTAAACAACACACATAAGACCAAAAAAAACCCCCTTATTTGCCATAATCTGTTTTCATATTCAGACACATCCTTCTGTCTTTAACAGTTCGTGTTTTTTGTTCTTAACCCTTCGTTTCAAAAAAGTTCTATGGAGATTTACACCCTCCTCCCACTCCCTGTTGTACCAGTTCCAACCTTTATAGACCATTATAGGCAAATGAATGAAAGACCGTTACAATCCCAGTCAGACACCAAGGCGGGTCCAGAATCCATCTCATTCTGCTGCCTTCTGGCAAGTTTAGCAAACTGAAAGTCCAGTTGCATTTAAGAAATTCACAGCTTGCCAAAAAAATTACAATAGTAAATTTTGCAAATGCAAGCATAAACTGATGGCCAGAGGCTGAGTCCTCTAACGATGGGGGTGAACCTGAGGGAAAGTGACATTGGGGTATCTTTTTGGAGTTCCCTTCCCTAACAAAAGGCTTTGGAGTTGCAGAGGGGCTTCAGGAGGAGGAATGAAGATTGAGCTTTGAAGAAGAGAAGGAAAAAATGGTGGGACATGGCCATGTCATCTCGTATTGCTTATAATTCATTAACACAGCTATTTGAACACTAATGGGATCCTTGCACCGGTTTTGATGAAAATCCAATAGGACATAAAGCTATCAAAGTCAAGCTTCTTTAAAGATCACAGTTCAGTGAACAACTTAAAAGCTTCAGTAAAACAAAGCACATGCAGCCCTCTGGTCTAGTGTTCTGTATAAGATAAGCTTCAAACAGTCTCTGCAGGAATAATGGTTTATTATAACAACTATTCACATCTTGTCACTGGACAATACTGTAGGCTAAGGTAAAATGCAAAATGTTTTATTTGTGTAGAGAAAACTTAACAATTAGCTTTGCCAAGTCAGCTGGTTCAGAGTCTCATCACAGGAAAGTGTGTCTGATGAAAGTTTTGGCTCCCACATGTAGATATTGAGGACGTATGTAAGTTTGTCCTGACAGCAAGCTGAATGCCCAAGTCTGGGAAGCATGTGAGTCCCGGCATGGCATTGCTTTTGCTTAGGTGGGTGAAAATGCAAACTAAAAATACACATTTTCCAGAACATCTAGAACACAGAGCAGATGTTTGAATTTGGAGCACAATATGGTACATGCTGTTTGTAATTAATTGGCAAATACTTAAAGGCCCAAACACCTCTTAGAAATGTGTGTTTTGTTGATTCACAATTAAACTCTTGGATAAAATGCAATGTAGGTTAATATATGTGATTAACAGTGTTGTCTGTTTATGATATGTGAGAAGTCCCCTGAGCAACTGGGAGGTATTCATCTCCATTAGCTGGTGCTGTGGCTCACAGCTGCCTGGATTTTACCAAGGTCAAACTGAGATAATCAGTTCACAACCTGGATTTTTAAAGGGCAAGTGGCCAAAAGGATGTGTTTGGTGCTTTGTAGCTGTCAAATCTGTTGAGAGTTCCAACCTACAGAACTGGGTGAATAATTAGATGAGAATGGTTGAACAGAAGTGAATGGAAAGGTGAAATATGTGTACAGGTATCAAGGCAGGAAAGTGCTCAATAATATTCTGTCAGGTTTAGGAGAAGGAAGCATGAGTTTGAGGATCACCAGAAGAGATAAATAGGCAGTGCAATACAGATGAGCTTGGGAGCATCTTGTGCTTTCGCTGTTTAGGAAACTGCACAGAAATGAGATCATGGTTCAAACATGGGGGGTTGTTGGTTAGCGCAACATACATGGGGTTAGATTTTGTAGGCATTGCCTTAGGCTCTGCTGCTGATTTCCTGTATGACTGTATAACCTATTGGGCTCTCTGTTTCTCTTGAGGAATAAAACATACTTTTTGCATATTTGTAAGCCTAGTAGCAAATGAAAAAAAGGAGTAAACCTACGCTTTTCGTGAATAAAATCTGGAAAACTTCAAATCTGATGTTTCAGCAAAGTGAGAAAACTGCATATACTTTTGCTCATGCTCCATCAGTTAGGGTTCAGGCTTACTTCTCTTGAAGTCAGGGAAGTATATCCACACTTATGTAAGTGCATATAGATAAGATTCACCATGTTTATTTAAAAGTCATTCAGAACTGCAAAGTCTGAGTTGTCTTTCTTATACACAATTGGAATCCAAAGAGTCTCAGATCCTGTCGTTCTAGAATTAATTTACTTTTGTGCTATTCTGTTACATTTTTGTGAAGTTTTGGGCAAAAGCGTTACGTTGAAGTATTTGACACTGCTGCGGTAAGTATGATCCTTTCATTCACTACATGTGAACATCAAAGTGTGTGCCATTGTAGCCAGAAGGGAATAACTGGTATCTGAATGGATGGCAACATTAGATATAAGGCAGAGAAATAAAAGGTCTTTTATTGATCTTCACAATTCTTTTCAAGCAATTTTGTTGCATTATTACTTGATTTCATTTTCAATTTAAAGTCCTCAGTCATGCTGGCATCTTTTGACTATGTTCAGAATGTACGGTAGTGCCCTTGTAGTTTTGCCATCAGTTTAACAAATGTTTTAACTTCAACAACGGTTGATTATCTTCTAGTTCCATATCATCAGTTACAATCTGATAATACTGTTTCACATTCCAGAAGGTATCATTTAAATACTCTTTTGTTGGAGGAAAGGACAAGTATAAAATACAGAAAAATCACCAAATTGCTAGAGACTCTACATTTTCTGGTAATCCCCCTGAAAGTCTGAGAAGAAAAGATTACATCAGAAGGACTGGGAGATCAAACTACCCTTTACCCCTTTCTCCAGGCTGAGCTAATCTCTACGGGTCAAGGTTCAGCGCAGTGGTGCAGCAGGAAGGAGTTGGTGCTAGAGTGATAAGGCAGCAGTCAGACTGTGAGGTTTGAACATGCTGAGAAATGTGGGCAGTAAAAGCAAGCATCTAGGAGGAAAAAAAGGAAATTATGCTCTTCAAGATAAACAACACAAAGCTGTACTTCTCCCTCAGCCAGGTTTGCTTCTGTATTACTTTTTTAACAATATACTGAGGATAGCTAGCCATTTGTAATGAATTTACTACCTGACAAAAAACTCAGTTTCTGTTGAAATCATTGAACAAATTACATTTTTCAGCAAAGAGCATACTAATAATAGAGAAAAATATTTAAATGTCAATGTATATTAATATTAACAGATATCATTAATTTAATATTAATAAAGATAAGCATAATAGAGATAAAACCTTAAACGCAACATTTTACATGCAGGCCACCAAGCCAGAGAAAGTCTGTAACTTGCATTTGTCTTAAAGAAGATTGCTAGCCCCTGCAAGAAAATAAAGAATATATTTTATTTTTTAAACTTAAATATACATTCAGCTACATTATTCTCCAGTAAAGTGACAGGATAGTTTATATCTCATACAAATCTGTACAGGTTGAACATGAGCTTTCCTTTAGAAAGGAACGGCTGCTGTATTGTGTGATATATTTAAAGGAGGCCTCCAGTTGCACTATGCACTGATTTTATCTAATCAACACCCGTGCCTGCTGCCTGCCTGCCCCCCTTTGCTTCCTTAAGCTCTTAAAGGTACCGGAGCAATTCTGGAACCGTGCCAAGGATGAAGTTGGGGATGCTGTGGGATGACACAATGGACCAAATGCTCAATTCTTGGTCATAGAAGGAGACAATCCAGAGACTTTTATAAACAGCAATGAAATGCAATGAAATTGCACCTTTTCTTACTGCCTTCTGAATTCCTTTCAAAAACATGAGAAGATGTTAGAAAAATAACATTTTTACTTGTCATATGAGGAGACAAATCTGGAGTAAAGAAGTCATCTGAATGTAAACAGCATAGAGATAATATTTGAACTAAGTTTTTTGAATGAGATGAACAGAAACAAGGTGGAGACAAAAAGGTGATTAAGACCGGAGCCCTTTCGAAGATGGGGCGGAGGAGGTGGAAGCTTTTGGGGAGTAGAAGGAAGAAATGTGTCATGGAGGATGAGGGAAGATTTGATGCCGTAAATCACATTTGTCACTGTAGCTGTCATATTGCTATAGATGGAGTTGAGTTCTGACCTTGTTGCAGAGTATCTTTAGAGGGTTTGGTCAGAGTAATTTCAACGGGCTGTAAGAGAGAGCTTTTTGCTTTTGCAGAGGAGCTCAGGAACTCCTCAAAACACAGTGGTGAGAGAAGTATTCACCAATCACACGCAACCACTTTAGTAAGTTCTAACAATACCGTGTATTTAGGCATTCATTTCACACATGCCCAAAGAGCAATGCTCAATATCCTGCAGAAGCAGGTAGCCTAAAGTTAATTCATGCTCTTTCAGAAGTTCTCCTTAGACAAAGCCTCCCCTCCCCACCATGACTTTACTCAAGACCCATTATCATATAACTACCATTTGCTAGGAAGCTAGTTCTTTTGTAACACATATTTTCAGTTATACCCAGTCAGGACTAGCCTTGCTGGCAGGTCAGAACAAAAGCCCCTTCAAACAGTACTAAGGTTTGATTGACAGCAGAAACATTCTTGGATTTTGGATTAGCAACCACATGAGCAATAGAACAGGAATTTGCAAACGGATTGTTGTTGGGTTTTTTTGTGGATTAGATGAGTATAAAGTAGATGGCAGGTTCGATATGGGCTGGTAGCAGACCGCTGTAGAGTTCAGTGGACCTGTTACCTTTAGGATAAGGACAAGACTCAGGATAGCTTTGACTGACAGGGAAGAGGCAATGATGAGATCTCAGTTGTGATGAGCCTGGGTTTGGGAACAGGAAGAGACAGGGGGGTGAGGTAAGTGGGTAGAGTCAAGCACAGAGAGAAAAAGAACAAGCATGGGACCCAAAGCCAAGTTGTCACATTCACTCTGACACAGTACACTGACTTACATGTTCTTCTGTGATCTCCACTCGTCTTGCTGAGCTATTGTACAAGCCTTGGAGCTTCCCTGCACTCTTCTAGCACAGTGCTTCAGGAAGTGTCATGAATTAAGGTTCCTGTTACTACAAAAAAAGCAAGGCATGGCATTTTCATGTTAGACTTTATAGACTTAAAACTGGCCATGGGGATGAACATCTGTAAAAGGTTCAGGAAAATATTTGTCACAATCCACAAAACGTTTTAGGCCTCTGTGTTTTACTTGCAAACTTTTTGACTAAGGTCTTCTGCAAACTGTGTTATTTGGTTCTCTTTTTTGGTTAGCTGAACAATTTAAAAAGGCATAGAACTTCGGATATTACAAAATAAGTAGTTGGATGTTACTCTCCTGTATTTTGTCAGTCTTGAAAACCTTGCTTCATATTGAAGCCATATTCTTTGTCGTTATTGCACTGTATGAGCTTTTCATCCTTATCTTTCTTCTCTATTTTGACTTCTCTATTTTCATCATTGCCATGTGCTTCCTACTCTATTGTAAATTACTCTTGCTCTGTACCTCACTCCTTTTCTTCTTAAAAACAGGGATGCAGAGGTAGAGTGGTAGAAAGCAGAGTGAAGAAATGAAGTGAATAATCTCCCGTACAAGACTGGTGCTGTAGACATTCATCCATCATTACTAGTTACAACCTTGGAAGGAGAGCTCTTTGCATAAAGCCCTATCATTATTAATGAATTGTATCTAAGAGGGAAGCAAGGTGATAATCAGAATCCTAAGTAGCTTTGTGAAACTTTAGATTAACAAATTCTCCAAAGTAAAGTGGGGTTTTCTAAAATGCCATTCAGCTACCTGTCATTTCTCATTCATTTCCCAAACACCATGGTAGGGACAAGCATGTGGGAATTATGCCTTTTAAATATCAAGAAGGGGGGGCGGGGGAGCAAAGACTGCCCCTGAAATGAATTTGTGCTCTTGAATTGAGCTCCTCAGCAGTACAAAAATACAATTATTTTTTTTTTAAATAAACGGAACCAGTCAGAGCCATGAGGTTTCCATGAAACTTTTCTGAAGCAGTAGTATCAGTGCAACCCTAGCTTTAATCAATTCACTGATTACTGAAAATGTATTTTAAGCTCTTTATAACGAGTGCTGTCCCAGAAAAGGTTTAGGTATAACTGGAGGGTTACTGCAAGGCAGGGATTAATCAGAGCAGATGGTATGGATGAGACCAGTGTGTTTTGAGGAGGATGAAGGTTTAGCTGCATAGACATGAGCCATGCTGTGCCCCTTTGCCAGAAACAAAGGCTGTCCCCTGTTCCTCTTTAGTTCAGTAGTATGTGTGTAGTACGTATATAGCTAGTGCCTCTGCAGACCAGGCTGCTGTGTGGGTACCCTTCATACCTTCTGCTAGTAACTGCAGCCATCAAAGACACAAGATTTCTCTCAAATGGGCAATGAATTACACCCCTAATAGAGGAAAAAAGGGAAAACACAATGGGAAATAGAAGCATAAAAGAGAACTTAAGAAAAATTTACAGGAATTGGCAGAATTGTTAGCTTTAGATGCTCTGCATCTGCCCAGAATCTCTAGCGCTACCCTAGATATCATGATTTCTGTGACTAAAACCAAAGTTCAGTATCTATATATCTGAAGAACTTGTCTCTGCATGCTTCCTGGTGAAGAAACATTTACAGGCTGCTGAAATTTCTGTTGCCTTGAAGAGTGGGGACCAATATTAAATGACTAAAGAACCAGTCACACATCCAAGATGTGAAATAGCAACTCTGTCAGAAAACAGTAAGGTGCATCGGATTTAAAATACCTGCCAGGTACAATTATGTAATATTTTCTCAGGCCTAAGTGATACGAATAACTAAATGATCTGGGGGAACATCACCTGCCACATAATGCCACATAATGGAATATGAACAGGGACGACTTATTCTGAAAAGCACTAATCTCGGCAACTACCTGCTCTGGAGCTCTGCTTCCAGGCCATAACCAGCTGTAAAATTCACTGGTCTCAAAGTTTGACTATTAGGGCATCACTGAGTGACTTTGATGCAGTCCTCTGCCTGCACGATAGAGCCTTTATATTCTCTTCTTTCCAAAAGTCAAGGCTGGCATAGAAGCAGCTACTCTTAGTTAGCTTGTCAAAGATTATCCAAGTTTTCAGTCCTGTCTTACACTGAGAAGCCTTAACAGATTGCAGGATAATTGTACCAACTTCAGTACCTCAGATTACACTCCCAGTATCACGGCCTGAGAGGCCATCAATCAGAATAGTTGACACATCCTGACACACTGAACACTCATTTTACAATGGTTACCATTCTCATTATGTGCATTATAGAGATGAAATATTGCATATAAAAAAAATCTGTGTCTGTTCAACACAAATATTCTTTATACAAAAGGGTAAGGTAATCTGGCCAATCAGTCCTAGCCATTTCTTCTTGTAGCTTTCTACTGGAGCAGGATGAACAAATTCAGCCTCCTAGTGTGTTTGTGCATGTGTGAAAATTTGTGTCAAAATTGCTTGTATACAAACAATTGAAAAAAACCCTAATATTTGAAAGAAAACCAGATTATAATATGTCAAAAACATAGAATGGTTTGAACTCTTTGAAATGTGCTTTCAAATCTAATGAAACTTATTTTTGACCAGAAACCAATATTTTTGTCTATCCAGTTACACATACCATACAATCTTTATCAGACTTATTTGAGTATTTTTTATCTTAATTTATCTTTTACTTTTTAATCTTTAAAAAGTTGTAACAATAAATAAACTAAAAAATAAATAAAACTGCAGCTCTGGTTAGCATGCATGCAAATTCAAAGCAAATTGTTTCTGTGTAGTAAATGAGTGTTCTTATGTTATTTAAAAGAAATTAAAAACTTTTATTTACATACAAATTCAGTAGCTTAACTTTTTGTGAGATCACATTTCTTTTATGGCTGAAGCAGGATGTTGTTGAAAGTATGCATGTTAAGCAGAAGAATATGTCTAGTGAAAATTTCAATCTGAGGGATTCAGGGATATTTGTTTGGTTTTGTTTTGCTCTTGGGAAAGACCTAATCCTGTCATGTGCATAACAGAAGTCTGATATTCTGTTGAATTTAGCATTTGAAAACTGTCTTTCGACCCAAAGGACTGAAGTATACATGAATGTCAGAATTCTATGCGCATAAGAAAAAGATTCTAAATCATTTGATACACTGAATATAGTATACTCGGCTTGATTCTGACTTCCCAAATTATGGAGTTGCACCTGTTTGAGAACAGACTTATGCCTAATGTATTCTGAAGTAAGTAATGAACTGCTGTTTCTTATGTAAGAACATAATTTCATATCAGCTAGGCAGCTAGTTGAGGAAAGATAAATTTTCTGAATCAGATTCTCAGCAGAAATATTAGCAGTCTGGTTTATAGGTCCCAAGACCTTCCATTTCTTATTTCCCATGACCAAAGAAACCCACATAAGGTGCTTTCTCTGGAGATGTGAATCTTATACTGCCAGAGGTTTTATCTATCTGTCTGTCTGTCTATCTATCTATCTATCTGTTATTACACAATTCCATACATTTTCATAGCTCTTTGGAAAAATAAATACAAAACCAAACACAAAATCTGCTCTTCAATTCACAAATTCCATAAATATCTGTATACATAATTAAATATAAGGATGCAGCCTCACTGATTTGACTTAGACTACGTGTGTTCTTTCAGATCTGGATTGGGACCCTAAAAGCCTGAGCAAGGCAAATATATGAAAATGAGGATATGAAGCAGAGGAAAATTCTATATACAGAGGCTGGTACAGACTCATACTCATAGATATTGTGAAACTTCTCCTCTGCTAGGTAAAGGACAGTGAATTAAAAACAAAATTAAAAGAAGAAATAGATTGGTCGTCCAAAAAACCCCAAGGTGACTGTAAAATACGTATCACCTCTGGGGGCCATCTGTAGCACCACAATAGTTGATGGGTCTCTTAAAAGCCAGCAGGCAGAGATAAAAAGTCTTAAGAGAACAGAAAGCAGTGATCTAAAGTTTTCAAGATGTGTTGAGCAGGTAAATGTCAAGGGAAACAATGACATGGAGAAAAAACTTTAGCACATGGCAAAAACCATCTTGCTTCACAAACAAAGAATTCTAAGGTGCAAAATTAAAACCAGGGAAAGAACAAAGGTCAACTCATGAAAAATGTGGAAAAACTGTGACTCATTAAACCACTGATTAAATTCTAGATAGTGTAAATATTTATTTCTGCCATCTTAAAAATGGTCCTAGTAAATGACTCATTTCTGCTTTGAATTTTTCAGTGCCTGAACTCTCCATAATGTTCCATGCGTGCCTGAGCTACACAGCCGATTTCCACTTAACCATTCTTTACCAGATTAAAAAAGAAACAACAAAAGAGAAGAAACCCCCCACCATTCAGCGCAATGCCCAAGGACTTCTTTATCTGTCATTTGTAGGAGAACAGGCTTGTCCCCCAGCCAGCTTGGGTCCTCACTGCGTTGTTCTGCGAGTGCTTGGCTGGGGGGGACACGGCTGCCAGCGGATGTTGCCCTGGGGTGTGCGTTATCTCCAGGCAGAGAACAGGCAAACTCCTGCCAGGGCTGCCGATACATAGATCGGCTGGAGGCGGGAGATAGCAGGGAACCGAGCAGTTCTCCCAGACACCGAGTGCCATGCTATACCTCCATCTCTACCACCCCACAGAGCTCTACACCCGAGAGCCAGTCTTAGAAATGTACTTTGGAAGACTGCTGGTGTGGCTTGCACCCATTAAGAGTCATGAATACTCATGTGTTGCTTCACTTACAAGGGACACTTAAGCCAAACCTTCAGAATAAGACATGGCAGAGACATTTCCTAATGCTGGTCTGCTAGGAAGGAAACGCCTATGCAAGCAACATATTTCTTATTTGAAATTGAAGTTACTTGGAGGTTGCCTCAAGAAAATTTTCCCCGAGTTGTGTGGTCTCCCAAAGGCTAGGTGCTGTGTGGATGGTAAAACAGTTGTGCTTTCTGGAGGCAGCATTTGTACTTTCTGGTGGTTCGGACAGTTATTGTACATCTTGTTCCTGTGCTTCCTTGTTAGAAAAGACTAAAACATTCCAAACATTTTCTTTTACAGAAGAATCCATTGTACAAATATAGTAAAAAAGTAGTGATATCCAATCTAAGCAGTTAATAGGTTTGGGAACCACAAGACAGTGAAAAATGGGGGTTGGATAAAAGAAGTGAGAAAAGAATGAAACAATAAAATTGACAGGTTTTGTTATGTGAGCAGCTGTCTTGGCTTTCTACCAAAGCTGTTATTTCTGTGTCTCTGCAGACAGAGGTGACATATACCACGGATCTTATATGTCATCCTGACTAGACTTTGGGGGAGGCCGTGCACTGATTCATGCCTAAGAAGTTTTATGAGAGACTAGATCTATTTTTATTTCCTTCAGATAAAATGTAGAGAAACTAATGTGCCTGTGAGGGCCATAGAGGTCATGTAGCAAGTAGGAAACATGACACAGTTATTAATTTGGATTTTTTTTACCAAAATGTATATCTTGACAGACTGTGCATACCTGGCACATAAATTTCACAGTCACTGGAAACTCAAATGTAGAAATCAATGGAAACTTCAAAGAACATGTCCCTACCAAAGACTTACTTTATCAACAAATTAAACCTAAATGGGTCTGTGCAATTTTAAAATTCACGGTGCAGCTGAATCCTTCCTAAGGGTAAAACAGCATGAAAAAAGGAGCTCTGAATGTCCTTCAGAGAGTGCATTAGACATTGTGAAAGAAAAATAAAATGTTATTTTCTTGACAGCACCAATCTCCATTTGTCCCATGTCATGCGGAATGCAGTGCTATGGAGGTCTGTACCTCAAGCTGTGGTGCACCCACAAGAATGGAGTGTGTGCAGCCAAAATCAATGAAATAGCTTGAAGGAGGGTGCTATTGACCCTGCTGTACTGCAGAGTAACGTGGAGGTAAAGTATACACTCAGTGTTGGACTTGAGCATTAAGACCTGATAGTTGCTTCACACTCTGAAACAAATGGTGACTCTTTCTGTCTCCGCTTCCACTGCTAGAGAAATCAACGCTCTTGGTAGTCAGTGAAGAGCAGAGAGTGCACTATGGCCATATGAACTCTGGTCTCCTTACACTGCTCAGTTTTATTGCTGTACAAGTGGCTAAGACCAGGAAATCCTCTGTTTTACTCAGCTATACCATGGCTACTAGTTATGCCAAGACTCTTGCTGCCTTTTTTTAGGAAATATGAAACATAGAAGAATTTGTGAAATCATGACGAAGCCCAAGAAAAGCTTTAACTGGACCTGCTGTACAAATGAGTTTGAATTGAATGGAGTGGACCCCAGGCCACTGGCTTCTTTCTAGATTTCCAGGAATAGAAAATCTCAGACTAGACTCATGCTTTTTTTATATGTGGGACATTTTTCTCTGTGAGTGAATTGTACCTATTCTTGACCTTACACTAAGACAGTGTGGGCAGTGTTGGGTGGAGACGCTGTGTGTGGAAGAAAAGGTTGGGATTTTTTCTTAGCTTAACCTAAAGTCTTTGGGTCTGATCTGAGACTTGGAACAAGAGCTGGGGAGATTAACTAGGGGACAAATTCAGGCAACAGTGCTAACAGTGTTAACAGTCCTAGGTTAATAGAGCTGGGTAGCATATATAGTTCTACCTGTGATAATACCTATACATCTAGTTCTCTTCAGGCAGTTATGAGAGAGACACATATCACATGATGGTTCATAGTCTTCCACAAATACATACAGCTGACAGTTTACAGAAGTCAGCTACTATCCATCATATTTGAGAAGCCACTATCCGTCATATTTGAGAAGTCATGGCGGTCCGGTGAAGTTTCCGCTGACTAGAAAAGGGGGAACATAACACCCATTTTTAAAAAGGGTAAAAGAGATGACCTGGGCAGCTACAGGCTCACCTCTGTGCCTGGCAAGATCATGAAGCAGATCCTCCTGGAAACTCTGCTAAGGCACATGGAAAATAAGGAGGTGATTGGTGGCAGCCAACATGGCTTCACTAAGGGCAAATCGTGTATGTTAACTGAGTTGTTTCAAAAGTGTTGTATAGCTTGTTTAGCAATACAAAAACCTCATGGGTGGATAGATATGCATGCAACTTTATTTGCCCAGGTGGAGAGCAAATTGCCTTGTCTGTGAAGAAAAGAATATTGCTGAGAGGAAAATAAATTATCAAATATACTGTGAAGAAAAGAATATTGCTGAGGGGAAAATAAATTATCAAATATAGAATGAAGCAAAAGTTGATAGAGGATTGAGTGGAAAATATTTTTCTGTATCCTTTATCTGAATTCAAAGCAGTATCTTTTTTCAATGGTGCAACTAGCTGTAGTTTGTAATATGTCACATCAAGCCGTAAGAATGGTGGCCTCGGTGGTATTAAGTTTAAAATTGTTACTTAGCATTAGTTTGTCCCACAGCAAATTGTGAGTTAATTTTCCTATCCTCTAAATTCAGTACAAAGGCTAACCTGGAGCAATGTCTTATTCCTCGTGCTTTTGTTCTGTTTTTCACTCTGTTATGTAGTCTAACAAGAAAATTTAAAAAAAGAAAAAAGCTTTTCTTTGACAGTTCTTATCTGGGGATAAAAACAGTCCCAAGAAAACAGATGTCTCTTTCCCTTTTATCAGATGGAAGTCAAGGCATCTGTGTAACCCCTTTTAGTTTCTTTGGGTTAAAAGACAGTAGCAGGCAGCTGTCTTTCCCTTCAGGCCCTGCTACAGGAGGGCAGAAGGAGACATTAAGTCAAGAATTGTCAACACTGTAGGGATGTAATAGAATATAACAGACACCGCATGGCATTGTACAGCAGTCTCTGCTCAAACAACAGTTGTACACACTGCTTGGATGAGAAGGTAAACTCCAGGACTGTATTGTTCAGCAGCTCAAAGTGTCTTTTTCCTTAACAATGTAGCTAGTGTATTGAAATTTCTTCATAGTGTTCTCACAAGGAAGCTACCATCCTAGAGCATGTTACTGGCTTGTTTGAGTTTATGTGTCTTCTCTGCTAGCAACCAGCACTAGAATTTTCAGAAGAAATTCTTCAGGGAAAGTCCGAGAAGGAATAAACACTTCTGTCTACCTTTAAGCAATATGGATTGGTTTATAACTGATTAATTACGATTTTTTTATTATTTTTTTTAAAAAGCAACGGTGTTTATCTTTTCTAATTTAATAAATTATCTTTTTTGATTTAATAGAGTGTTCTCATTAGCTATAAAATTGTCTAATGTTTTAGAATTTGCTGGCTTTCATGTCTTTTTCCATTTGTTTTTATCTAGTTATCATAGGCAGACATGAAATGTAACACCCCCTCATTAAAATAATGTAATGTTGTGACATAAACTGACAGAAGCAAGTAAGTCCCAAGACAGTGTTCTTCTCAGCCTCCTCTCTTTCATATGATACGATATAAAACAAGATTCCTCACTCACAGTGTTTAGAAGCAGCAGGGTTAACACAAAGAGAAGTCAGAAGAGTTTTGATATTTTTATTCCTATTTTTCACTCTGGAACTCGATGAATAATCCTAGCACATTGTTTCAGGATACCTACAGGGATAGAAATTATTGTGATTAGGGTGGCAGAAAGGCTTCCTTAATGTTGCCTGGAGAAAGGTCTCTGATAAAGGCGGCATTTTAAAATGGTGGCAAAGTAACCAAACGACAAAAAGACACCAAAACCTTAAAGCAAGCAGAAAAACAATTATTTATGCCTTTTTGATCTCTTCAATTACATTTATGTTGTTAATATCATTATATGGTTCTTTCTTACACTTAAAAAGTACTTTTTTAATAGTCATGGTAAACTCTGCAAACTGATTTTTTTTTTTCTAATGGTACCACAGAGAAGACCATTCTTTTGTGCCTTCCATTGCAAGAGAAAAGTGTAGCTGAATAGGAGAAATAAATTGTAACTATTTGACAAGAAGCATCATTTCTAGACACCAAGCGTGTCCAGAAATACCATTTCCCAAAACAATGCTCAATCTCAAACATGTCACTGAAGGAAAAAAGTACATTTGTGTAGAGGTTGTGCTGTGATATTTACCTATGACATTTCCCTGGTAAATTGAGTTGGAGTATATTTTCCCAAGTAAGGTAACATTTCATTTTTGTTTGATGTGTAAACATATTGACATAAAACATATTTGCTTTAGTTTTAAGCAAGTGTCACATCCTAGAGTCTGACTGAGTCTGCAGGAAATGAGTTGTACAGAAATTCACAGCTTCAAAATACAGTGTATGTGTGGAGTTTGGGGGCAGACGGGCACATTACAAATGTTGGTGATTAGCAAAGGAGATGAAGGACAGTTTTTAGCATCCTGGGATCTAAAATCCAGCTGTATCTGCATTGGATGTTAGAAGGACTCTGTTATGTAGCAAACAGGAAAAGAAAACCTAGGTGGTTTAGTGACTAATTGGTGCTAAGCCTTTGTAATTTATTTTTATCAGGAGGAAAATTAAAGTAAGCCACTGTATAGGCAAGGTCCCTGGGAGTATTTGGGATGGGATACCCAGCAAAACTGTGGTCCTAGCCACAAACTTGCTTACCTCAGCTTTGCAGGTCTTCATCACAAGATTAAAGCTAATTATAACCTTGACAAAATACAGGAAATTAAATCAAGACTTTGGATTGGCTGCCAGAGCAGGCAATTAAATCCCTAAAAATGCTTGTGGCAGCAGCTTTTCTCCAACTCGTCTTCCCAGCAGACATTGCCAGAGTGACGGTGTTGCATGTTCATTACAAAAAGGCAGGTTATAATACACATAATGACACCACAGACACAAATGGTTCAACATTTAGTAAGTTCCCTTTAATCTGTATAACATCACATCTGACCTTTTGCCCTTTTTTTCTGAAATGTTCAGTATTTCCTGGATTTGTACTGGGAGTTTGAGTAGTTTGACTTGCCCTGCCTGGTACCTGGAGCTCAATACAGAAGTAGAAGCCAAGCAGGGCAAAGCCTCACACAGTTTGAAACCCTCAGAAGTCTTCATTCAGTTCCAGTT
Organism: Burhinus oedicnemus; assembly: GCA_008921705.1. NCBI lineage: Eukaryota > Metazoa > Chordata > Aves > Charadriiformes > Burhinidae > Burhinus > Burhinus oedicnemus. The sequence goes on along the minus strand of VFFE01007674.1, from coordinate 2,441,881 downwards.
TAGGAAAGGAAAGTTTTAGAGGGCTGAAGCAGATCGTTGACCTGAGTTACATGTGCTGCTCCTCAAAGGTTAAAACTCACGTGTGTGTCCCTCGCCTTCCTTGTTGCCAGTGGAGTGTCCCAAGATGGAGCCATTCTACCCTAGGCTGTCCCAGGCTAGCAGGGTCTGTGTGAGGTGGTGTGTGCTGTTGCAGTTTCAGCTAAACATGGAAGATCAGTGGGGTCTGAGAGGAGATTCCGTAAACACAAGTATGGCTCTATGACTTTGGTTACGTCTAAGAAGAGAGTAGGGGGTGGTTGTTCTGGCTGTCTGTCCCCATTCATCGCTAGTACTGCGCTTTGTTATGACACTTTGGTATAATCGTAGAAGGTGATGTCCTACGTTTTAGTGCAAGAGATGGCTGGCTGTGTCTCTCCCTCCTCCCGTGGCCTTCGCAGGCGCCTGTTCTTAGCAGAAGGATCAGTCCTGAGTGGATGGAGGCGCCTGCTGGCAGCCCTGGGGAAGGGGCCGTAGCAGGAGACAAGGGAAGGCTGAGGACATATGCTTGCACTTACCCTACTGACTGTCTCAAAGCAGGTCTCCTAGGGGCATGAGCCCATCCGGGGACGCCAAGTGCACTGCAGTGAGCCACAGCATTGACTGTGTCATAGCTGTTCATCACATCTAAGCACTATCTCTAGTCACAAACTCATTTTCAGAGCTCTGTGCTTATGGTCTTTAAAAAATAGAATAGTTGTTCAATACCACAGAGCAAACACAAGGTAGCAGTGGCACCATATCTTGCTGTGATGACCCCTCACTGTGGAGGAGGAAGCCAGGAGGCGGCACTAAAGCATCACTTTCCTAGGGGAGCCGCCGAGGTGCAGACAAACGGGGCCAAAACCCTCCAGCTTCTTTCCCACTGTGTCACGGGCAAGTTTTGCAACTGAGCTGGAATCTGTATGCTCTGATATTTTTATGATCCTTCACTAGAAATACAAATGCACCAAACCCCGAAACGCTGAGCGTTTGAAGTGGCTTGGCTTTCGATGATTTCTTTTCTAATGTTTGCAAATCTACATGCTTGTTTCTGCCTGACAGAACCTTAGGCAGCCCCAAGGAAAGTTGCTCTAAGATTCTTCCAACTAGATTGCAGCCAGAAACTCCAGGAGATGCGTTGAATACACTTGTGTCTACACAGTCCCAACCCAAATCCCACATCAGACGTGTTCAGATAAGTCTGGAAAAGCTTTGCAATGACTCATCAGCGCTTTCTGTGCTTAGCAGGATAGATCCTTCAGAAGTTTTTTCTTTACAAGGTTTATGTAAAGCTTTACCTCAGAGCTGAAAATATTTAGGCAAAAAGCAGGGAACTGCAAACCCCTCTGTGCTACATCTGCTGATGGAACATTGTTCTCCTCCCACTGACTGGAGCTTGATTTGAACATGATTATTGAATTGAATGTACATTTTTTATTCATCAAATAGCTTCTGATAATGGATGCCTTCATGTTAAAGTTCTTAATCTTAAACAAACTAGGACAAATGCTCCATGGTGAAAATTCAAGCCTTTACTTGGAAACAACAGAGATCGAACACCCCAAATGGAGGACTCCAATGAGAAAACAATGAAGATATACTTGGTATGGAGTAGATAGGTAGAATAACAGTCCTTCTGGACTAAACTGGTCACAAGCTTTTTTGATCATAGGATCAGATACAAATTTAAACAGTGGAAGGCAACTTATGTTAATTCCTTGAATTGTGTAAAACATCGTATGAAATAATTACCAAATAAATGAGTTCCAGAAGCTGGGCTCTTGACAAAGAAAAAAGAAAGAGAGAGAGAGAGAGAGAGAGAGAGAGAAAGAAAGAAAGAAAGAAAGAAAGAAAGAAAGAAAGAAAGAAAGAAAAGAAGAAATGCAAGAGGACTTTTTTCACATTTGAGCTGAACTTGGATGCTGCAAACCTATCCAAAGGCCAAAGAACTGAGAGAGCCCAAACACACTTTTGCAAATTGTTGAACACTGGAGCATGAAGGGTGCCCGTGTTTCGAAGCCTGAGCAGCCATGCACATAAACCTCTGCAGGCCCATGCTTCCAGAGGCCTCAACAGGATGCATCGCCCACGAAGCTCCACAACAGTAACAAATCTTGGTGATTGTTATTCTCATGCTTCAAAGCACAGGGATTATCCTGAGCAACTTTCTTTGGCATTGCTTAATGCTTATAAGCAACTTTTTCTCTCTCCTTCCTTCCTTCCTTCCTTCCTTTCTTTCTTTCTTTCTCTTTCTTTCTTTCTTTCTTTCTTTCTTTCTTTCTTTCTTTCTTTCTTTCTTTCTTTCTTTCTTTCTTTCTTTTCTCTTTCTTTCTTTTCTCTTTCTTTCTTTTCCCTTCCTTCCTTCCTTCCTTCCTTCCTTCCTTCCTTCCTTCCTTCCTTCCTTCCTTCCTTCCTTCCTTCCTTCTTTCCTTCCAGCCCGTCTGTATGTCTGTCTATCTGTCTCTCTCTCTCTCTCTCTCTCTATCTATCTATCTATCTATCTATCTATCTACCTACCTACCTACCTACCTACCTACCTATCTATCTGGCAGGTCTATATGAGGTGATGAGCAGCCCTCACTAATTTGAGAGTGGAGAGAATGACAGACAGAGTAGCACAGCCTTTATATAAAGTTGCCTTTCATCCCAGCTGGGTTTTAGCTTGCAAAGCTGTATTTTTGAAAGGAAAGGTTGCCTGCCAGCTGACACCGATATTTTTATATCTAATGCATGCTGGAAAATAGGTCTTTCTACGTGTTCTCTCCATTTTTAAAAACAGCTATTAAGCCTGTCAGTCCTGGAATAAAGGATTAAACGGAAATTGCGTGGGCAGATAGGGCCTATGAAATGTGTTGATTAGCAGTCCTGGTGAGTTCTGTCTATGGAACAGGGACAACAGCCATGGTCTGACCTTGACACAGCAGGATAATGTACAGAGAGTTCAGTCACCAGCCGTTTCAGCCTTATGTATGGCTGCTGAGACTTTAATCGTGACTGCTAATTATGACTTTGCAATGTGATTATCAGCCCATGATAAGTGGAATAAACAGGCCACATTCTCTTTCATGAGTCACCACAGAGCCATCAGAAGTGAGCAACTTTCTATTACCAATGACCTGAAAAAGATCGAAGCAAAGTCCTTGAAGCAAAGGAAGATAAATTCTGTGATCCTCTCTCAAACCCAATCCCTTGGTATCGGTTTGAGATTCCTACAGTTGACCCTACTTTCTGAGCAGGTCCACCAGGCCATTCTCCCCAGAGCAAAGACTGGCCTCCAAAGCTAGCACCCAGGGGCTCTGCTTGAAGGGACAGATTTAGGTCAGTTGAGAAAAAAGGACTTTCATGTGTATACATATTTTTAAGTCCAACGATGATCTTCAAATAACTGAAAAGCAGAGAAAGAAGTGCAGAGATCATGAAAAAGGAGATTATAAGTCTTTAGTCCTTTGGAGGCGTGTCTGACTTGCTCTGAGGGAAGCAGTGATTTGCTGGCTATAGGTAGATTTGTTTTGTTTGGAGCAGAGGTTCTCAGCCTCTTTTGTACTTGGAGCCCCTTCTCCTGCCTAGCCGGGACATATACCAACACGAGCAGGAAGGTGTGATTAAGACCAGGCACCTTGTAATCTGGAGAGCAGTGATTTTCAGTTTCAATCTATTTTCCTTATTATTCAGAATACTGTGTATGTTGAATGACTTGTTCAACATTGTGGGTGTGAATGACTCCTTACAAGCTCATATAGGAAACCCTTCTTTGTCACAAATAATTTGCCTTGCAAAGAGACAAATTATGGGGAAAAAACATGTAGAAGAGTTGTCAGTTTGCTGCTCATAGGATTGTTGTGGATTCTTGTCTGAAATCTTTCCTCGCTCTCCCATGTTTGTAGGCTCAGAGTCCTGACAATAAAGCAAGTAAAGTGCAGGTAAGGAAATAGTCACGTTTAGCTGGCAGGTTCTTGGTGATTCCTGTCAGGTAGTGCTGCTGCAGTACTGGCAACAGTAAATAATGTCAATTTTAGCTTATTGGAACGGGGTTATAATCCTAAATCATGCAAGAACAGGTTGTGAGAAGAATAGAGCTGGCAGATGCCAAGGAGTACTCTCCCATGAAAAGTATTTGAACATCCAGAAGAAAGGGCTGAGGTCTACAGAAAGCCAAGGGTAGACAGTGAGGCCAGACATGTCTCCTGAGAGCTCAGAGGCAGGATTAGAAATGTGCTGAGGAGCTGAAACGCCTGGGAGCCAAAAAGCTGAGTGAGAGTGTTGCTGTCAGCCGCGTGTCGCTTGCTTCTTGTCTGTTGCGAAGTCTGAATAGAGGTTGAAATCTGAATATAATGACACCAAAATCCCGGAGCTGCTCGTGGGGAGGCACTGAGCAGGAGACAGTGCGCCGAGTGGGATGGGAAAACACAGAAAGAAATCCAGTGCTGGCTCATTGATTTGAACTGTAATTGGCACAAATGGATTAACAGAGTGCTGAGTTTTCCACAGCCCCTGGACTGATAATTGTAGGAGCTAGTGCAGAGCCCATAAACGCTGTTCCTTTGGGCTAGATGTTAAGGAGATAGCCTGCACCATAACCAAATGTACTCTCCCAGGGCACTAGGGAGTCCATGGGGCTCAATGAGAGAGCAAGCTGCTGCAGTGGTAGTTACCAGTGCAGGAGTGGATGGTAGGACAGTCCACATTTTCATTACAAAGGCATCGCTCTAGGTGTTGATGGAATGTTCTTTGTTTCTCGGATGTTCCTGTCATCCCATCAAGATCATGTGTTGAGGACTGGCTTTTTCTATGTGATCATTTTAAAATGAAAATGTTACGCATTACAAACTAATGTAAATGATAGCAAAACCTAAATTCCAGCATTCACATGTTACTGCCTACTTTAGGCAGTGAAATACTTAAGATTTTATTTAACTACTAAAAATTGCTATTAAAACAAGAATCTAGGGGCTTAGTAGTAAGGTAAGAATCTATATTAGAAATACATCGATTCATGAAAATGGGACATAATTAAAAGGCACTCTGAATGTTTTGTGGGTTTTCGTTTGTTTTGGGGAATTGATTTCCCTATTACATTGTCATCTCTGCACTTTTACTGCTGTACTTATGTTAAGTGCCTTACACCTGTTATTTCTGGAAAATTTCGGTCAATGACATGGAAATGATAGATTACTAGCTGCCTTTAAATGTGATTTTTCCCCCCCAAAAAGGGAAAAAAATATATCCACAGGCAGATATTCCAGCTTTGTCAACCTAAATCACAATTTCTGGATCATGGCGTAACACACACAACATATGTCACTTGTTTTGGAGTGAAATGCAGCTATACAGAACCTTTGCACTGCAGTTAACTGTCTTTAGCAGTAAACAGTAGATGACAAGGTTTATTTTAGGCAAATGCAGAAAAATGAAGGAGAAGCCTCACAAGTTTAAGACTATAAATGAGGGCCTGACATAATTCTCACAGGAGGACCAGCTGTTCATAAAATCCTTTGCCCTTACATGACTTATGAAAGACTGTTTACCTACAGATTGATCAGTGGTGTCTCATATTTTGACAGAAGATCAATAATGGATTTTGTAGCAATAATTGAAGACTGATTATTCCTGTGCCGGCTGAGATACCTTAGGGCATTTGAGACATCAGCAGTAGTAGTTGCATCACACAGGGTCTTCAGAAGACACATGCCTTTCTGGAACAACAGCTGAAGACCAGGTGACACATTTAGGGATCTTTGATGATAAAGTATCTTTGGGCAACTGAATTATGTCCAGCGGTATCATTATTGACAATACCATGTATTTTTAGTGTGGGAAGGTGATATATATGCAAAGACATTCCCGTCAGTGTGAAGAAGATGGCACAACCCTAATTGTAAATTCTTGTCTGTTGGAAATTCTGAATAGAGGTTGAAATCTGAATATAATGACACCAAAATCTATGTTGCAAGCAGAGAAATACGCTTTATTTGGCTTAAGGGGAGGAGAAAATCCCAAGCTTACAATGCAGCACATGCTGTTGTCTCTGTGCCTGGGTTTTTCTCTTCGGATACAGTAAATCCCAATGTCCCTCAGATCAACTTTTTAATATTTCATCACACGGAGTTCAAGCAGACTCAAGCAAACTGCTCTGCAGGCCATGAGTGCTACTCCCTGTAGGATGACATTAACTAGCATGGCAGGTCTCCAAGGCTACTCCCTGAGTAATGCGGAGAACAGGTGCTGTGCAATCTGAACTGGTTTAGCTGTGGTTAAAGGCATTCATATAAAAGAGCAAACATGCTGAAGATCCATATTCTGGTTTACCTACTTATTAACTTGTTCATAGGCCATATTGGGAAGCACCTGTTGTTTGAGAACCTCCCAGACATAAACCCTTCTGTGTACTCTGAGAGTAATGATAGCCAGTCCTGGTAATTGCTATTATGTTTGTAAGATTTTTGCTAGTATAGATGCTCCCAAAGTGTTCATCCATATGTATGTTCTGCAATGTATTTAATGTTGCAGGGTACCTGACTGAACATACCTGGTGTCCAGAAACTATTAAGGCCAGGCAAGATATCAGCAGGAGCTGCTTTGGCGATCTGTTCCTCCTTTACCTGCAAGGAAAAATTCAGAGGCAGAAGGCAAGTTTGATAAGTTTGGCTAGCCAGTGTTGAGGCAGCTGCTGTCCTTTTTGGGATGTGAGGTTGCCAGAGCAAGGTCATACCTTTTCCAGCTGTTTTTTTGCTATGAACAGTGTTTCTCTTTTCCCGAGCCTTGAAGGGCTTGTATAAGGTCTCATAGGTTCTTCAGGCAAAAAATTAAAGTCTTATTCTCCATTATCACCAGGTTAAACCCATCTGACATTGTCTGAAGTGAGCTGGGACACATACATATAGTCCTTCAGCCAGCTGAACACTATTACAATGACCTCCATCAAAGAGAGAGAACCAAACAACCTGGGCAAAGCAGGGTTTGTCTGCAGTCTGCGCACCTAGCTGCAAAACAGTAGTCTATCTCTAGGCTTAGTCTGCCATTAGCTGTCAGAGAGAGAGGTAGAGATTTTCAGCATGTAGCAAACACACACATCCTGGTCTGCAGAAAATCCACCACTTCCTTAAGTAGTTGATGGCTTTGTATCAAGATATCTGCACACAGACAGAGAATATTCGTGTTTAAAATGTACTTATGTGCTTGACTGTATCATCATTCCTAGTCCATAAAACAGAATCACAGAATCACAGAAAGTTGGAAGGGACCTCTGGAGATCATCTAGTCCAACCCCCCCTGCCAGAGCAGGGTCACCTAGAGCAGGTTGCACAGGATGGCATCCAGGCAGGTTTGGAACGTCTCCAGAGTCGGAGACTCCACCACCTCTCTGGGCAGCCCGTTCCAGTGCTCTGCCACCCTCAAAGGAAAGAAGCTCCTCCTCACGTTTAGATGGAATTTCCTATGGTCAAGTTTGTGCCCACTATCACTAGTAAATTTTCTGAAATGGATCAAAACATTTCAATAGTCAGAGTTTCATTACTAATATTATCTGTTTTTGAATATATGAAATTATCCAGTCTTTGCTGACTTGATTAGCAAATGTTCATTTTGATAAAACAGGAGAATATAAGGATTATTAGAGGAGACAGTTGTGGCAACTAGTTTCAAATTACAGCAAGTGTCTTGAAAATTTGGGTTTTGATTGTTATAACAGATGGCAAATAATAGTAATTTTGTGATTCATTGCTAATACAAGACACTAGTTAGCCATGCAGGCAGCCACTGGACATGGCCAACAAGAAGAAGTAACAGAATAAGTTCTGTTAATAAGCTTTATATTTTTATTTGTAGTCTAGGATGATGTAACTCATCAAATGTGCCTTCTGCCCATACTTTTTTCCATGCATTTGGGAACCAATTCCCAAGGTAACCACTGTTGATATTTTACTTGGTCTTAATAGTTTCCAGAGACTTTATGGTTTTTTCAACTTACATTCTGTATACAGGAAGCAGAATTACATCACATTTAAAATAAGCACAGGGATTTTTGTTTTGCCATTAAGTAACTAAATATTTGCTATGATATTCATGATAAATAAGGTTTTCTTATTTCAAAACATGTCTTTGTTCTTGGGAACAGCTCAAATGGGCAATTACGAAGTACATGATGCTAGCTAAAAATGCATTTTTGTCCACAGAAAAGGAACTCAGATTTCTTACACAAATACAAATTAAATATAATAATTTCTAAAGTCAATGAAAAATGCATCAGCTTTGTAGATAGAGCAATAGCCGACCTTCTGGATACTTTGCCGTCTGGCTCTAGCTAGCCCATAGATGATCGTTGTTTCACCTCTCTAATCCTATATACAAATGAAGATAAAAAGAAATATGCTTTGACATCATTACGTACCAGAACTAGATATTACAGCCACAACAGAATTTAAGAAACTTACATCTTATTATAAAAGAAACTAAAAGGAAAGACTATAGTCTGTCTTGAGGTTTCAGGGCTCAAGTGCTTTTTGGTGATACTGCTTGTTTGGATGCCAGCTCTGCTCATAAGGAATTATGGTGCCCAGGCATCTGAAGGAAGCCCAGACAGCTAAATGCTGCCCTTTATATCTTTCTGAAGGAATATGTGGCCTGAAGATAGATTAGGAACAGTGGCAAATTAAATAAGTCCTTCCTTGGCATAAACTACCCTAGCCATAATTATTTCCCAGTCTTCTTTATTGTTCTCTGCCCCTTGTGTGCATTTCTGTGGAAATAAAATGTGATATGTGGTGAGATCATCTATGATCATGGTATTCAAGATCCAATCAGACACAAAAAGGGTCAGCAATATCTTAAACTGGTTAAAGTATACAAAACTCACTAGGTTGATGGATGATGGATGTAAAATCTATATTAATTCTCTAGGTATTTATTCAAACCGGACATACCAGTATCAGTTTGTTATTAATGAAGAATATCATGTAAACCCCAGTTATCTAATATATTTATATCATACGTTGCCCTTTGGCTCAACAATTTTAATGTCATTATCTTCATAATACTCCTGTGAGGTAGGGAAATACTGTCAGACAGCAATATCCAAGCTTTTAGAAAAGGATTGGTGGAGATCAGGGTATTGAAATTGTATTTCATCAGACTCAGACTGGCATTCTAACTATGGAGGCCCTCCTTCTTTTCCATTGTTTCACCTTGCTCATCAAAGAAAGTACCAATAACAATGGAGACTGATTCCAACCTATGGGAAGATCTTGATATTGGCCTTTGGGTAACATTTTAGAATGAGTGCAGCCATTTAAAAATGTATGTTTAAAAATGGATGCTTGCCCTGACGAGAAAAGAAAAAAGAAACTTCTTTCATGACATTAAGGGAGAAATTATTAAATGTAGCCCTAAATAAGCTCCTGTAGTTAAAGGAATTGTTCAAGGCAGTGTTCAAGGTCAGGTTGGATGGGGCTTTGATCAACCTAATCTAGTGGAAGATGTCCCTGCCCACAGCAGGGGGGTGGACTAGATGATCTTCAAAGGTCCCTTCCAACCCAAACCATTCAATGATTCAGTGATTTAAGCATGAAGTGATAGCTCAGGGCTGATAGTCATAAGGTTTGATCTTTGCTGTTATGAGGAAACTAATTTTGTAGTCAGTGGGACAAATGCTTTTTTGCACTCACAGGATATAGATCCAGAGCAGTTACATTACTTTCCACAGAGGAAGAATAGCAGTACAATTTGGGACAATCACTTATTAGGATTTGGAACAGTACTTTAAACACAGCTTATTGATTAATAAAGCTATTTCTGTACCAGTTGTCTCACGCATTTGAAGAATTAAAACACAGTTGAAAGAATCAATAGTATTGTCTGTTTTATAAGGATTGCTGACCATGATTTAATTTCACAGTAATCTACATCAGAATAAGATTTTACTATAAGATTAGTTCTACTGAGCCCATTTACTATGGTGGTTACTTCAATTAAATACCAGGAAATCTGTTCTGGAAAAATTACCACATTGCAACTAAGCTCTATTGTTGTTGTTGCTATTAATTACATTGTGTCTTAAATTTTAATAACTCCTTACAGATTAACATAAATCCATATGAATCATAAAGGAGATGTTAGTTCTGCTATTGCATTTACTGAGAACATTTTTGCAGAATAACACAACAGTTCATGTATTATTACAACCTAGTAGGTCATTCTTCTCCTTTTTGTGGCCACATTATGTTTAACTTTTTCAACCTGGTTTCAGAATGTTTGTTATATAGGCAAACTAGACCTAATTTTACAGACCTTTAAATTGCTATTTTTTTTTAAACCTTCCCTTTGGGAATACTTAGGATTTAGCCAGTCTATGAGTTTCCCATTTCAGGGCATTTTAACAGAGTTCAGTAACTCTTCACTTGCTGGCAACACAAGGTTCATGAATTGTACTGTCTGTAATTTTCCATTCTGAGTAGCAGCCACCAGTATCTTACACATTCTGATATAAGTATTTCTATTAGTTTTATTGCTAAAATGTAGAAAATATAAGAGCAAACAAACTGATTTGCATTGCATTCTCTCCCTGCAAGGATAACTATAAGAAGATTTCTCTGCTATCATGGTGATCTTGACTGTGATACAGGGGACTGATCATATGAATGTTATGGAATATCTGGTTTTTTTCTTCTGAATTTCTTAGATACTCTGAAGGATGTTATGGTAAATGTATTTTTAGGATTTTTTGTTAGAAATCCCCCAGACCTGACTTCACTTTGTGCTTTGGAATCAAGAGGAATTGTAGATAATCCCCAGTAATAATTGAAGTAAGATGCCTAGACACACACACAAAAAAAATGTCTTAGGTTGTAAAATCTAAAAAGATTGGTTCTTTCAGTACTGTTCTACATCAAAGCTTACATTAGGCCGGTAGTAACATAGACAGAAAGAGCAAATAGGGAATTGTTGAAATAGGCCAACTATTTAGACAACTCAGTTTGTCTAGTCAGTACAGGTTTTTGTTTGACACAGACTCTTTTCTGATTCAATAACTTCCTGTAAATTTTGCTTGGATTTCAGAGACTCATGCAAACTGTACCATTGATCCTGCAATCAGATTAGTAAGGCCTGACTGTTAAACCATTGTGGAGCCCCATATGCTTTAATTAAATTCTGAATGTAGCCTGTTTTGAAACGCAAATAACAGCTAACCAATCTAAAGCTGGAATTGTATCTCTCACTAGAAATGCTATCCTTTAATTCAAAGAGCCTAATTCTGTGCTTTCAGCTACTGCTTTCCTCTAATTGTTTGAGATCAAGTGTTCGAAGCCTCCCTGCTGTCTGGGTGCTGACTGGTCTCATTTGTGTATGTAGGATATCTGTCCCTTTGCCTATTAGCCAGGAAGTTGATGTCTGCAGCTCTTAAAGTGAATATTCACTGGGGGCATACACAGCACACAGAACACTAGGACACCAGTGATGCTTGAAAATACCTCTGATGTGTATGGTGATGGCAAACTGGTGAAGTTTAAATACATCAAAAAAATATCATTTCAATAGTAATCATCCTTTGACCATACTGAGAAAAAAACTTAGCCCTTTTTTTTTTCTTTAATTAATGTGCTAGCAGAAAGAACAGTGTGTAGTCACTCAGACACTTAACAAAAAAAATATTGCAATGTGTTTGATACATTTTTGACTGAGAAACTTGTCTGTTACAAGTTCTTCTGGGACATTCTGACTTGGAATGTGTTGCAAATGTTGCCGTCTCAGAACTTTGGTATTTCTGCTTTCAATTTTTACTAAAACCAGATATGAAGTAGTTGCCTGAAAAAGAAAGTTAAGGGACGGTGAAACCTGAAAGGATGTGGATTCTGAGTTTTGGAAGAAGGTTTACAAACTCCATATGAGTTTGCTTATAATATGTCTGCTGTATCAAAGAGCCTTTTGTTTTTCAAATGGAAAAAAATTACAATTTCTGGATGAAAAAGTTGTTTCCTAACCTACACTTCAAAAAAACGCCAGCATGAAAGATAGGTTTCATCTTCTCAATGTCTACAGAGAGAGACAGGCTAAACTGCCCTCTAAGAACCCCTGTCTCCTGAGATTATAGAGGAATTCCCAATGACCAGTTAAGAGAAGATGCTTCTCTCGTACATGGTTAAGTTAGATGACATGAATTAAGTAATACTGCTTTATGGAGAAACAGGGATTCAGGTACTATCAGGACTGAAAGGACTTTTGTGATCATCTGTGTCTGACCTTGTAGGTACAGGAATTCCTTGAGCTAATTCCTATTTGAGCTAGAGCATATCTTTTAAAATCTATTCAATTAGATTTTAGAATGGCACAGATGGAGAACCAACCATATTCTTTATGTGTTTAGTTGTTTCACTATTTATTTTCTGTTGTTTTGAGTTTGCTGTTAGATTTACAGCCCAGCACCAGCTTCCAGTATTTTGACCTTGCATTCACCTGCAAATTGAAGAACCTATGACTATCAAATGTCTTCAAATGTTCTTTCTATGAAAGAAATCACAGGTTCATCCCCTTATCTTCTCCTTATTCCCAGTCCTTCATGGTTTGTAATGAGAACCTGAGATTTCCTGGTTGGATTCAAAGTCACAGTTTTGATTGATGAAGCCCTGAAATAGTTGGTATTTTACTGTTTCAAAGGGCTCCCCTCTTTTCATATGCTGCACATGCAGCTGATGGAGGGAGCTCGCAACCGGGGTCAGTGAATGAGGGACTCCATACTCTACACAAGCTTTACTGCTGGTCCAGCACAGCTCAGGTGCAGTTCTCTTCAGAGCGATCGGCCGGAGTCCTGTTTACCTGAGCACATGCAGAGAACAGTCTGTGAAAGGTCTTCAGCACATGAGGAAAGGTGTATTTGCACTCTACAGTTTATTTAAGTGGACTTCAAACTTTTATTGTAGGAATCCTAAACACTTAGACTCTGTGTATGTGCACGTAATAGTAGCTTTCTCTAATAAGAGTGAAGGAATCGCAGGGATATAACCTCTTTCCTGCATCCTTTCCTCAGGGACAACTCCCTAGCTAAGAACAGTGAAATTTTTATCAAGCTAAGGACTTCATCTTCAAATATTTAACATACAATTTACAAATCTTTTTGTATTTCTAATTATTTTAGAGCAGAGCTTGATCACAGCATCATTTTTGCTGGCGCTTTCTCTCAACATTAGCTATATTTTTGTGTTAGAAAACCCCACTACAGAAGACAAATCTGTCAAATTTACTTGCAGTTTCATAGAATTATAGAATGGTTTAGGTTGGAAGGGACCTTAAAGATCATCTAGTTCCAACCCCCTTGCCATGGGCCAGGACACCTCCCACTAGACCACATTGCTCAAAGCCTCATCCAACCTGGCCTTGAACACTTCCAGGGATGGGGCTTCCACAGCTTCCCTGGGCAACCTCTTCCACTGCCTCACCACCCTCAGAGGGAAAAACTTCTTCCTAATGTCTGTTCTAAATCTACCCTCTTCCCATTTGAAGCCATTACTCCTCGTCCTATCACGACATGCCCTTGTAAAAAGTTTTTTTGTAGACCCTTTTCAGATACTGGAAGACTGCTGTAAGGCCTCCCCGGAGCCTTCTCTTCTCCAGGCTGAACAACCCCAACTCTCTCAGCCTGTCCTCAGAGCAGAGGTGCTCAAGCCTCTGATCATCTTCATGGCCCTCCTCTGGACCCGTTCCAACAGGTCCATGTCCTTCTTCTGTTGGGGGCTCCAGAGCTGGACACAGTACTCCAGGTGGGATCTCACAAGAGTGGAGTTGAGGTGGAGAATCCCTTCCCTCAACCTGCTGGCCACAATTCTTTTGATGCAGCCCAGAATAAGATTGGCCTTCTGAGCTGTGAGCGCACATTGCTGGCTCACATTGAGCTTCTCATCCATCAACACCCCCAAGTCCCTCTCCTCAGGGCTGCTCTTGATCCACTCTCCACCCAGCCGGTATTTGTGCATGGGATTGCCCTGACGCATGTGCAGGACCTTGCACTTGGCCTTGTTGAACTTCATGAGGTTCACACAGGCCCCCCTCTCATGCCTGTCCAGGGCCCTCTGAATGGTATGCCTTCCCTCCAGCATGTCAACTGCTCCACACAGCTTGGTGTCATTGGCAAACTTGCTGAGGATGCACTCAATCCCAACATCCATGTCACCAACAAAGATGTTAAATAGTACCAGTCCCAGTACCGACCCCTAAGGAACACCATTTGTCACTGGTCACCACTTGGACATCGACCATTGACCGCAACTCTTTGAGTGTGGCCATGCAGCCAATTCCTTATCCACCGAGTGGTCCCTGTCTCTCCAATTTAGAGACCAGAATGTCATGTTTCAGTGTCCTTGTTCTCTCCCACTGTCATAAAAATCATGAAGAATTTTCTCTGTTGTTATATTGGTCCAGGTGCCATCAAAGTGTCATTATGTTTCCTTTCCCAGACAAGTTTAAAGGAATTTTGTTGAACAAAAGTTATCCTTGGTGAAAAATAGTGCCAGACACACATAGCAAGCTGTCCAAAAAACACACCTTGAATGTTTTGCCTTAAACAAGTTTTATTTGTACTTTCTGTGTGTATATGTGTCTCTCTGTGTGTATTTGCACTTTACATATACACACAAACTTTGGAGGCTCAGTGGTTTTTTGATGTGGGTTTGGCTAGCTGGTTGGACAGTGTGTCCTCAAGTATTTAATAAATTAAAATGCAGCAAAAATCCCCAAATCTAAACAGAACTTTGGAGGAGTTTGAATCTACGTCTTAACTTCTTGGTATAACACAGGTACATTATTACGATAAACTAAAGATGAATTTGATTGTTCTTTAGTGCTAGCATAGAATAGCTACAGCCATACTCTTACCTAACAAGTAGGGTAGCTCCATGCCAATTGCCAATCAAGAACGCTTTTGGTTTATGCTAATCCCTGAACCATCACCAGAAGAACAGAAATCCAAGTTGATGCAAACACAGACCTACCATCAGTGAAGGAAGAGTTAGTATGCAAACTATTACAGGAGCTTGACCCCTACAAATTGATGGACCCTGATGTTATCCACCCAAGGGTGTTAACAGAGCTGGCTGATGTCATTGCGAGGCTGTTTTCCATAATCATCAAGAAGTCATGGAGACTGGGGGACATCCCAGAAGACTGGAAGAAGGCTAATGTCACCTCCATCTACGAGAAGGACTTAAAGGAGGATCCCGGAACTTATAGGCCCATCAGTCTTACTTCAGTCCCTGGGAAAGTTATGGAACAAATCTTCCTGGGGGCTATCACAAGGCAAATGAAACATGTGATGGGGAAAAGCCAGCAATGGCAAATCATGCTTGACAAACCTGATCACCTTCTATGAAAAAGTAACCTGCTCAGCTGATGTGGGGAGAGCAGTGGACATTGTCTACCTGGATTTCTCCAAGGCTTTCGATACAGTTCCCCACAGCCTCGTCCTAGAGAAAGTGATGTTTTACAGCCTAGACAAGTGGTCTGTGCAGTGGGTGGGGAACTGGCTGACAGGCTGCACCTGGGGGGTGGTGGTAAATAGCTCCTTTTCAAACTGGCAACCTGTCACAAGTGGGATCCCACAGGGATCAATATTGGGCCCAACGCTCTTTAATATCTTCATAAGTGATCTGGATGATGGGATCAAGTGTACCCTGATGAAGTTTGCCAATGATACCAAACTGACTGGGGAAGTGGACACTTTGGAAGGGAGAGCCACCCTGCAGGAAGACCTGGATAGGCTGGAAGAGTGGGCTGACAAGAACCTTATGAAGTTTAACAAGGACGTGTGTAAAGTCTTGCACCTGGGAAAACATAATCCAGGAGTGCAGCACAGGCTGGGATCTACCTGGCTGGGGAGCAGCTCTGTGGAAAGGGACCTGGGGGTACTCGTGGACAAGCTCAATATGAGTGAACAGTGTGCTGTTGAGGTAAAGAAAGCCAACAGGATGCTGGGTTGCATCAAAAAAGGCATCACCACAGACACAAAGAAGTCATTATCCCACTCTATTCAGCGCTTACCAGGCCACACCTGGAATACTGTGTTCACTTTTGGTCCCCGCTATGCAAAAAAGATGTGGGCAGGCTGGAGAGGGTCCAGAGAAGGGCCACCAAGATGATCAAAGGACTGGGAAGTCTGCCGTATGAGGAAAGGCTGATAGAATTGGGTTTGTTCAGCCTTGAGAAAAGAAGGCTCAGGGAAGACTCTATCACCGTGTTCCAGTATTTAAAGGCTGGCTACAAAGAAGATGGAGACTCCCTTTTTATAAGGAGTCACATGGAAAAGCCGAGGGGTGACGGGTACAAGTTACTCCTGGGGAGATTTCAATTGGACACAAGAGGACAATTTCTCACAATGAGAACAATCAGCCATTGGAATAATCTCCCCAGGGAAGAGGTGGATTCCCCAACATTGGACGCTTTAAGATTCAACTGGACAGGGTACTGAGCCATCTTGTCTTGACCATGCTTTTGCCAAGAATGGTTGGACCAGATGATCCTTGAAGTCCCTTCCAACCTGGTATTCTGTGATTCTCTGATTGTATGAAGTGCTCTAGGAGAGTATAAACTGGACTGGCTAAAACATGCCAAAATACAGTGCACAAAATCAAGTGCCCAGGTTCATTCCCCCCAGTGCTTAATTTACTTCTACAGACATAGCTTAAGATGATTAAAATTTTGAATTACCTAATTCCCTACTTGCGAGTTTTGTAAACAGTGTGCTCTCTCTCCTTCTTTCTTTACATGGTGTTTACACTCCCTGTGATGGACCTTGCTTTTCTGCTACATAGTAAGCCCCCGAATTCACCATATACTTTTGAAAATGCTGCAGATATTGCCCAATGTTGTTCATGAAATGACTATAGCTATCACTTTGGAGTCAAAAGAAGTAAGTTTTAAATAATGGTTATCATGTTTCCTTTTTTTGTCCCAAGCTGACTTTGTAAAAACCATTTAATTAATAGCAAGATATACACAAATCAGTAGGAACTAATTAACTTCATGCTAAAATACTTCAGGAACTAGTCAGCACAGTGCCTGTACTACTAATGCTGACGGGCAACATCACAGAACATGAAGGACAAGTATACAACCTATTTTTTAAAAAAAAAGATAAAAGGTGCTCCAGGGAAGAATCTATAACAAAATACTAAATGATAAACTTGCAGACTCTCAGGGGAAAGTGTAATGCTAAGCAGCAAGCACCATGGATGTCAAGAACAAAACATATCAAACTAATCCTTTGTGCTTTTCAAATTGAACTGTCGCCAACAATCTTATGATTTCCAAGACAAACCAACAACAAAGGCTAATTTTAGCTCTTAGTTAATTAATAAGTGTTGTGTGTTATATCTTGGGGAAAATTACCACAGTCTGTTTGACATTGGTGAGGCCTAGTTCTTCACTTGAAAATCACGTTGGCTTTTATCTATCACATTTTGAAAGTGTGTGAGGGGAACAAATTGAAAAGAGCCCAGAAAAAGCTAAAGCTCTGCTTCACATTAAAATATGACAAAAGAAATGCTTTTGAGATAACTTTCATCTGGAGCACACCCGAGATATTCATATCAGAAGCAGTAGTGTAAGTTCGAGATTAAGAGCGGGTCACAAGCCTTGTGTTTTATGAGTAGATAATCTAAATCTGTGTTTCTCCACTTATACAAGGAGAAATTAGATGGTAGCAGATCTTGTAATGGTAATGAGATCTTTCTTTTGGTTTAGAAGCAACCTTACAATAAAGAAAGCCTGGTTTTCTTTTCTTTTAAGTGGAGAGTCTTTCATTGCTTCTCACATTTAAAAATAAAAATCCCAAATCTCTAAAAAATATACAGGTTTGTGGAAGATCACATTGAAAATCACTTTCGTCATCTGTGCTTTTCTGTTTCTCTAGCACATGGCTTCATTTCCAGTCTCTGTTTCCACTTCAGTATATTTTGTTTCTCCCGGATGGTCATTGAGTGACAGGAATGTCACATCAGGGAATAAACCAGTGCAAACTGCAATGTGTTGTCAGGACTAAACTACAATTTGAACAATAGCTAATATGAAGAACCCCAGGTTATATATATATATATATATATATATGCATATATATATATATACAAAGAATTTATTATACAATAGCTGACAGCAATATGCCTTCTCAAAACTGTTTGCGGGGGTATTTGAACCACGTATTGTATGTCCATTACAGACAACTTTCTAGGGAACTGCACAAAGAAAGCAAAAATGAGGAAACACAGTTCTTTCCAAGAACAGGTTTGACTGCTTATTTTGTCTTGTAAACTTTGCCTCCAATTCCAGTAACTTAAAAAAAAAAATGTAGCATTGCACAGCTTGAAGGTTTTGGGTCATTCTCTGCCTGTTTTTTAAATGGAAATCTACAATTCAAAATTTAAATATATCTGCCTTCCCAATATGTGCAGTTACTGCATATGGAATTGCACACCCTGCCTACCAGCAAAATGGCTGAGTCTTCATTGAAATAGGCAATCATTCAAATGACTCATTTTTGGATTGAAGAATACCTGCATGAGAACTGCTTGCATGAGAACTGCTTACAGGAGAGGTCAGACAACTTCTCCGCACCATACTTTGGATGTGCTTTCCTGACCATCGGTTCTATTTTCTGATGGAGTCCTTCGGTTGTAATTGATGCACTACAATTAGCCATCACAGAAATGAAAATGTCCCACATAGTGATCACACTCTCAGACTGCTAAGCTGCTACAGACACCGCTTTGTTGCCTTGCCACCACCCACACGTCAGAAATGCACTGGCTAGGCTTGCTGGGCAGAATTCACTACACTGGTTTTGGATTTCCACTTGAATTACTTCGATGTCTGCTCATTTTGTCATGTGCAGCAGCATAAACTGAGTGAGGCACAAAACGTCCCTCCCAATTCCTTCTCTGTCCTTACTAACTAAACCTAGACAATTTAATCTCATACCTTCTGGAGCAACACTTACTTTGGCGGTCTATGGAGTGAAAAACAGAACGGCCACATGCGTAAAGAACTGAACTGGAATAAGCTCATTCTCCTGGTTTAAGTGTGACTTAAAATAATAACACACAAAATAAGTAAAAACTTAGTTTCATTCTATCAGACTTTATACCTGATTTGTACTATTTATCCCTATGCAGCCAATAAAAAGGTGACAAAACACCATATTGTGTGCTCTGATTATTTTGACAGAAATGTGATTATGAAGTTATGCCTGATCTAGATTAAATTTGTACTGGCAGGTGGTCTGCTAATTCACAAGTCTAATATTAATGAGTGTCGAAGTAGGGCTGCAGAGTTCACGACTACCTGCCGCCACCTTTATTGGTTATTCCCTGAAATGTAGGGGTTAGTCTGATTAGATTACTGGTTAATGGGAGCAGGTGACTTTGGAAGAATCAGCTCATTAACTGTTATGGGTAATGTTAAGCATGCATTCCAGTGACATAATTAAACTAAGTACTAAGGAGGTTAGTAATGGGAGTAAGGGGAGGTTACTCGTTAAATAATAACTGTTTGCTTTCAAGTTTATTGCCAGTTTATTTTTTTCATCAATGTCATTAACAGATGTGCTGTGATGGTGTATTATGTTTCATAGAAAAAATGTCAATTATTGATAGCAATGAAAATACACTCAGGACAGTAGAATTACAGAGCGCGATGTTCCAATGGCCAATAAAAGGTTGGTTACATCTAGACATTACTTTACTTCCTTAAATTAATTTGGTTTATGTTTGTTAAAATCAGCTGTGATCAGAGAAAATTAATATTTTTCTCTGTACAATATTTTTAGTACAAACATACTCGAATAGATCGCAGGAATCAACTTAGTATTAATTGTCCTATGTGTCCATTTTGAATGTGTCAATTGTACAGATTAAAAAAAACAAATAAACATCCCAAAATATGTGTTGAAATGTAGTACACCTGATCATAAAAGCCATTTTAAAGAACACATTGGGGCATATGACAATGAACTGTTTATTCGAGATATACACACTTGAAAGAAAAATACTTGCTACATTAAGAGGAATTGTTTTCCTGCCCTCTTCCTTAAAATAAAGCATTCATCCTTGTTTCTAACTTTGTTGCTTTTTATTTCTATTCAGCAAAGTTGCTTGCCCTTGCCACTGCAGTGTCACGTCTGAGTCCTGCTTAAGCACCTAGCTAAGATTGCCGTACGTAGCCTGATAAAATTGGAATACTTGTAATTGTTCCTTGGTGATTTTGTCCCAAGAAAATTGACATATTCCATTTTCCAGAATGGAAATATCCCATGGAGGGAAAGAGAAAAAACATGTCACCTATCAGTCTCTGTTCCAGTCCTAACATTTGCTTCTTACGTTGGGCTCAGCCATTCACCAGGTTCCCGGATGCTGACACCCAACAGCCACCTCCACCACTGGAGAGTGTGCTCAGCCTCTTAAAGCATTCCTATTCCTCTGGGCTGTTTTAAAGTAAATAATGTTTGCTTTAAAGGAAGAAAAACTGTAAGGAACCCTGAGATTTGAGGTGAAGTTCTTAAACACAAGTGATACGGCTTTTTGGAGAAGGATGAACTTGACAGCTGTGACCCAGAGAACAACCCTCCTTCATCCACCCTGCAACCACCCTGTTGTGGCCAAAGTGGATATATCTGCCAGCTCTGAGTTCCTTCTAACTTTTCAGTGTCCATCAATAAGAGCTTTGGTTACCAAAGAATAGCAACAAAGAAATTATAAAAACAGGCCAAGAGACATATGGCAAACATGAGGGTGATAACTGCACAGAAAAACTTAGCACGTTGTTTACGTTGGTCTTGTCACGAGAAGACTGCTCAGAATTACAAAGCTGACCTAGTTTAGGGTTTGACATTCTTCTTAAATGCTCCAGGGCAGGTACTTTTTTAAGCAAGATACTTCTGTTTTGCTGAGGTCCATCTACAACATACTGGCTGCCAGTACTAATATTTCTTTTAAAAAGATATTTGAAGGACAGGTCGTATGTACTGTTAGAACAGAAAACATGAAGGAAAATGTCTGTAGGGCTGAGGGAGAGGAATTGCATACCCATACTATAGAACTAATGCTGCAACATTTGTGAACTTTATTGGTATAGTTTTTATATACCATCACCTTTCTTCATTTGGAGTAACTGAAATGAGGTAACTAAAAAGGAACGAAAGGCCTTTGCCAGATGTTTGTCTTTCAAAAACACTAATTTCCAACTAGTTCCATTAAAATCAACATCCATAGAACTCAGGACCTGAATTTCCACAATATTTTTGACAATTTTGGTTTCAACTTAAAATAGTAATTATTTTCAATAAAATTATTTACATATTAAAAAGAGATTTTAAAACACAGATGCATTTCCCCTTATCTCTAATGTCCCCATTAGAAACTGGCTTGTATTTCTAATAAAAAACTGTGTGTGTAGTGAGCTTTATGTATTTATTTGTTTCATTTTGTGTCTTTTGTGATAATAGGGTGTATAGGAATAGCTGCGGGAAAACAATCAAGCTTTGTTCTGTAATTTCTCATTTACTCTGACAGTTTTTGACTGGAGAGGGAGCTGAAATAGCACATAAGACTAAACGGGCTAAATTTCAGCTTTAACTCAGAATTCTCTGACTGTTGGATCTGATCCAGTTTTGTCTGAAATCACTGGAAAAGTTCACATTGATTTCTCTGAGAGCTGGATCAAACCTTCTCAGACCCTTCAGTTAAATCCCCTGAGACAAATTCTTTGTTCTGCTGGATCTTTCTAGTCCCATGGAACTAATGAGTTCAACAGCTGTAGCTAAAGGACAAAGTTTGCCCTGTGCTATTTTCTTTATATAGTTTTGTTAGGGTTATAATTCCCCTTGCCCTTGTGTAAAGGGAAGGAGGGAAAAGCATAAAAGGGAGAGGTTATAATTCCCTTTTTATTATGAGGTAAACAAGAGAAAGGCACAACATTTCAGATATAAGGCTCATATTTTGACCTTGAGAACTCAAACACCGTCATTCTACTCTGTACTTTTGAAAATTAATTCAGCAGGGGTTCATTTGTTTCACACTTCTGACCTTAATTTAACTGTAAATATTTTGCTCATAATTTTGATGACTGAATTAGTAGATCTGCCTCTACAATATGTTCCCAGTGTATAACTGTTCCACTTCATACCCAGGTATAGCTGAGATCCACCCTGGTAAGCAAATCCTGTTCTGACGTCTGAGGAACTGTGTCACGCTGCCCATATGTTCCTTCCTACTAAGGAGGTCACCTCACTTTATAGGAAATTTAAAAGGTCCATTAGAAATTGAATTTGAGTAGTTTTAATAAACAGATGCTGGGTTACATGAAGAAAAACTCCATTTTCTAAAATAAAATTACATACTGAACCAGCATTTGTATGCTTTGTAATGTTCAGTGTATTACCAACAAATTAGCCCCTTTTTAAGCTTTACTTTTCTTAGCAATAGCCTACAAAATCCTTTTATCTCTTTTCAGAGCTGCTGGTTGCTAAGCAAGTACAAGTCTCCCATATTACACTATCGTTATTAACTGTCACTGCCATAACCAATAAAAAAGAAATAGCAAAAAGTAATTTTCAATAAGCTTTGAATTTTCATATTCTATTTTTCATCATGACCTGTGCTCCTCAGAGGAAAACACGCTAGCTGAAGTCAATGTAGAAAGCTGATCTGACTAAATGTTGATGAGATCTGTTTCTGTCACAGTAGATTATTTCAGACTGGAGCACCAAAAACCATTTCAGAGTTCTGTAGACCTTCCCATTATCTCTGTAATTCCCGCTGATGTTAATCAAAACTATTGTCCTGTTTGCAAAGAACTTAATACCATTTTGATTACCATTCATTTTATTTAGCCCTTGCCATCTGTTTTATTTTACGGTTCTCTTGTGGCCATTTGAAATAATGTCTCAAGTGTTATTTGTATAGTGTCCATTTTGATCAGGGTATAAATGCATAATAACATTTTAGTCATGTGTAATATATTTATATGCAATTAAATCCTGAGGAGTTGTATTAGAGATTATAAGTGCTTTTGGGACAAGACAGAAAAGTGTTTTTTAAAACAGCAAGCTTTCAACAGTATGGACATTTTAGAAAGTTCAACCTGTTCACCTCAAAAGCTAGTTCCTGACAGAAACTTCAAATGTCAGGAATATACTATGAGTATGTTTGTCTAGCTATGAACTCATAAAGTTGAAAGGAGAAACATTACGTGTAAGACCGAACCTTAGAAGGAAAAAAACCCTGATAAATTCTAGTTTTAACAGTGCTGGGATCAATGAACTAACAAGCTACTACATCAGCTAATGCTCAGCAGATATATTCATTTATATTCTCATTGTTATACTATTACAGTTATGCCTTTGAGTGGAAATCTCTAGCCATCTAGGTCAAATTACTGCTACAGAAGTTCACCCAACACTTCCTTCTGTTACAGCTTTCCAAACAGTTGGTTTAATAGAGAAAAAATGTAGAGGTGAACAAAGTGTGCTTTAAGGAAAGATAAAGAGTGTGGAGATGCAGAAAACATGAGCACTTGCTGTCACCAAGAATATGAGTGGAACATTTAATTCAAGCTTTTTCACAAAGGCCTCAGATGTAGAAGAAAGAGGTAATACAAAAACGCTTTGGCAGTAGAAGCACTGGAATATGAATGCTTAGAAGCTCCTACAGCATAAGTAATGATGACAAAAAGCTTTGTTGTTCAATATATTTGTCTTGAAGTCAATGCTGACATCGGTAAATAAGGCAAGACAAAACCTCAGTGATGGAGTAGTTAGTTAAATAAACATCTGCAGACAGCTCTGGGACAGTTAGTTGTGAAAAATATTCTGGCACTTTCTAGTGAGCCTCCTCACTAATATTTATGAAATACAAAATTAATCCTACTGTTTGGCTAAGCTCAGTAAAGATGTCAACAATTTCAATGGGGCATGAAAAATGTGTCCAAAGCACAACTTTGTGAAAAAGCCCAGGAAAAGTCTTAATGAGGAAAAATTACTATTCTGAGGAACCAGTTGTCTCTCTCTCTCTCTCAAAAAAAAAAAAAAAAAAGCAGCGTTACACTTTGCCTGACACAAAATTATGGATTGTCCATCAGAGTTAGCTAAATACAAACAACAAAATAGGCAGTCATTCAGTGCCACAGATTTAAATCATAAAGCATTACTGTGTTCTACCTGCTGTAGAAATGTGCTTGGAAGAACAATGGGGTCCATGTTCCTCTCTATTGTTAGAGCTGGTTTTTCGCAAGTTTGCTTTCTGTTTAGGTGCTGGCTCCTCTGGCTCAGAGCCAGCCAGCGACGGGCTCACTCACCCCTCCCACATACATAAGATTAAAAACTGTGTGAAATTTGTTCTCTCCCTCTGGCAAATATAATCATCAGGGCCCAAAACCTTGCCATTATGGGAAAATGCAAAGCTGAGTAACTAAATAGTTCACAATAGAAATATTTTCATTATTAAAAGACCCATTGTTTGGTAGCAGTTCCAAAAGCTGATGCAATATCTGGAAGCATGATATTTCCATTGAACTAGGTATCCCTGCCTGAATCCCAGGTGGCAGAGTTCGTCAGCCATGCTTCATAAAAGATTTTGTTCCTCTAAACTGAGTTCTGCCAACAAGCCTACATAGCCTCTTCCTTGCGGGTACCAACCTTTGTCTCAACAAATCTCTGCACCTCCCACCTATTTCACATCATTCCAAAACAAACCCCACAGCTGAACTGGCTCCTGCTCCCACCCCAGCACAAACCGAACGACCTCTCCCTCCTAGTTATTCCATGTAGCGACTTGTTGAGCTTCCTTCTTTATTCATTTGATATTGTCTGAAGAATGAGGAAAGAAAGAACATTGCTTTTGACGGCAGCCTACCAGATAAATTAAAAATAAGCAGAGTTTGGTGGGCTTGCTAATGGTTGTGATTTCAAAGATATCTTGTACTCCCTGGGACACAGTAGAGAGTGTCTTTGTTTGTGAAGTGCTCATGATGTGCATGACCCTCATCCTGACGTGCATGACCTTCCTCCTGACGTGCATGACTCTCACCATTTTAAGACCTGTGTTGTCTGGACCTGCAAGAAGACTCTGGGGAGTAATTTTCCACTGCTACTTAAATGTATCCAGGCTGTTGGAAAGGAAGGAATAAGCTATTGTTCTCATTCTTCCATTTCCCTAATAGAGAAAAATTAAAGGTATCAGAATTAGAGCTAAGCAGCAAAAGTAGATTGTGGGACTATAATCAGGAGGAGGATGTGCTGCCATCAGAATATAATAGCGAATATATTCCTGTCTAATGCTCAACCTTGGAAAATGAACTGCAGCACACCGTTTGCAAATATGCTGGGTACTGCATGCTGCAAGGTTAGTGTTAGAGTGTCAGCTTTAGTGCACTGGCCACCTTCCAGTCTGGATAATTACATGCTGCTTACTCAAACAAGCCTACAGTTTCACTTGCACATGGTATTCCTCTCTTCCTGTCCTGAAATGCGGTACAAAGCTGCTGTGAGTTCATTAATAATAGAGCACTTCAAGAGTAGGCAATCCTCCGTTCTGTCATACTGTTTGCAAATTGTCTTAGAGCAATGTAGGTGTATATAAAATGAACAGCCAGGCACAGTTAGACCCTGGCATTAGTGAACTATTTGAGTGCCAATGACTTTAAACAAGGTTATTTTGGTTCCTTATACTCTTTAGAAGGTCACTAATTTTACTTGCTTTGCTCTGAATTTTCTTTGTAATCCTATTTAGGGGTAAAACAGTAATAATCTTGTTCACATGCCTGTGGGATTTTGTGCTGTAACTTTAGGTGTTTTGAATATCTTCTGCCATGTATTCTGAGAATTAGAGAACAAGGTGTTCCGTCTGAGACTAAAACATCTACATGTTGCTGTTCACACATCCAGTAGATACCGAAACTCTCATTATAGTTAAAAGATAACACAATTCTCCACACTGAAGATCAATTAAATTTTTATGTGAAAATGCAGCTACAGTTTGCATCAAGGACAGCACAGCAGCTCGTGGTGCTTGGCAATTGTGCCATAGACCTCATCCAGAGAACTCTGCCTGAAAGCAAGTCCAGGTTATTTATTGCTCCTTATTGTCCTACCACATTATTCACTGTCGAGCCTTATGTCAGACCTCCAGTGCGCATGCAGATGTACCCCTCATCACGTGGATATTGTATTAGAACAACCCTATGATCTGCTCTGATTCCATCACAGCAGGTCATCTACAAGCCTTTAAAGCAGTTGATGTGTACGGGACTGCACGTTAAAGTGGCCACTGACAAACCTGAGTGTCTCTTCTTTGCTCATAAAGCATTCTGTGAAGTTTTGCCACCTCTGTCAGCACCTCTGCACTGTTTCTGTTTGATATGCCTGAGGAAGAACCAAAAAATAAGAGTAGAAAGTAGAAAAGTAGACAGTAAATAGAAGAATAACAGACACTAGGAAGCAAATAGTGAAATGGTGGTGATTATAATGATTATTCTTGATACTACAGATGAGAAGTAGGAACAGGGATAGCATAGGCAGAGCTTGGCAGAAAGAGGACTGTTAGGTAAAAAGCAAGCCATGCTGTTCTAGGACATGATGCAAGGAGATCACCTGCCTGCTAAGGTCACCCTTTCTGGGTGTGCTCAGTATGCCAGTGAATATGTCAGTGACTTTTTCACCCTGGAGTGGCAGCAAGGACGTGCCTGGGTGCCCTGTGATACACATAGCGATTCCTGTAACTCCCTCCTTCCGTCTCTGCTAGTGGAAATCATGGCACTGCCCTCCATACTGGCCTGTGTTTTGAATGGTGACAAAACCTGCATGTTTCCAGATGTCAGGGTGGACCCGTTATTTCTCCTTTCCACTGATGATTTCTACCAAGAAGGGTAACTCCCTTCTTATAGACTGAAAGTTTAACACAAACCCCATCATATTTCTTACTTTCCTCCAGCAGGGAACTGCTGTGCCTCCAGCCTCTATCGTCAGTACCTTGCTGGCTGCAGCTCTGGTCTCTCTGGAACCTAAGGGAGAAGGGCAATGAAGACAAAGATGCACATAAATCATGGCAACTGAGAAACCAGTATTAACATTGTGGCCAGTGCTTTGAATGTGCAGGGTGCCCCAAGGGATGGTGGCACCAGAGGCAGCTTCTGCACTCGTTCCCTGATGCAAGGCTCTCTCTAACATATTTCCATCTCAAATGTCGGTGGCACTCCAGATACTTTTGGCTGTACAAAATGTTCTCCAGTGTCATTGCCTATTTTCCGCAATGCAAAGACTACAATCTGTTTGGATCTGTTAGAATAATTTAATCTCTAGATGAGAAAATATATATGTATTTCCATATTTTATACAAGTATTTAACTTATGAAATGAGACTGGGGTTAAATAACCCTACTATGTTGATATGGTTACATTGCACTGTTTCTGTTAAAATTCAGTTGCGTGTGAGTTTACTTTTGTGTTTATCCAAATACAGACAGAGCAGTTCCTCTTGAGAAAAACTCAGGGTTATAGTAACAATTTGTTGTACTGATTACCCTGTGCCGACTTAGTGGAGGGAAGCCTAGGATGTGTTGACACTATTTTGGTTATTTATGCTCTGGGCATAAATAAAAGTTAGTATCACTAAAAGTCAATTAAAAAGACACCACAGTTTATTTGACTCAGAGATAAACGTAGAGTTTTGTTTGACTTCTTCCTAAGAGAATAGTCCACTCCTACAGGCTCCCAAATGGAGCAATCAAAAATCACAACTGCAAATTCTGTAACTGGCCTCCTAAGAGAAGGCGTGTGCCCCCCTGGAGAATGATCAGTATCTGGCATGATTAGAGCTTTGGTTGTTCTCTTTTATGCTGGAAATTGTAATCAAAGTGGAGAGGCATAAATTCAAGTTCTGGATATTAATCAGTAAAACAGTGTTCTTTTAAACCACTTCTCTATTTTTGCATGTCAGCCTGCACTCAGATCTAGTCTGAGACAGACCAGCATAAAAATCAACATTCCCAATCAATTTTCATGTATAATGAAGACCACTATTTAGCATAGATTCCCAGGCACTGCCTTTTGTTTGCAGAGCACTGTGGTAATCTGGAGGGAAACATCTTCCTTTTGCAACTAAAACCAGACACGTCTGAATCTGGAGCACTACGGGTTACCTGGGCTCATTGTACATCTTCTTGTGAGCTGTGGCAGAAAATGAGCTGTTGGAAATTACAGAAGTCCTACAAGTCTTTCCATGAAATAGCTTTTTGCTCCTTTCTTGCTTACACAGTTCACTGTCTGTAAATTGCTTTTGAATTTCTTCATCATTTGGTTTTGCAAATGGAAATTGTAGGGGTATAAAGCTATATCACTTGGCTTTGTACCACTGTGTTAGATTAGCGCCTATAAAAACTTGCATGGCTGTCAATAAGAAGCATATCTGTACCATTAAAAATAACCAATAAAAGCATGAAGAGGACCTTTTTCAACAAACACTAGGAGAAGAAAATCAGTTGTTTGCCTTTTCTCTAGTCACTGTGGTAATAAATGGCATTTACGGGCCAAGATTCAGCACTGTTCTCTCCCCATGACCTGTTTAATTTTGATGACAAATGCCTCATGAAGTAATATAGCACAGAAAAAGAGATATTTATTCTAATATATCTATATATAATTTTTGTTTCCTATTAATATCCTGCAGCGAATACTCCTGGCTTCAGTTCAGCAAACCCCTTAAAAAGGAGACTATTTATTTAAAGTTAACTTGTTCCCTGAGACAGTTTTTGCAGCTGCCTGTGATCCATGGATCTTATGGGTTAGCACTGAAGCCAGAGCATGTTGAGCAACACACATTCTGGGTATATTCACCATCTTCCCACTCATATTAAACTTCAGCAAAGTAGGAATTTGTAAATTTTTACTTCATTGCTTTAGATATGAGTAATAATCTAACCCTCCTGACCTGAAAAAGTATGAAATCACTGTACCAGCCACATCTGTACCACAGCCCACAGAGGAACAGAAGACTTCAAATCTCAGACAAGTTGGTTTTTTCTCCTGGTAAGGCTACACTGTGATGTTACCTTGAGTGACCTGTCCTATCTCTCAGAACAAAATGTGTTTCAGTTGAAAATATACCCTGGCACCTGTTAAGAAAAATGACTGCAAATTCTTTAATGGAAAAAAAGGGTGAAATCATGGCCTGAGGAATAAACTACAAGCACAAGTCTCTGCAGACTGCAATTTTAAAGAAAACAAACAAACAAACAAACAAAAAACCAAACACAAACTAAAGCTTAACTGCTAAAAGACACAACATAAAAATTTTTTACAAAATTTTATGCAAATTTTTGGTTGGCAATGGTGCCATTTAGCAGCCTGTTCCAGCAGCCAAGGCAACGCACACATGCGAGTCATTTTCTATTTATCTGAGGCACACATTTACCAGGGAAAGCTTCATCTTCGCTTAATCACTATGCTGGTGAAGTTTACATTTCTCAGGCTCAAATTTACACCCATCCAGAGGTTGCATCATGACAGGTGATTACAGAAACCTTCCTGGCACTATGCCATGGCAGGGCTGTGTGCGTTAGATAGACCCAGGACTGGGGACTGTCCCTGGTCCCTTTCATCCATCCCACTCAAGCTCCTCATCCCTTCCAGTCTCCAGCCAGGTCTCACTGCTAGGTTGCACGGGATTAATTTTGCACTGCCTCTACACATACAAACTTGGGCTTCATTAATAAAGAATTAAATTGTAATTTGTAATGAAAGAAGTCAAAACACTCTAGCTAGGCAGGTCCCAGCTTTCTGGCTGCCGTGGTAACAGGGTGACCATTCCAATTACCTCTGGAAATTTTCTGGGAGTCCGGATACCAGCACTAAGGCCCAAATTCAAGTCCCATTGAAACCAGTGGGTAGTTTTAGATCTTTTTAAGTAGAGTTCAGTTCTCACCCATATCTGCAACTTCTTCAGTCCTTGAAAAGAAGCATAGAAGAGAATTCAAATACTGATATCTTGCGTCTGTGTGTAGGAGAAACACTACTGCAGTGAAAAAATCCATACGTTGTGAAGTTTAAATTCATATTCATTGTATGCTTTTGGAAATGGCTATACATTTTCATTTATTTTTAACCTCTGGTATCATCTTGGTGAACTTTCTTTGGAGCAGTGAAAGAACTGTAAATATATTCCCATCTTTTTGCCTCATTTATGGGAGTGCCCTGTGGATAGAAGAGAAAGTAGATCTGAGCCAACAACACAGATGAAGCACGCCAAACCCTTGCCACTTGATAGCTGTTTAGCCAGATATATCTTTTTTAGGCAGGAATTGGTCTTTATTCATGAGGAGCTATAAGCACGCCAGTCCTGTAATTTTCCTCAAAAAACCATTGGCAGAACAAAGGGCAGGCAAGAACTGTAAACAGGGGTGTGGGACTTAAGATCCAGTTATAGTAATATAGAGACCAGAAAGTAAAATTAGCTTTAATTATGGAGACATCTTGAAAAGTAGATATTTTTTCTTGAATTTTTGTTTGTTTTTTTTTTTTTTCTAACTAGAATGTGGTGTATTTTAAATTCATGTGTATCACTGCCATTCAAAATGAAGATTTACCTTCTTAAAAGACAGTTTTCATAGAATCGTAGAATCTTTAGGTTAGAAAAGACCTTTAAGATCATCTAGTCCAACCATTGACCCTACTCTACCAGGTCTGCCACTAAACTATGTCTCTAAGCACCACATCTACATGACTTTTAAACACATCTAGGGGTAGTGACTCAACCACTTCCCTGGGCAGCTTGTTCCAATGTTTGATAACTCTTAACTCTTTTGATACAGAAACCTCTCATTACACCTAATGTTAAATAACTCTGTGTGTCTAAGGTGATACAAAAGACAGCTCTTCTCGGAGTTCCAAAAATTAAGAATTTTTACAATGCATGTTGTCAAAAAGAAGGGTCTCCTAACTGTGTACCCCCAAGCATTTCTGTAACCCTCATCAGGCCATAGATTTTTGCCTAGTCAATGTGAAATTTGTTGGAGTTCTTTGCATATGTGGTTCATAGCATAATACAATGGCATGTTTCATCACTGCAACAGATTTTTATTAAAGGCCATGTTTGTATGTCAATCATTCTGATGCAGCAATGTTTAAATTGAATGATGTAATTGAAAAAAGGGTGGCAAAAGACATGCACTTCTAACAGGGAAAATACAGAAACTGATCCAGCTGAGGTAAGAAACTTAAGAAAGCAGCTCTTACCCAGAGCAGTTCCACAAAGGTTAAAATGCCAATAGGCAGACTTACCATTCTCAACATGTTTATAGCAATTTTCCTTGTGTTTCATTGATCTAATGCCTTTGCCTTTTAATTAGCCTTCCCAGAAAAAAGTCATGTTCTGAGAGATGGAGCACGGAAGTGTAGGGGGTGACTGAGTCTGGTATGTATCAGCACACATCAGGGACTGGGCAGGATGACAAACTCAGAATTGTTTCAGTTAGTGTTCTAAAGTGATAAATACTTTAGGTAATATCTGTATTTAGATCTCAAATACATTGTACTTTGACTTTCTCTAAGTGAGAAGCAGAGGAAACTTCAGACACACATCCAAGTCTCATGTATATATATGTATTACATGCCTACAGAAGTGCAAGAAGCTATGAATTTAATCTGCATGAGCACGGACTGGAGTTCTTTATGGACATAAGATCATGTCTAACTCTGTGTCAGCAGTTAAAATTAGATCAGTTGTATTTGCTGTCTGGCAACCACGCACTTTAGGCGAATATATGTATGCACATATTGTACATGCTTAATTTTGAAAACTATGTATCAGTCATACCTATTTGCTTCTTAGGAAAAGTGAGCTGTGCCCAACCTCAGATTAGGTACGTGTGGAAAAAAAAAAACCAAACCCCAAATATTCAATGTTGTTTTAACTCTCATACCTGGATTCAGTCCATCTAATTTTATGTACTTAGCTAAGAGATGAGTGCAGATTCCAGCTGGCCCAGGCTCCCTGGTCAGCCCAGGGCTGGACACCCTTATTCATCTGGTGTGACATTACCTCTCTGAAGCTGATAGCAAAACTGCAATATTCCTTCTCCATATTTAAAGGCAAAATACGATGGGTGATATCCTGTCAAAAGTCACTGGGAATTTTGCTCTTGACCTAAGTGAAGTTAGAATTTCACTTGGGCTCTCCTAGGAACAATGATATAGGATCTGGCTGTGTGGTTTGGCTCATTGCCATACAGGTCTATATGGGTGGGCAGTCTCCTCCTAACAGTTGCCGACACAGGATCACAGGATGACCCAGATGGGAAGGGAGGTCAGGAGGTTTCCATCGCAGCCTCTCTCTCAGGCAGGACCAGCTCTGAGCTCAGATCAGGCTGCTCAGGGATGTGCCCTGTCAGGGCTTGGAAACTTTCAAGGATGAAGCTGGCACAGCCTCCCTAGGCAACCTGCACCTCTGCCCAGCTGTCCTCAGGGGAAAAGCATATCCTCATGTCCAAACTGAACCTCTTGTCTTTCAACTTCTGCCCATAGTCTCATCTCTTCCCACCACGCACTGCTATGAAGAGCCTGGCTGCAGCTCCTCCGTCCCATCCCTGTAGGTGTTGGGGGCTGCTGTGA
Source organism: Burhinus oedicnemus (assembly GCA_008921705.1). Lineage (NCBI taxonomy): Eukaryota > Metazoa > Chordata > Aves > Charadriiformes > Burhinidae > Burhinus > Burhinus oedicnemus. The sequence continues at coordinate 2,409,240 of VFFE01007674.1, read as the reverse complement.
GCCCTCACCCAAGCCATCTCTTCTTCAGGTTGAATAAGCCCAGCTCCTGCAGCCTCTCTTCACAGGGCAAGTGCTCCAGCCCTGAACACCTTGGGGACCCTCCACTCAACTGCTCCAGCTTATCAGTGTCTTTCCTGTCTTGGGGGCCCAAAACTGGTACAGCCTAACAAATGCTGACTTCTAAGAAACTGAAAGCCAGCCGAGGGTGCTATAATATAAGTGAAGGAATAAATTTCTGTCTGATCCATTATGTTGATGAATCCATGTTCGAAATCACTTCCTGAATTTTGAATTTATCTTGGCAAAAATATTTAAAATTTATCAGACTGACAGTCTACACAGTATTGTATCATAAGAATCAATAAGTGTATTTTTAAATAGTCAGCATTTTTCTGCATGACTACTGCAAAACCACACAGTAAATGGAATTGGGATGTCTTGGTAGATTATCTCTATGTAAATATTGGACAGTGATTTACAAATGAAATGTCTGCTCTGCATTTTGAAGTCACAAACCCACTGCACTGGGAAATCTTGAAAGGTTTGCGCTACTGTGACTGTAAATTAGTTTATTATCAGCACAAGAAACAATGATACTGCTACTTTTAACAAAAAAAACTTCTTCTGAAGATGCTTCTATCTAAAGACCATAAAATACATCATTCCTGAACTGGTACCCACCACTATGGAATACGCACACTTTCATACACGTACAGTTTCAGCCTCACAACCTGTAACTTATACAGGCAGAATTATTACTCCATTTCAAAAAGGGCAAAGATTAAAGATGTCATTTCACTGATTGTATTTCCAGAATAAACACAACTAATTCTTAGAATAAATTAGTATTCCATTTAAATAATGGTGATGGAAATGGATTCTTAAAGACTTTTCCAATTAAATAAACAGAATTGGGAACCAGCAAATCCTGTCCCATCCCACACCTGCAAAAGCAGTTGCCTTTTTGCTTCCTGTCATTTCATTTGGGTTACTCTCCCACAGAGGAACTCCAATTCACAGTTTATAGCATAAATATGTAGTGTGAACTAGTTAGATTTGATGTAGAAGTGTGAACATTTTGGCATGGTCTGCCCACTTGCATTCAACATCGTTTGAAGATTTGTAAATTCTCTTTTGCTGGGAGCGCTTCTTGTCTATTCATTGCTTTGTGTGTTTACCCTGCAAGGCAGAGAAGTACACACAGAAAGAATAATCCTAGGAATGGTAGAGTTAAAATGCATTGCTTTTTTTTTAACTTTTCATCTCTATTTCTCAGAGTGACAAAGATGCTGATAAATGGGCAGCTATAGATGACATTTTTTTCATCTGTCCATTTAAGTATGTTGTTAAGTCTGATATATATTTGTCTGTGGTTTGTTTTTTTCCAGTGAAAGGAGACTCTGATAAGAACTAGATTAAGAGATAAGGAGACAAAAATTCTCTCTGCACAGAATATGAAACGGGCAAGGGTAGTTGCCTCTTTTTGACTGTGTTGCTTAACCCTGAATTGGGAGAATGATATATGGTAGTTCAGCACATTTTCTCTTTCCTCTTGAAGTTGCTGGGAGATTTCTTACTGACTTTTGGCTGTTGTTACTGTCTTCAGATGCAACAAGCAGCACAGATGCTGAACTGTGAAGCAAAAATCCCACATATTCAGGACAGAGTCACACTGGTAGAAATGGAAAACTGTTTCTGTCCACCTTGTGAAGATGTTTTCTTAGTCTCCAGATGCATATGATCAGTAGATACACTGATAGCCCACGGTATTAGCCGCCTTTGTAAATTAGCATCATCAGTGGTGCAACATAGATGTCTGAATCAAGTGCGAAATCCACAGATTTCCCTAAAGACAGCAAAAAACCACCAGCTTTTCACAGCCTCTAGCATAGATGGGCACACTGGGGGACTGGGAGGGACAATGTAATCACCAGGAAGGGTCTGCTGTGGTTACAGGTGACCGATTATCTTCTGAAGATGTCATCGCACATCCATTCCATGCTTGTTGCTACCCCTTATAAATCATAAAATCATCTTAATTGCTTTTCATAAGTTTTTGATTTACGGTATAAAACTCTAGAGTACCAATTGTATTGGGAAGAGGCAAGTGAGATCTTGGGCATGGTGAAAATACCTAAAATATAAAACATTCACATGTTATGAAGACAAGCTTCACTTACCGCCCCCCAAAATGAACATGGGAAAAATTACTTCCTGGTTCCTTGATTTATTGACTTGTTTGACATTGAACATGTGGAAAATTACCATTCTAGCCCCCAGTACATCACATCCCCACCACTGTCTTCACAGACCCAAAAGTGATGATATTTTGGATGGCATTGATTTTAACTCCAGATTCTGTGCTGCTCACCTCCAGGACCAGAAGATTTGAAACACGTGTGATTCATTCCAGTCTTATGTACCCATACAATGACTTCACACCATTGAATTTTTATTTGCAAGACCTACAGGTTATTTGTAAAATAAATCTGTGATTCAGCAGCCATGTGGACTACCCACACAAATCTACATGTTGGTAAAATGAAGAGAAAGTTACGGTCCCAGAGGACTCCCTCTTCTCTCCAGCACATACCCTGTCTTCGTTCTGATTTTCCTTCCTTTTCTACCCCTGAGTTTGGAAGGTTCTTAAGGGTTATTTTCAAAAATACACTTTTGTAAAGGTGAGTGGGTCTCCTAAGACACAGATAGATATATGGAATTTTAGTAAATGAAGCCAGGAGCAAACATGATGCAGAAAAATTGCCTTTTAAATTAGTGTTAGTTTTCCATGGGAAGTAGTGGAATTAACAGTCAGTCATTATTCAGATGTATGCACAAAATATAAAAGAGGAAATGGTTAATTGTACAGAAGCTCTACACTTCCCTTTTTCAAGCTCATGATTTTCTATCCCCACATCATATGATACAAGGCTGATCTTACAGCTCAGCTTGTTGAAAACTTGTTTTGAAGTCTTACATGAAAACAAGGCGAATGAGATGTAAACTCCTTTAGCAAATTAGCAATTTGAATGCAGTACTTTAAAAGCTCCAATACTGCCAACAGTGCATTTTCCTGTAATACTTAGTTTTCATCTGCATTGCTCCTTTAACAGAAAAGTTCATCCATCCTTACAGAGCTTAAAAAAAACCCCTAAAAATACCAACGATACTTCTTGATTTGCAGGTAGTCTTCATTAACTTCAATAACTAGTGGATCCTAATCACAGTTGCTGTCACTAACTGTGACAGCACCTGCTAGCCCAGAAATTTTTTCCGATGGGACAGATATAATTATGCAAAAGTGCAAAATTATAAACATTTTAATAGAAGTAGTAGAAGAATTCTTTTAACAGAAGCATTAAGAAACATAACAGGTACTTATGAATGCTGTTAAAAATCTCTGCCAAATTTTGATTGCTTAGGAAACGTTCAAGGCCATGGAAATACAATATGGCTCTACTGTTAAATTCACTTCTCATTTGTTGTATGTATCTTCCATATCAGCAATCCTTCAGCCTGCCATCTCTGAAAAGCCGTCTGTGTTGTGTTTTATGTTAGCCAATGCTATGTTGACCCTCATAATCATGCCTTCATTTCCTTTCAGCCCTATTGTTGTAGCCTCATCATTTGTTAATCTAATGAATTTAGTTGAGTTAAAAATACCTATTCTGGCTTCAGACTGCTAGTGATTTCCTCTGAATTAATACACTGCATAAAGCATGAATGTCACCAGCCTTCCAGGTATCAGTTCCAAATTTGTTCCAAATTCAAGAGTGTGCTTCTTGCTTCTTTATTTCCTACCAAAAAAAAGACATGCCCTCAGTTGTGAACTGTATTGATTTCCTTTCACCCTCTACTAGGTCAGTTTATCTCTTGGAAGATAAACCAACCCGAGGAACCGTTTCATAGTCACTATTTCACAGCCAAAAGGAGGCGTTGTGCTGGCACAGGTCCTTCCATCCCTGTTCTTTATGCTGGCTGTCTAAGACCCAGCATTGTCTTGTTTTTAAACTTTACCACTAAGACATGACAAAGGCAACCTATCCCCTCAGATAGATTTCTATGCTTTTTTTCTGGAGTAGCACCAAAGAGATCAAGTAGGGCTTTTTTAGCTGCAAACTATTGCTTTCATACTTACTTATTTCAGCATCTAGCTCCAGCTTGACAGTTCCAGGGAGTTAATCTTCCTCTTCAAACCTGCTTTTTCCAGATCCCTAGCTCCTCCCTAATGTTGCTTCCCCAGCTCTAAGTGGGTTTATTTTTACAGTTTTCTACATCAAGACAGCTTTTAGCCCGCAAATGGCTAAAAACCTACTTCCATGTCTTTCAAAAAACAGTGCTCTCCCTGCTCTATGACTGTCATAGAAGCGCACACATGCTCTTGAGTAAAACAACATCCCACCCCGAGGCACAAATCTTCCCTGAATCCAATCATTCTTTCTGAAAACTCTTCTGTATCATTTTGCCTTCTTACCCTACAAACAGTCCTTATTTGCACATCCTAATTGTATTCAGATATGTAGGTTTCCAAGGTCTATTTTTATGAAGGATGCAATGATTCACGGTCCACAGACCATGAACAATTCAAGCAGTAGTTAACACTTCTGTGTTCTGTAGGAAACTGCCTGTTGGATTGTCCTGTTCTAGGTACTATTGCCTGGTTTTTAGGTTATTATTGTGAAAAGATATAAAAACTCCTTGTAAAAAAATTGTTGTTGTAGAATTGTTATTTGCCCATAAGACTGAATGTGGTATTCGAGACTAAAAAGGAGTCCCTCTGTTCGGATGTGATCCACGTTATGGAAATGGAGAACCTCTGGCTTATGCAAAACTGTCATGGATGCATTACATATAGTTACTTCCAATAGCAAATACTGAAAGAGACTGTCAAACTCGGCATCTTATGAGAAAAGTTCTTACATTTTATTTGAACACACAGCTTACCAAGACTTTTTTTTTTGTTGAAGCTGCAGGTCAGTGGACAGGGTCCTTACACTGTGGATGTGTGAACAGATGTAAGAGCAAGGCAAGTTAATGCCCAGAAAGTTTTCCCGAGCTGCACCACCATCCTGACAGCAGTTTTGATGTAGGCACAGACTGAACAGCTTTACAAAGCCTGCTTGAGTACAGAGTTCCTTCCTTTGTGGCTTGTTATAAAGGAAGAACCACAGGAAACTTCTTCACTCGCAGCCTCCTACGTTCTTCCTTTGTGGACTGGCAAATTCAGATATTCAAATTCAAATCCCTCATAAATTTCAAATGAGCTTTCCAGATCTATTGCATTTTTCTTTTTCCAGTCTGTTTTGTTTTTCAACTAGAGCGTTTTACCACTCTGCTTTTGGAATACTCAATGATAAACCCACAGAGAAACGTAAAGGAGTTAAAAGTGGAAATAATCCACGACGTGTATTAACAGGCAGAACCTGGATAAATAAAGATTGATTCTCAAATAACTTATTAACCAGTGTTTGATCCAGTCTGTGAAACATTTACTTTCCCTGACAGGGACTTATTGATGTGGGTAGAAGTCAATGCAGATCTAAAGAACAGGTCTTGAACAAACTTGTTCTTCATCACTTTTCTTTTTGAATACTTGCAAAAAGCAAGGGCTTTATAATTCTTTCTACTTATTTATTTAAGCGTGCCAAATTACAGAGATATTTTGACAACCATGATGTTTTACATCTCATATCATGAATATCCCTAATGCAGTCACTGGAATTTCTTGCGGAGTACAGCAATGAATCTACTTCAGTGTGAATCTTCCCAGCATGAATCCATTAAATTCATCTTCCATAGCTTTTTATTCTTAGTAGAACACAACTGTTGGAAAAACACATGAAAGTGGTGGCAATTTGCAAAAAAAACCCCAAACCCTTCAGAATTATAATGAATATTCGCAGCAGTTTGTTTACATTATTTACTCTACCATAGATGTTTCATACACTTTTTTTGAAGATCATAGTATCTTAAAAGGATGCAGATACTGGGTTAAAATTTCATGTAGTACAAATAGGCATAGCACCATTACATACCCACATTACTGTAACATGTATATTAGGTGTGGGGGGCAAGTGAATGTGTAATTGTATATAGATAAGTAACTTTTTCACACAGATTATATGGAGCTAACATAATAGAATCATCTAAGAGAGCACACAAAAGAGAAGAAAATCTGAAAAAAAAAAGTAAAAACATTTTTAAAAGTAATTGGTCTCCTATCATTGTACAAGTGCTAGTTTTATTTTACTTCTCTCATCAGTTCTTTCCATTCTTTGCTAGTTCTTTTATTAACAAACCCCAGAAGCTTCACAGCTGCTACAAGCCAATGTTGCTAGAACAACAAAAACCTAGCAAGTAACACAGAAGAATTCCCAAATGTTTTACTTACCCTCACACATATGCTACACCACCACTGAGATGCAGCTGCTTACAGATAAGGAACCTGGCAACTTTTTATCAATATCCAACAATATACGATGGTTTAGGATGGGATATTGAAGATCCTTTCATCAGGCAGAAATTCTATGTGAAGTTTAATTTCCCAAGGTAAAATTTCATCACTGTGTTTTAAAAGCTTATTCTTATATAAAGAACAATGGGATTTTTAACATCTTCAAGTTTCAAGATCATCATAGTATATTCAGTAAACAAATGCTCATACTTTGGTGCTTACTCAAGTAAGATGCCACTGTGTGGTCACTCATGCCACATCCTAAGAAGTTCTCCTTCCAAGTATTGCTTAGCTTGTGAAATCAAGGTATTACACAAAGCTATTTTTAAGCTATATATGGAAGGTCAAACACTGAATTTAGTTTCCTGTTGTGGAAAAAGTATTCTATCCAGAAAAACAGAATTATTCCTCCTAATATTCCCTAGTTTAGGGAAGAACTTCCACTCTGCTATCAGAGTAGATTTCTTCAGGATAACTTCATACAAACTTAGTGTTGTTGAGAGCAAAACCCTGTAGTCTATAGGGGTTGTTAACAGCAATGAGACAGGTATGGTAGAGAGAAGTCATTGAAGCAATTAATATGAAAGGAAATAAATCAATTAAAGGGAAGCAACCATAGAAGGCACCTCACTGGACACTTTTATCTGAATCATTGTGACTTATGAATCAGCTTTCAAACTCTGGAAAATACAGAGCGTTCCCATTGCCAGTCAGTCATTTCATGTTTCTCAGCTGCCCAGTGAAAGCATGAACGTGCACTTAATTTTTACCCCCAAATATTTCCTTGCAGTCTTCATTTAAAATTGCTAGATGGGGAAATCAAGCCTACATCACTTGTATGTGCAGGGACAGAGTGGGGGGATGTGCGTGCATGTGGATGTGCATGTCCGGACACTTGTGTGCCTAAGCAAGGAATATTAACCCGTTGGCCAGTTGCCACCAAATATGTCAGAAGGGTAGCTGTCTCTTAAAAAAGTATAATCTTAAATATTTTAGGAAGAGAAAAGAGGTTTCTAGTGGACAGAAGAGCTCTCCCTGTAGGAAAGAAAACTCTGCCATTGCTTGAGAAGTTGTTTTTCATAGTGGGCTTCAAGGGCAAAACACAATTCAGAGAAAACCCACAAGAACTGGCTATGATTTAGAAAATGGGCACACAGTGAGCAAATAAGGAAATCCAGATGGTGCAGCTTGTCAAAGAGAAGGACATGACTCTTACTCATGAGCACTTGGGCTGTTCACCTCATGTAATTTTAGTGGCCTGAAAGGTAGACTCCAATTCAACTGCCCACGTTTTCTCCATAGTTAACAGAGGGGAAGAGTCCTGCGATGACCTCTTTCTCTTTATTCAGCCCTACTTTAGGTGTCTAAGACTGATCAGATGAACTGTGTATGTCTTTTCACAAGCTAGAAAAGGAGGCTATACAACTTATTTAAGTTAGAAGTCCAACTTTTAGAGAACAGAGATTGGGAGAGGGTAGGTGAGTTACATACTTGGTGTTTAGAGAAGAAAATCCTTGATCACTGTTTCACCTGACATGGCCAAATTCACTGGCCTAGGCCAGTAAAACTAAAAAATGGCAAAACTGGAAATGCGCTGCAGTTGTTTGAGTTATTTAACACCTGGAAGAGACTCCTGAGGCTCGTGGTAAATTTCGCATGAGCTGGAGAAACCTGTACATTTTTTCTGAAAGGCATGTTGTATTTCAGTTGGAAGCTACAGCTCAGTCACAAGCAGTTTAGCTCAAGGTAGGAATTATCAGGTGAAACCTACAGCTACATTGTGTGATAAGTCACTCAAGATGGGCCAACATGACCTTTTGGGGAAATCATTAACTATTACAGTAATTATTTTTATAGAAATAGTAATGCAGGTAGTCTGAATCTACATATTTTGAAAGAATTTGTCTCAGATTTAACAGTCTCAACATGACAGAGCTGCAGACTGGAGCGTTAGGTCAGTACGTCATAACATCAGAAACCAGTGACTTTTTATGTAGTTACTCCTGCTGCTCCCCTCCCCAGCAAAGGGGAGAGTAAAAAGCGCTCTGAGCACTGACAAACCTCACGTAAAATAGCAAGGCATGGATAGCCCGGAAAGCTGCATCCCGGACACGTATCTGTAGTATGTCAGGGAGGAGGGAAAATGTTGAGCAATGACCACAAGGGCAAATCTGAAAGGAAGAAAAAAACAAATAACGTTCTGTTTGGATTTAGTTATCAAAATGTGCTTTGTAGATCTAAGGTGGCAAATGTAAACACATGCCTATGTATCTAGCCAGAGCTTTAGTTGGTTCAGTAGAAGCTCTGCAGTATTGCCCCATATCAGAAGTATAACATATTTTGTTTCTAATAGTTTCTTAATGACAGCCAAGTGGAGAAATTTAGAATTAACAAGCACCTCACCACATGTGCAACCATCTGAGGATGCCCTTTTTGAGTGTTTGGGCTGCAATGCTGATGTTTCATGTAGTTGTTAGAAACTGTTAAAAGCAAATGCAGAATAATTTGAAGTACAAGACTGCTGCAAAGAAAATTAAGGTTAGTCTCTTACACAGTGGTCCATATTCGATAGGTTTCACACAAAGTAGCCTTTGCGTAGACTTTTTCATGTCCAGTTAAGGGTTTTTTTGCAAGTGATCAGTGTAAAATTCTATTTGTGAAATGAAAAACAGATTTTCACTAATCTATCAGAATTTTTAGGCAGCCTTTTTTTTCTTACTGTTTCTTAATCAGCATGCAGTGGATTTAAATGATGTTTCTTTGTTGAATCCCTTCTCCTGTTTCTCTCTCTTAGACTTACATGCATGTATTACTAAGGCATTATTTGTGAATGCTGCTGGCCCTGGACAGCTTCACTTTCATTGCAGGCTTATGAAAACCCTAAGAAAATGCATTAAAAAGTAATTTTCTTTTTTGTACTCCTTTTCTTTCTCATTTTCTTTAAAAAACAGCTTTTATTTAGGAAGCAGTAGTAATGACAAACAGCTATTTTAGCTCCACTCTCGGGAGCAGAATCCTGAAAGGTGTGGAGTTGGCAAATATTGCATGACTCAGCCTGATATCTCAATCACACTCCTAAATAACAATAGATTGACCTTAAGGAACTGCCATTCCAGAGAACAGCGAAAATCAGGCAGAACAATAGAAAGGAAAGAAGGAGAGGAGAAAATAGAAAATCCTTTGAAATGGGGAGCATTCTCCCTGCCCCCCTTTCAGGTTAGTTTTGTTTGTCTAGAGGACTGCGTGAGCAGTGGACTGCTAAGGACTACCACTTTCCTGTGGAGAGACCTGAGCTTTCTTCTCCCCATGAAACAAATACAGCAATTTTTTTGTTTTGTTTTGTTTGGTTGGTTGTTTTTAAAAAAAACAATATTAGTGGATCTTTTAAGTACACTTCTCAAAATTAATCACATATTTGAAGGCCCAAGGACAACATCACTTTGGACTCAGAATGCAGATCAGATCAAACCTATGTGCTTTTATAGCCAAACTGAGGTTATGACAACTTCACTTTTTTTTTTGGTAGTAGTGAGAGGAAGGGCTGGTACTGCTAAGCCCAGAGAAACAAGATGATCTTTCTACAAATTCCTGTCCTCTAGAAAGATCCTGTAAAAGACAAATTTGCAGCTATTCTCCATTCGGCACTTGCCTTCTTAGTGTTCCCCCAGGACAGTCTCTAGCTTCAAAAGAGCCTGTGAGACCTGCCCAAGAGATGCAGCCAATCCCACTGCTCAAGTTTATAGTCTACAGGGGCTGCAAATGACGTTTTACAAGGAGACTGAGGAACTACAATTTTTCTCATCAGACACTGAGTGGTGACACCTTTGAGCATGTGGTCACATAATGTGAGTACTGTGCAGTGATTATAGAATCACAGAAGAGGAGTAGAAAGCTGCAGTGGAGGGGTTATAATAATATCTATTGTCTCCCTGTGGCCTGAAGTTTGGTTTTGATAATACCTTTCGCCTGGCTATGGTCTGAAGCTTGAATAGGACCTCCTGAGGTCCTCTGTCTCCAAAGTCCCCACTCCGCTCCATTCCAACTTGTCCAAATGGCACCTGTTAGATTTGAAAACCAAATCTATTTAACTTTAGTCTCAACAGTATTAATGTAAATTATCACGTTTGCTATTTAAAGTATCTAAGGAGATTATGTGGCTGATATTGAAACACTCATTTCAAGGGAAGGAGCATTACATGGTTGTGTAGCTTTTTAAAGCTGGAAAGGACAGTTAGATATTATAATGGTATAACACACTCTGCAGACTTTTTACTCAGCAGGCACTACACCAAGCTCAACTTGTACTTGACTGAAGCACGACCTGCTAGAAAGGTCTTCACTCTTCAGAAAGATGGTGTTGCTTTCCCTGCTTTTCTAGAGGTAATCTCTCCGTTTGGCATAGTCCTTTTAAAATGGACACACAAGAAGCTTTCTAACCAAACTATCAGTAGGAGTTTAGAGTGACAAAATGCAAGAGAGCAAATGTAGTATAAATATGTAGAAAAAAAAAGTACCTATCACAGTAACAACTGTTCCAATCAGCCATATTGGTGCAATTAAAAAACCTCATATGTATTAGTCTTTCATAATTATTGAAGGTGATTTTTTAAAAATAGCATTATTTCTGAAGAACAATTAAATATAAAGTAGATGCAGCTTTAGGGCCTGTTTAGTCAGCTCAAAAGGTAGCAAGGCTTTGCTTTTCACAGGACTTGTCTGTCATGTTCCCATGAAAGGAAATGTCCCTTCGGCTCTACAGGTATCAAACTATTACTTCGTTTATAACTTTAACTCACATATGTGACTATAATGTGACTCAGAGAGTAAGATATTATCATTTTATGCAAGACCATTTCTGTTAATATGATTTACTCAACTTATTCTTTCATGTATCCTTCTGTTTGCAGAGCAAGCGATAAGAATTCACTCAGCTTTTGCTTTGAAACCAACAGCAAGGAAAGGAAAGAGAGCAAGTGTTTGGGAGCATGTAAGCTAACTTGCAAACTTGTAGGGATGTGGAAATTTCCAAGATACTATTACCGTGCAGATTAATTGCTCTAATTAATCTTAAGTTTCCTTTATAAAATGTAAAAAGGAGATCTACCCTTCCCTTCATAGGAAGCAGCTGTTCATCAAACAAGCCCATAGAAAAGCATCCTTTAAGTACTGTTCCAGCAGCTAAATTAATTTCATTTTAGACCCCACCAAAGAATACAATGTTTTTTCCTTAAAGCTAGATGAATTAACACAGCCTGATGTTTGTGATAAAAATAGAAGTGTACAAACATACACAGACAGAGTCTATGCAGGTAGCTCAGGCAGTTGCAGGTAACAACATAACTGAGCAACACTCTGGGTACCAACGTCCCATACTCAAGTGGGAGACAGTGAATCACCCTTGAAAGAGGGCAGACTGTACTTAGCTTGTCCTTAGCCTCGAAGCCTCCAGTCAGCCTTGTCATTCATATTAGTATACTTCATTTTCTTAGACAGCTGAAACTCATTTATATGGTAATATCCAAACTTTAAAAAGTTAGAAATGCTCATGCAATCCTTATGTCCGTTATAAATGAATAAGATCTTGAGCTATGATCTATGTGAGTGTATAAATCTTGCTTTCTTTAGCAAAATCTACAGGTCTGTTGATGATAATGGTGATTTTCATTTACCTAAGTGCTTTACTGGACTGAAGTCAAACGTAATCGCTGCTTTCCTTAATCCCTATGTGATCTCCAGTAGTGTTACAAGACAGTTACTCATGAACTTTCATAATATTTCTGTGAAAACTGGTGATAATCTGATAAATCTTACAATGAATTTCGTAATAAAAGTACAATTAAGTAACAGTAAACTGTCAAAGGACACAACCAATTTTACACGAAAACAAATTTCACTGCTGAGCATAGGGTAATACAAATCTAAAATCAGTCTGCTTAAATTCATTCTGGTGGATTTCATGGTGCAACTTTTAAGTAAAAATGATGGGGGAATAGACCTGAGTCACTTTTCACTGGAAATTATTGTTGCAGTCAAGCTGCATTGAATTTAACAGATCCAGGATGTAGCACTGTTTTTCTCTAAGAAACTTCTATTTCTGCTCATCAGACACTTGATAGATATGCAGAGGATAACAGGTAAGAAACTCTCTACAGCTCAAGTTTTTAGCTTTCAGATGTAGGATGTGTCTATCATTCACTGACATTTACCCTCATCCATATTATGCACAGGTGCAACTTCAGCTACGAAAGCAGCTCTACTGAATGCAAAGGAGAAACCCAGATGCATAAAATTAGTGTATGCTTACATGATTGCTGTTTCTACTGCCAGAACTGAAGCCTTGCAAAAATTTTTAATAACAGGATAATTACCATGTAGAAAGACTTTCAGAGGGTAGAGTTTCAGAACTGACATTCAGAAGTATTACCTTATTAAGTCCAGGAAAATCCAACTTTGTAATACTTTCACAATTCCAAATTTATAACAAAAATAAGATGATCTTATGAAAATTATAACCTCAAAATTATATTAAAATCAGTGCTTTCATGTAAAAAGAGTAACATATAAGCCTGTCCAAAACCTAAAAAGCAATATCTTGTGCAAAGATCTGTTAGAAGGGACTGACAAGTGTTTCACTTTTTTTTTGGAGACCTTAAATTAGACACCAGATGCGGATTGCACCTTTCTAAAAGTTTTTAATTCTTCCACCTAAGTGATTCTGAAATGCTCAAATACAGTTTCCAAACCAATTACAAAAGCACATTAACAGTGGTTACACAACAATATAGCTTCATTATGGCCTATAAAGCAGTCTTCCAAATACCCATTTGGATGCAAATCCTGTCTTTGTGTGTTTGAGCACATTGATGTGCAGGCAATTGAGGTCATTACACCTGTGGTCACTTATGGATCAGTGAACTCTGTGACTACTGCATATACCATCAGTGAGGCGTGATGAGAATAACTAAGTTTTATGACAATAAATAAACAATTTGTATTAGAGGAAATAAAAATTTTTCAGGAAGTACCAATGTTTCTGTGAAAAAGTATGTTGTTGTGCAAGAAGGCTGATATTAGAAAATAGAAATTTAGCCCAAGACCTCAGAAGAGTTTCTGTACCTTGTGGTCTTGGAAAAGATCTGTGTTTTGAAATTATTTGAAAACACCAACAGCCAAAACAGAGCTCACAGGGCAAACAAAGCTTTACTGGGAAAAACAGTGCAGTAAGCACTTTGGAGTCTTCGATGACATGCTGGATGATGCTTGAAGCTTGAACGCTGCAAACGACAGCTACTGACATAATGGAGAGGGGTGAAGGCAGCTGAGGCAAGGCGACATACTAATGCCCTCCAACTTTGGCCAGGTAAACTAGCCAAATAGACTCCCTGAAGAGCAAATGAAGAGCTAGGAGCTCTTCTAAATGGGATCTACACCAGGAACTTAATTTACATGCCTTGCATCACCTTCTGGAGGAATCTCTCCATTGCTTACAGTGAATGTAAAAAGAGACCAACTGGTTAACTTATTCGGCTAAATTCAGTATCCTTTCCACTTCAACATCATCCTCTTGAGGCAGACGCTCCTGCATCTTTTACTCTACTGTGCAATTTAAGTGCAGCTCTCAAGTTGGTGTGCAGATTGCCAATATGATCCTTAGCTTAGGATGCCTTTGCCCTACAATGAATACTACCAGAGATTTACAAGGTGGAAAGCACTGTTTCTAAGTAGCTAGTCCTAAGTGTACTGATTTACAGTGTGACTCATCACCACAAGTAAGCGTCTCCCCTCCCACATTTACTGTTCACTTATCAACAAAAAAGTAAATAGAAATAATATCTTGGTGTGGGACCATAGCTATCATTATGTGTATTGCTTCAGCAGAGCGCATTGTCATACTATGTCTATGCTAGTTCATGGGAGCAGAAATCACGCACAGGATTGGGAGGAGCTATAATGATTGTACCAACAATTTCCTGATATAACAGCATTGCATGAAATGGACAAGAAATTCATTTAGATATTAGACAAGTTAGGATTATGTGAAACAAGAGTGGCAGCACAAACACCAGGTATTGTCTTTTGACAGTTTCTACCTGACCTTTATGATGGTGATCATTCTGAGTACAGTGGAAACCCTGAGAGTCTTGAAGTGATATGGCCATTCATTCAAGATGTCCAAATTATTTCTTTAGTAGCACAATATTCCCTGGTTGGCCTCTAAGTTGGTAAAGAGGCAGTAGTGGGGATCAAGAGAAAGAGTACTTGGCAGAAGGTGGGAGAGAGGAAAAGGGTGGAGAAGCTGGGTAAGTAGGAAGAGCCATAGCTGTACTAATGACCACAAATTTGGCGTAGTGAACAACAGAGAATAAAATGTCTTAGAAAGGGAGCTGCAATAGCCAGATTTATATTCACAACTATTGACATTATAACAATTCATAAAAATATTGGGTAACATTTGTTGTTCTTGTTTTACTTTGATTTTTGGACTGGATGCTGACATTTAAATGCAGCACTGGATAAGAATCATAGGAAGCAAAGTCAGATTAGACATTGTTGGTACAGAGACAGCAGAGGAAATAACTTGGGACACAGTTATATAAATGGCTCATCAGGTAGCAACTTATAAAGAAACATGAATAAGTTTGAAGGCAAGCACAACAGGATCTTTGTCATACTCTTTGTTGAACTTGCTGAAAACAAATACCACGTACATTAACCTTTGAGATTCAGCGAAACATCTATGTCTTCTGGGAAACTAATGAATCCTGGAGATTTTTGTGATTTCCTGGTGGATATTGTTAGAATTATATCTGATTTCAACTTCCACTCAGGAAGTGACTCCTCTACCTAAGTGATGCTATCAGCTCTCAGAGGGGGCTTTTGCTTCCTCTCCATAATGCAGAGGCCTTCATCTCTGCTTTGCTGCTGGTGCTCACTGACCACCGTATTTCTCAATAATGACTGATGAACTGAGTTAGCTGTGCCATAGCTTTGGAGACCCTTAAAGACTTTTTTTTTTAAGTTCCTAAATCAGTGTACAGTAAAGCCAAAAGAATTTGCTGGGAGTTTCAGAAGTTGTTTGGTTATTTGGACACTGCATGGTCAGATCAGATTATAATGCCTTTTTTCTACTACTTGGAAAAGACAGGCAAGATGTTCAGAGTCGGTGTCTACCTGCTAGCATTTATTCCACTTAGTGCATTCACTTCTTTGCAGTGTTGTGAGTTGAGATCAAAAACTGTACCTTTTAAGAAACTGAAATGGTTAATATAGATGTGTGCAGACATGGATGGTTATCTAGGAATGGATTCATGCTTGGAAGCATTATTTAGTTTCATGTGCTTAGTTAAACATTTCTGTTATCCTCAGCCTCTAAACAAGTGCCTGTATATTATTAAACAAGAGCTATGGCATCATCAAGTTTGTCTTAAATTGCTCTTCACTGGCTCTTTGCAGACCACCAAAACTAAAAGTAATTTATTGAGAAAGGCAAGCACCTGTTTCTCATTCACTGACACCTTAAAAGAAGCACGCCATGGGGTCCCTTCCTTCTTTATCCAAAATTCGCCTGTGAAATTGTCTTAGCAGAATGCTATTATTGCAAACTGAGCACCTCTTTTCTTATCCTGATCTTAGCTGCACCAATAATTAGCTGATATGACAACAGATAAGCAGATAATCATGTCTGTAGATGTTGCTTGTGGCCAACTGCGATTTTCAAAAGAAATATCTCCTTTGCTTTTCTGCTGACAAGGCCCAATCCAAAGGTAATTACAAACTTTTGTGTAGGACTTTCTTTTGCCATGGATTTGCTTAGACAGATGCCGATCAGGGAGTTATGGATAGTGCATATAAAGAAGATTTCTCAATCTCATATTAACTATCCATTGTTAATGTTAACATGGTGTCCCATACTGACCCTAGATAGTCTATAAATTTGAGTCAGTGTCCCATGCCTAAAAAGCAGGAAGCACAGTTCCAAATAGAGACTTTCTGATCAAATACAAGTCTCTCCAGGTTTCCAGGAAGCCTAGATATCTCTGTCCACAGCAATTTCTTCTTATTCTTGACATGATTAGGCTAGGTAAATTCAACCTTTGCTGTGAATCCTGCAATTCAGCAGGACCAGGTATTCATTCTGTATGTGGATGGCTGTAACCTCTTACTTTCTGATCAACCTGGTGGGCTTTATTGCCATTTCGGCCTTTTAGGTCTTCCCCATTCTAGGTGTTCATTTCTATTTCAGGCTTGAAATCATCACACCCTTCTCAATAAATTGCGCTTCTCAATAAATTACTTTTAGTTTTGGTGGTCTGCAAAGAGCCAGTGAAGAGCAATTTAAGACAAACTTGATGATGCCATAGCTCTTGTTTAATAATATACAGGCACTTGTTTAGAGGCTGAGGATAACAGAAATGTTTAACTAAGCACATGAAACTAAATAATGTACACATACATTTGTGAAGTACATCTAATTCAGGAGAGGAAGGAATACCCAAAAGAAGAATAGGGATTTTCAGCCTACTCTCTGGAAATCCTTGAGTTCTGTGGACCTTAGGAGGTCTTTAAAAGCAAGAAAACCAAATTCCGATATGCTAGGGCAGGTATGCGAACAGTTCTGGTAAGTGACACAGCTGTGTGGATCCACATGTCTATCAGAAATA
>VFFE01007674.1:2301842-2390435 GCA_008921705.1 Burhinus oedicnemus | reverse complement strand
ATCTGATTTCAACTTCCACTCAGGAAGTGACTCCTCTACCTAAGTGATGCTATCAGCTCTCAGAGGGGGCTTTTGCTTCCTCTCCATAATGCAGAGGCCTTCATCTCTGCTTTGCTGCTGGTGCTCGCTGACCACCGTATTTCTCAATAATGACTGATGAACTGAGTTAGCTGTGCCATAGCTTTGGAGACCCTTAAAGACTTTTTTTTTTAAGTTCCTAAATCAGTGTACAGTAAAGCCAAAAGAATTTGCTGGGAGTTTCAGAAGTTGTTTGGTTATTTGGACACTGCATGGTCAGATCAGATTATAATGCCTTTTTTCTACTGCTTGGAAAAGACAGGCAAGATGTTCAGAGTCTGTGTCTACCTGCTAGCATTTATTCCACTTAGTGCATTCACTTCTTTGCAGTGTTGTGAGTTGAGATCAAAAACTGTACCTTTTAAGAAACTGAAATGGTTAATATAGATGTGTGCAGACATGGATGGTTATCTAGGAATGGATTCATGCTTGGAAGCATTATTTAGTTTCATGTGCTTAGTACTTGATGATGCCATAGCTCTTGTTTAATAATATACAGGCACTTGTTTAGAGGCTGAGGATAACAGAAATGTTTAACTAAGCACATGAAACTAAATAATGTACACATACATTTGTGAAGTACATCTAATTCAGGAGAGGAAGGAATACCCAAAAGAAGAATAGGGATTTTCAGCCTACTCTCTGGAAATCCTTGAGTTCTGTGGACCTTAGGAGGTCTTTAAAAGCAAGAAAACCAAATTCCGATATGCTAGGGCAGGTATGCGAACAGTTCTGGTAAGTGACACAGCTGTGTGGATCCACATGTCTATCAGAAATACGTAGGAGTTCACAAATCAAAACAATTTGTAATAAGTCATAACAGAAGCTACTAAAATGTGGCTACCGCTAGGGTCCAATCAGTAGGCTTTCTGCCCCAGCAGATAAACTCAGAAAAAAAATCACTGTGTTGTCCTTAAACACCTTGTTGGATGATGTAGAGCAGAGGTGGTAAACTATGCTATGTCTCAGAGTAGTTGGTATCACAGCCCACACATGTTTAAAATCATAAAATATCACAAAAAGGCTTTGTGATTTCTGACGACCTTTTTAATAATGTGTATTCAGATGCAAAGGAGTCATTACTATTTGTGATTTTTGTCATTTTGTTATGATCAGTTATCAGCAACAAGACATATTCACCTGTTTAACACCCACTGTTCAATACTTAATATTCATTTAATGTGCAACTGTTTCATACTCACCACAAACCCTTGGTAGATGTATATAATAGTGAAAATCTATTCAAAGTAGGGTAGGGAGCACTGAACATCATATTGTTTTGGTAAACGAGTGGGAGAAAGTAGAAGAGAAACATAGCTGATATTCTAATGTGACATCGGTGACACCAAAACAGGTGCCAGCGGGATATAGCATCAAAGTAGAACAATTCCTTTAAGTGTGGTGTTGTTGCCTTTTTACATACTTACTTTACACATCATCTAAGCAGCAATCAAGCTGAGAAGAATTTTCTGAACTACAATCTTTTTAATGGATTTCCTCTTGAAAAACTGCTTTCAGATATGATGTCTGGATTTAGGAGCTTGAGGTGTGTGGATCAAAAAGAACATTTTTCTCTTAGATTAGCTCATATCTTGACTAAAATAAGCATTTCTTTCCTCAGAATATGTCAGTTAAAAAAAAACCCCGACTCTTAAGACAGGCATATTCTGTAGCAAACAGTAAAACTAGCCAAGAATCCAGTAGTTGAGGAAAAAAATGTAGGGAATTAAAGAAGAGGCAGAAAGGTCAAGATAAGAGAAACAATGTGTTGTTGTGTGGAGAGGGTCCAGTGCCTCTCTGTCACCCACGTGGAATCATTTCCCTTAAAGTGGAAAAGTTTCCCAATAAAGGTGGCAAAGCTCGTTTCCGTGGCTCATTAGCCGCACAGTGCCACAGCGCTGTTAGAGCTAAGAAAGGAAGATGGAACCTGCAAGGCCCAGGCATGGGTCAAACAGTTAGAGAAATAAAGCACGTGGGAAAGGAAGCAGGAGTCAAAGGAAGCAGGAACAGGCAGGGGGGCTCTGTTTACTCTTCCAAGTGACTGAAAACACTCAGCATATGCCACTGAGAATATTATTCTATTTTATTTAAGGGAATATTTGTTTAGGTGAAGATTAAACTAAGAAATTTCAGATCTATGGGAACAGGGTCTTGTGATGCATTATTACACATTGTGCAGGACTGTTTCTCTGAAACAATACTGGAGGTCTGAAAAAATGACACAAAGGACAGTTACATAAATATTGTATTTTTAATGCAATTTAAAATTCCATGTGGTCATGTGCTTCCAATCCCTCTTTCAAAAAGATTCAGTCCAGTAGCTGTAAATACTCTGTTTTCTGATTTTAAGATTCTCCTGTTGATTCTTCAAAGCTGAAACAGTTTAAAAGGGCATTTGTGAGCTCCGCTGAGCTGCTTGCGAAAGCACTCAGAAGTACCTCAGGCTTTATTGCTGCTTTCCACACACAACTTCTCCTTATACAGAGAAGAAACCTTTTTCTGTAAGTACAGCAACCGCTAACAATATCTAATGAGGATCAAGGGAAAAATTAGTTCTTTCCCACATATTTTTTCAATGCTGGTAGAAAAGGCCATCTTTTTTGTGGTTTTTATTAAGAACACATAAATACGTATTTTTAGAATAGCTACTTTCTGCCTTCTTCTGACCTGTTGCGCTGCTCAGACACTCAGCTGTATGTTAAGACAAAGTTTCACTGTTCTTTTGGGCAGAGACCGTCACAGAAACTCATGTCTCTGTCTTGTCTTAATGTGAGCACAACCGATTTTACTCAGCAAATAAATAAAGAAATTAAGATCGAGACAGGGGACTTTTTTTGTTTACTTAGTTTGGAGCATGCTGGCAAGTGAATGTTTGTTATAATTTATCTGCTACAATTTATATTAACAGTGTGAAGGTATAAAAAGAATGTCCTTTAGGATAATTTCAGATTTTTTAATGGTGAGGTTTTTTTAATATTACCAAAGGAAGGCAGGTCTGAGCATGAGTCATAAAGGGAGAAAAAAAAGAGTCAAGTTTTCAAAAGCAATTCCTAATGATAAATGCCCAGCTTGTGATCACTGATTAGTGAATTTCAGGGCTCAAAATGGAGAATCCCCAAATCAGTAGCTGCTGTATTTCTGGATACCATTTTGTGCTTTATCTGCATTACCAAGGACAAATTACACAGGGCAAGATCCAGAGAGAAACCCTAAACCCCCAGCACCAGCCGGGTGCTGCAGGGTGTCAGCAGAAAGGGTGTTATTTGCCCTTGCAGCAGCCAGCGAGGAAGGTACAGGCCAAAAGATTAACGCCGATGAGTTTGGGCCTGTTGAGAGCTGTACAGGGTCTTTCTGGACCCATTTTCATCCCATAGGCACATAATTCTGGCTAGATACCTTTTTACACCTCAAAGGAGGCTCTTCAAAACTCTCTGCGGAGCCCAGACTCTGAACTCCCACTTCTTTCAGCTGGATTTGATGCTTCTGAACCAGGCATCAGTTCCCTTTCTTTTCCTGTACACAAGAGGATACATAATTTAGCTAAGTCTCCTCAAAGAGCTTATCGTTGGTAGCATGGTGTGGGGAAAGGGGTGACTCGTGTCCTGGCTGCTCAGCCTTGGAGCCCGTCTGTATTGAGCAGGGAGCTGGGGCTGTACTTGGAGGCCTCATCCGTGAGGAGAAAGTCGAGTTGATTACCCCTAGCAGTGAGCTATGCAATAGCAGTTGAACTCTGTAATGTTAGCTGTGGTTTCATATACAAAATATTTATATTGCTTTTTCTGAATTTTTAATGAAGCATCTACACAGCTTGGCTAGTAATGCCTGAAAGAAACATTCTGCTTGCAGACACCTTGGCATGTATGCCACGTAATTTTCTTCTCATTTTTTTTTCATTGCTGAAAGCAATTACCAGCAGAAATTTTGCTTTTGAACAGTTCATCTGTGCATGCTGTTTATATCTGAAGTTGTAATCCCCAGATTTTGACCGAGGTCCGTAAAGATCCTAATCCTGTTTTATTAACACAGATCCCTGGAGTCCAGACTCTAACTCTGTTGTTGCTATTGCAAAAACCGATTAGATCAGATGAGACTCCAACAGCAAGTGGAGAACAAGCAGTTGGAGCTGCTGACCTGTTAGAAATCAAATACTGTACCTTGTTATACATGATTATGGAGCTGTGCTGTTTTGTGTTGTATGTGCTACACTGTTGAATTTCTGGGACTGCAGGCCTAGTTTATCATTGCATTGAACTTTGCCTTGATGTGTTCAGGGAATGCAAACTGCTATTGTCCAGGCTGGCTTTAAGCTCACAGGTAACTGCCTGGGACACCAGAACATCAGGCTTCCTGCAAGGGCATTCATCCTAAGGACAGTGCTCCAGTGCGAGGCTTGAAGGCCTCACAAGTCTTGCTTTTTCAGAGTTTGCCTTGCTGAGCTGTACACGCCTCGCAGCAGTTCTATCTGTGTTTATATTTAACTGTGATTTTTTGGACTATGCACTGCAATTCTTAACACCTCGCAAACAAGAGCTGCTGTAGGACTTGGTTTGAAGTGCGTGGCAGAAGAACATATCGGTACCATTTGGATTCCTGTAGAAAAGTTATCTCAGACTAGTAACACATTGCCAGGGACATCTCACTTTCTATGTATACCTCATCTCTGCCTGTTCTAGCCAGAGAGCAATTCATGGATCTGTTGGGTGCGCTGCTCCATTCTGCTAGTGAGTGGTTTAGAGAGCCTTTACGGTGACATTTCAATGCCTATGATGAGATTTTAGGTGCAGAAACAGCAGCTCCTTTGCTGTGCAGAACAACTTCTCTTGGTCTCCTCTCATGGAAATTTTATCTTTCATTCCTCACCGTTTTCTGTAATGTTGTCTGAAAAGAAATGACTCATTTGTAGTGTTGATAAATAAACTACTCAAGAAAAAATACAAGCAAAAATGGATAGCACTTTTGACAGTGTAAAGGTAGAAAATGTGCAAATTAAAATACTGTAGTGTTACATAAGAGCTCAGCAAATTAGTCCTGTCTGTTCATTACACATTTAAAAGAGAAACTTTCAAAGTTTGGATGAGAAACACTCATTTCTCGGAGTAACATTTTTGCTCCAGCAACAACATTAAACTGTGTGGTTTCATCACTTCCCAGGCTGTTTTATTCCGTGGATTACACACCATTATTGGCAGGTATATGAAAGACAATTTCCTTCTGTCCTGTGCATGCTTGTCTGCTTGCTAGCTCTTCTTCGGGGTTGTCCTCTAGGTCCTTTATCTGCTCTCTCCATTTGCACGTGGATTGGTGCTAATCACATACACCAGTGACTGGCATTTTTTGTTTGCTGGGATAAATTTTTTACACTACAGGAGCAGCTGCTGCTGCTACACTGTGATCTGCATGACCACTGTGTGACCCTACAGCCCGAGGTGACCTTATAGCCTGAGACTATAGGAAAAAAATTCTCCAGGAATGTGATGCTATCTCTGAGCCTGGGGACGTTCACAAAGATCCCCAGTAAAATATCAGTGGTGCAAAGTGGTGGGAGAGCAAATATGCAGCTGAACTCACAGTGATGACTTACAAACTATGAATAACCACTAAACCTGAATGCCAAAATACAGTTCTCAGACATCACTTTTTGTGCAGCAATGTCAAGTATGTTTTTGATAAATAAAAAATGCATGGTGTAAAAGAATTGAGTCCTGCAAAACAGTAAACAGCCTTGAAAACTTTCCTTTTATCTGTCATTTCTAAAGTCCTGAGGGAGTCTCTTAAAGCTTATAGAAACATCAATGCTGAGTCTCTGTAAAGTGTGTGCAATGGCTATGCATGGAGACAGAACATAGATTCAGACAACATTAATACCATCTTCCAAAAAAACAATGTCAAAAGCCTTTACAAAAGGAATAATTTTTTTTGTTTCATTTAAGCAGGCAAGGACATGATTTAGCTAACACTCTGACATGGATGCCTTACCCAAACCAAAAACTACGCTATTTCATGTTGAAACACAGCAAGAGTGAATGTGTCAGTTCTTAATTATATTTTTGCTTGCTTCTGGGTTGGTTTGTGTTTGTGTTGGGTTTTTTTTATTTCTAGAATATAATCCCATGTCTAGTACAGGAGAGCACAACCTGTGTGAGGTCTCCGTTACCCTAAGATTAAACTATTGCC
Organism: Burhinus oedicnemus; assembly: GCA_008921705.1. Classification (NCBI taxonomy): domain Eukaryota; kingdom Metazoa; phylum Chordata; class Aves; order Charadriiformes; family Burhinidae; genus Burhinus; species Burhinus oedicnemus. The sequence continues at coordinate 2,384,183 of VFFE01007674.1, read as the reverse complement.
TCTGGCACAAAGATAGGAATTGTAAAGTGGTACATCTGGGAGGCTCAGACCACCCCTTTTCATGCAGGCACGTCTACAGGTGCTACACAAGAAACACCAGAGCAGTTCAGCTGGCAAAAACAACTAAACAGTCTCAAGACTTTTACTATGAAGTCAATAGGGCTTTTCACTTTGCTTCAGCAAGGATTAGAGCAGGTATTGGAGTATCTTCTTGACCTCCTCTTCTCAGCAGGTGCCCAGTTTTAGGGAACTATGGGGACAGTCCTGGGATTTCTCTGCGAGGCAGAGGTGAGGAGCACTACAGGCCAAAACACTCTCTCTCTGGTACCAGCTGTCTGCAGCTCTCAGTGCTCCATGAGACTGGAAATGAGTCTATACATTTTGGTAGCATAACCAGTAGGCTAGGATAGCACTGTGTAAAATTAAAATGAATTTCTGGCTATTTGGCTCGGCTGCATTTGCTGCTTAGATGAAGTTAGTAAAAGCCATGTAGAAATGTGGAAATCATGACCCTGATACTTTTTCTTTGCCTCGCTATAAGGACACTGCAGATTTTTGTAAGGATGTACGACCTCCTGTGTGTTTCAGGTCGTTTGTGCTGCACGCGCCTCCTGCCTGATGAAATAGCAGTAACCAAAGTGCTAACTTATTCTGTCTCAAGAGAGAGACAGCTGCTTCAGAGATGTTAGCAGGACAGTTTGTTCCCCTCTTACAGCATCCCGCTGTTCGTGTCTGCTCTGCTTTTATATTTAAGTGGTCATACCACAGGTTATCCGTGGAGCTGAAATTAACTACATTTTGTCCACTACCTGGTATTACGCTATGTGGAGTGTTATAAAAGATAAGGAATCCGAAGGCTTCTGTCCTACTAGCCTATAAATAAAATGTTTGTGTGTTAAGGCAGGATAGGTTTTTTGGTCCGGGTGTGATAAAATTATACAGACTAGCCCCAGTAGACTGCGTTATCATAGATGTGCAGTGGCACCGAGGTAACAACCCATCAGAAGGAACAGATGAGTAATAGTCTTGCAAAAAATGTGAAGTTTGTAAAATAAGATGTTAAATATGCTTTATATCTCTATAGCCCACACTAGATGTAGCATATGCACACACATGTGCATACATGCACACATTCCATCTCGAGGTTCAAAGCAGGTCATTCCTCCCAATAGAATTATTAAATCCAACACCTTAAATACCTCTGTAATTTTACTTTCTCCTGGCATTTTCAAAAACACTTGCTTTTTTACTTAATTCTCCCATCGATATGAACAAGACTTGCAAATTTAGAACACTTTTTATATGTTTTTCCCTGAGCTTGCATCCAAGCAAGGGTGGAGCTTTTGTTATTTTGCATTGGATTCTCACGTAGAGCTGAGTGGAGGAGGAAGGAGGGTTTCATAAATACACATTATACATAGCATATGCTTTGTTACAACCCTGTTCTTAAGCTCCAGTCCTCTACATCAGGGTCTGCGAATGAAAACTGCCTAAGGAAAATTGGTAATAGTTAAATTGGCTTTAATTAAATGTAATTCAAATGCTTGCCAAACTAACTGACCTGATCTGAAGAAGGAATAAACCACATAACAGACCACCCCCTGTTCAGTGTTATTGACCCAGCAGAATGGACAATATGTAGTTATCTAATGTAGCACCTCATGTGCTCACAGCTATGAACTCATTCACAGAGAATAATTTATTTGGTTATAGAAAAAGCTTGTAGAATTAACAATGACTCCTTCTTTCTTTTTCCTCTGTTCAGTACTACCAGGACTGCCCTTTGCGCACAGGTAAGTGCCACTTGACTTGAAATGTAAAGAAATACCATCTTACAGCTGTCTGTACCCAGGCAACTTGCCGTTAAGTGAAACATGCCAAACGAAAGGTTTCAGCCTAAGGCAACAGTAACTTGTTGCAGTGTGAGCGAGAAACAGGTAGAAGCCCCACTGAACGTCAGTATGTCCAGTGCTACCAGCAGCGTGAGGGCCATACGTGCACCTGCGCTTCACGGTGCACAAGTTCTTATGCAATGCAGAGTAAAAACTTTGAACAGTCAGCTTCAGAGAATTTGTAATGGGTTTAAACTGCACAGTGAGTACATAATTATAGGCCTTGAAGGAATTTTTAAAAAGTATGCCTTCCCCTCTAGTTACCAGGATTTAATTATTAAACCTGAGTTTCATTAATGTGATGATTCCCATCATTTCCACTCTGCCTCTAAACTTGCTAACAAAATTTCTTAACTACCAGGAGAAAATCTGATACTGTAACTAAGAGCTGATTGCAAACATAGCAGGGTAAAATATACATTCTTTTGTGTTAGTAAAATGCATAAGAATTTAAAAAATACACATTTTTAAAGAGGTAGGACTGCATCAGATTTTAATGACAGCGATATCAGTAACAAAAGCTGCATGCAGTTTATGAAACTAAACCTTTACAATAACCGGCAACCAAAAGTGTGTATCTGATTGCCCTTTTAACAGTAAAGATTTTAGTATTGACATTGAAGCACCAACATTTTCCACAGAAATTACATTTTCTTAATATTTTTATTTATAAATTCTAGGATATCTGGTTAAGAGGATATCCTCCCTTCAAATAATAGACAGTCTCTAAATATTTGCCTGTTTCTAAAAGAAACACAATATCTATCAACATAAAAGATGCACTTCCACTAAATACCATATGCTCTTTAAAAGTTTTGTAATGCCAAATCCTTTCCCAAAACATTACAGTTGTCAATAATGCTATATTCACCATTATTTCTCTCAGTAGTGCAATACTGAACCTATCCCACTTGGCTCTTTCAATTGTAGATTTGTCAGCATAAAGAGGTTTTTGTTTTTGACATGTGGTTGAGTATTTTGTAGTCTGTATGATGTTATGTACGGTATTATTTCTAATAATGGTAGTGTTTACATCTGTCAGCTTAGCATCTTTATCAATGCCATTGCGAAACAGAAAATGCTTTCTTCCACTGATACTTCATAAAATGCCGCATTTCTGGTATCTAAGGTAGTTTTAAGCTCTGGAACATTTGAAAATCTTTGGAAGTTGTGGCTTTCTTGCTTAAAGCATAACATTAAAAGTTCTGTCATGCACTGACTGTAATGGACAGTTACAGTCCTTAACATAATGTTATGCCTTATGCTATGCACTAGAAATTAGACATTACATTTCCTGCTTAGCTGCAAGTTTCACTGATCCCAGTGTATGTGTTCTGAATAACATTTCTATTTTTCTATGAATCTAGATTATTGCACATCTGTAAGAGTATGAAACTGTGCTGCTATGTCAAGCAAGCAAAGGGGATAATGTTCCTAAATACTTAACATTAAGTAAAAACATGACCATATGTTTATTATACTTGCATTCATTATTAAAATAAAAATCAATTATCCTATTAATTTTATTATTCAACTGACAAGAAAGAGAAGTCAGACACATCAGGTACAAGTGAGAGAGGTATATACAAATGTGCTAGCTTCTACTTGCTCTTGTAGCCAAAGCTGAGCTCCACAAACAATCGGAAGCACCCTACCACCAATGAGTACGTGGGCTTGCTAACAGCCTGTGGCTGCGAGGGCAGAGGCCAGGGCAGCACACCTGGTGAACTGGTAGATTTGAGCTCTTTTTCTCTGTGAGCTCCAAATGCCCTTTGGAAATGATGGGCTGCTGCCCAAATTCACTGTTTGGTCACAAAATTTAGGCTGAAGCAGGGGAGAGGAGATCTTTCCAGCAGGGTCATGACCCTGTAAGGACAGCCAGCTTCATCCGGCCTTTCACAGGGGTCTTCAATTCCTTGTGTATTGTTTACCCTCTCGCCTTCATTAATCGGTTTTGTTGGTACAGAGTTTTCTGAGGCAGACAATTCCCTGTCTGTATGAAGTGCCTACCATGATACAACGTCACTCATTACTTGGGTTGCTAGACACAGCAGCAGTAATAAGAGCAGCAACCTGTTACTGGACATGTAGTATTAACTGATACAGAAGACATCCTGCACCATGTACACTGAGAAAGATGCAGGAGCAACAAGGTGTTTAATTCTGTTGAAGGAAGGTGCGCGTGCTCTATCGATATTCTTCTCTGATATTCTGGACTGTAGTCATTCATTAGCATTCAGGTCTTCTGCTCGTAGAGAATAGCTGAATGAAAGTCATATTTCTTCTTTTAATCTTTTTGCTGTTAACGTGCAGAAATTAGGGTTCTCATGTACATATTTTGCGTGGCAGAAGAGATAAGAACCAGCAGATAAAGTTCAAAACGTCAGTGCGAGGAGGTTCAACGTGTCCTCTATTTGAGTGAGGGACTTATCAAGAACAGGGAGGAGTAAGGAACACAGCTGGCTTTCCAGATAATGTTCTTAACCTTATAGAACCTTCCAAAATATATTACAAACATGTCAAGGATTATTTCTTTCTCATGTTTACTTCATTTTTTATTGTGACAGAGAGGGGACGGTATCAGTGACTGACATGGCCTTCTATTTAGGACTATTACAAAAATGAGGAGGTTAGAAGGGTCCAGCTATGGCTGACCTTTGTATATCAGGCATCCTTACCATCACAAGCCAGTCATAATGGTGTCTCCATATCTTTCTGACTGCAGAGACTGCTCCATTTCCTGTGACAATAATCTCCTGGAACAGGGCAGGAAAACACAAACCTCAAAGAGGTGCTGCAGTCCTATCACTTATCTTTCTCCCTTGGGTTGACTTATTCTCTCCAGAGAGCATGGAGATTGCAGCTCCTGAGAACAGTCGTGCTTGAAAAAAGGAGGGTCCTTGCCCCCATTAACTGTGTTGGTTATTACCCAGCCAGTCTGGCCCCCGAGGTACAGAACCTCACAACTGCGATTTCATAAGTGAGGAGCTCAGTTTTGTGTTGATACTGCACTGCAAAATATTCCAAAGCAACATTCAGAATGCGCGTGTATTTTAAGGCAGGCTTAGTGGCAACAGTGTCCTATCTAACAGTCAAATCAAAATCCACGTCAGCATTACCTTAGTTAGAACTGGATAAGAATGGAATGCTGAGTAGGTGTTGGAATATTTTTTTTCTTTTTTTTCAGTTAAATGGTTGACTTGTCCTTTTGAAGTTATGGGAGACAGTTATTTTTTTAGAGATTATATCAACATTTGTGGCTATATTTGAGAAAGGATCACTACTTGAAAAGATAAATCTTCACTTTGCATAGCAACTTTATTTTAAGTCAACTGACCATGTGCTTATCAAGGGTGAGTGCACTGGCATATTTCCTTGTCATAACAGTACCTATTATGCCAGTGATTGAAAGACTAGAAGTACATCAGGGAAGTTCACAACATGAGATTGCTCATACTTTAATAATTGTCTAGGGAATTACACCGAAATATAGATGTTGCTGCATGAACTTTGAGTTCTTCTCTTGAAATCATCTCCATGCCCCCTGTGTGCCTTTTGCGTATACTACCAAGTTATACAGACTTTAAAAAGAGAATCATAATTGTAGGCAAGACTGGGGAAAAAAAATAATCCTTCACAACCTTTTCCTTTTAGTGACTTTTGGATCATTATTTTCCAGTCAAGCTGACATTTAAATTTTAAATAGCACTTTGTTCAAAATCACCAAGGTATGAAATAGTTGTCTTGCAAGGAACAAAAATAGCTTAGCACATACTGTCAATAGAGAAACAAGAGTTGCTGTTATAAAAATTTGTCTTTTATATTATTTGGATGTTGACCTCTCTTGTGCGATCTCAGACTTCTTACTTAACTAAATTCTCAGAAACTTATCATGCTGCCTCACTACTGGAAACTGCTAACAGCTCTTACAGTTTCAACCTGATATTGGATTTACGTGGCAATTGACTCTGCCTTTATATCATCTGTGTGGCTGATTAAATTTTAATGTTTCAGCACTAGTGAGGTTAATCTGAGAAAACTGTGTAAAGTTTTGGGCTTCCCAGTACAAGAGCAAGGTGGGCAAACTGCAGACAGCCCAAACCCACTAAGATTAGGGGACTGGCACAAATGTATACAAGGAGAAATTAAGAGACCTGGATTTGTTCAATATGGAGAAGAGAACGCTAAGGGGAGATTTAGTTGTCCTCAGTGACTAATGGGGAGTTACAGAAAAGAGGTGTGCAGGGAAAGGAAGGGAGGCAATGGTCTCAGGCTGCAGCAAGAGAAATTCTGGTTGAATGTAAGAAAAAAAGTCCCTATGAGTGTGGTGAAGCACTGGAACAGGTTGTTAAAAGAGGCTGTGGAACCTCCACTCTTGGAGATTTTCAAGTCATGACTGGGCACAGCCCTGAAAAACATAGTCTAACTTCAGATTTAGTCCTGCTTTGAGCATGAGGTTGGCTTACATCTGTGATTCTAACAGCTACATGGGTGAAACACTCTCTCCTTACACTGTCAGCTTCCTATGGATGCTTCATGAGACTTTCAGTATCTTTCAAATCTTGTGTATAATGATGTGTCATTAAGGCATTGCGTGGATGAGTGTCCTTCTTTACTCCAGCCTAGCCCAAAAAGCATTCAAAATAGGGCCTACACAGCTCCAAGCCCTCTTCCACCAGTTGAGGTGGAATTGCTCACGCCGTGTCTCTGTCAAACAAAGTCACTGGAAGAGTAATGCTATGTCAAGTAGAAACCTGATCCAGCCCCAGAACAAGAAAAGAAGCCAAAACAGTGCTGGCTTTCTAAGTACTAGCTGTGCAAAATATGACTCATGTGGCGAATGCTTCTGCCATCAGTTTACGTAACACAATTTTTACAATTTTTCTTTGGCTCAGGAAACATCTCTCAGCCTTACCTTAAGCACACACACTTACATATACACATGTATGGACACATACATATATATGTGTACATATATACATATATAGATGTATCTATCCATACATGAAGTACACATATAAAGAGATATAGTGTGAGAGTAGATTCTCATGGTGCTAAGCTTTGCAGAATGTCTGGAAATGGCAAGCTGAATTCCATCTTCTTTTACACCAATATAATGCCCTTTATCCATGTTCCTGGAAAATCTGAAATTCTGTAGTCTAATAAATACAGATCATAGTCTTCTGGCAGTAAAAATGAACCTTAGCAGGAACCATCTAATCTGTTCTCGTAATGCAAACCAAACGTGGGCATCAGTCTTGCATATCACCATTTCTATTGGTGGTAGAATAGGGAGACCTCTAGCCTGGGTGTAAAAATTGTATATGAATAATATCCCACATGTAAGTGAGTTTAATTACATTACTCTCCCTATGAAAAATGTGTAATTTGGCCCTATGGTAAATTTGTTTCAGCTTCCCATCACTGACTATGCTTTGGGCATTTTTTCACTGTGAACAGTATGAGTGCTAAGCCTCGTTAGTTTCATTATTAGCCCTGCTGGTTTTATGCATTTAAAACCTCAGAGCACGTGCCAAAAGACAGTTTTCAAGAAGCCTGTGCAACTTTCCCCCATTGTAGAGCTAGAAGTGTGTCTGATCCCCCAAGGAAGCCTCATGTCTTTCTTTTGACATGGTCTGTGCAACATGGTAGTCAGTCAAGACTATTAAAAATGAAAATTCTCTTTAGAAATCCATTGATCTCATCTTAGTTAACTGTCTTAATTTTTTGGGTTTTTTTCTTTTTCATGGGGGAAATCCTGGTATCTTCCCTGCCTTTTTCCTGGGAATAGAGAATGGGATCTGCAGGAACAATATTCCTACCAAGATTTCCCAGGTAATGTCTGATTTGTTACATTTTTCCCTACACTTATATTTTGAACCACTGGATTTTTTATTTTTACTTGCATTTCTTAAGTTTCCTTACAGCACATTTGCTGTATATTCACAACTTCTTGCCTACATTTCAGAAAAAAAATTACCAGCTATAACTATTGTTTTCTAGTGGCAGCCTATTCCTATTCTCTATTCCCAGGAAAAAGGCAGGGAAGATACCAGGATTTCCCCCATGAAAAAGAAAAAAAACCAAAAAATTAAGACAGTTAACTAAGATGAGATCAATGGATTTCTAAAGAGAATGAAGTGTAGAGTAACAGTCACAGCAAATACAGCAGTCAGATGTCCAATACACATTCAGACGATGCCACGTTCAAGCTAATGTTCTGAAATATGAATGTGCTGTCATAACACTAGCTCTTATTGGAATGGCATCGGGGTCAAGGGACAAAAACCCCTTCTCTAACTCCAGACACACAGAAGTGCCACATGGGATCCTGTGCCACCTTGGTCCATCCTGTACAGGTGGACAGCCTGCAACTCACTGCTGAGAAAACCTTTCTCCTGCTTTCTGCCACCACTTTGCATGTCAGAGAGCAGAGTCTGTATCCAGTTTAGCGGAGGAGCTAGTACTACACTCAGCCAGTATTCAATGGGGAAAAAAACCCTGTTTTTTAGCTCAGTCCAAGAACAGCTGACCCTTGGTGGTCTGTGTAAAATGGGTTTCTATTGTGATTTATCTGCAGTCACTGGGCAGTTTCCCTCCTTGGTAGGATACCAGTGTGCAGAACGGGAATGCTTTCTTTTAATATACTGGTATCTGAATCAGCTGTCAGCAACCATGGTGAACTCTACCCTAGTTCCACAAACCCTGTGAATCTCCCGGGTTTCCTGCAAAAGGCTAAGCAGAGAAGAAGTGGAGCAGAAAGGGGCAGGCTGTCAGACTTCAAGGATCAGTAAGTGTGATCTCTGCAACGTTTGGCAGAAACTTCAGTGAGGTTTTCACTAAACTGATAGTGCTCCCACAGCGAGAACTCATCCATTAGGTACGGCAGACGCCTTCAGCACAGGACAGCTGCAGTGGAGGAAATTAAAGACATAGTCTCCTTTCATCTGAATCCAAGAATCTATGATTATTGCCTGCTTGTGCACTGGAAAAAAATGGAAGATACTGAACACTTGGATGTTAGGGAAGTTCTACAGTTCTGCAGCATCAGGGAGAAAATTAAAATCTTCAACTGAAGTAACACACACCACTATCCATCACCAACAATGAAACAGATGGTGAATTTCCAGCTGGTTATTACCTAGCTGCTAATTACCTAGCATAGATAGCAGATGCTATTTCATTTTCCCCCAAGACAGAGTTTGAGATCAGAAAAAGCCTGGAAGGAGCAGCAGGCCACTAGTCTTGCCCCAGCATGGGATGAGGAAGATATTTGGGAGTTTGGATGAAGGAACTTCTAGCTATTCCACTGCAAGGGTAGATAGTATTTGTTCAAGCTAAGAATTACCTAAAACTGATCAGCTGAAACCCTTAGGAAATAGTCTTCAGTGAAGCAGCTTGCCTTGAGTTCACCATCAAAACACAGATCTGGCTGCTGGCAAGAAGTTATGATCCTGTTTTCTGGATTCTGCTACTGTACTCAGAACACCAAGTGGTACAGTTCAGAGTATCACTAGGAAAGAAACATAAAAGGCTTTTCTTTGTTGCTTACTAAATTCCAGTTATGAAATTAAGCTGAAATTTGTTTACAGGGGTTCCACCAGATTGAAACAAATCATTACTGAATAGAGTCATAGATTATTAGACAGACTGGAAACAATACAGACTGGAACAACAATCAAACAAACCACTTTCCCAGGAATTATTCTCTGTTGTGATTACACTAACATGAGAAATTTTGTGCTACAGTGCTGACCAGCAAAGAAGAGTTTCCATAACGCTGCAATACCAAATCCTGGTGTTGTCAGGTTGCTAAAGATGCCTGTGAAATATTTTTTTATAGCCATGAAACTGTTAATCACTCGGTGATGAAATACTTGAAACATTAGTCTCAGCTGAATTTAAGATGTTTCTAAGCCTCTTTTCAGACCTCACTGTTCCTAGGGTTAAGTGAGGTATGCACCATAATTGCATTCTAATTTTAATATAGTCCAACCCATTAAAGCACTGGCAATGCATTTATTTAGTCAGCAAGTCCTGACTCCTTGTGAATAGAGCATATGACACGTAGGACTTCAATACAACAGTTAACTCTCCATCTGCACAGCTGTAAGTAGACATTATAGAAATCTCTTGATAGAGACCACTAACCTGTTCTACAGGAACTTGTATGTTTCTCTTCCTGTGCCACCTGTGACTCTTGCCCCTCCATAGCTAAGTCAGCAAGAACATCTCAGTGATACAGAATTAACCCCAAATATCCACCAGGGCTGATGAAAATCAATCTTGGTTTTAACGTGTTTTGAATGGAGACTTTATCTTGTAGTGCTGTAATGTTATCTGCTGGTATTTTTAGTTTGCTTTCCTAGAGAGCATCTGTAATAGCAACTAGAAGAGGGATAGATTTTTTTTTTTTATTAGAAATGTGTAGGGTTCATGCAAAAGGCATTGTTATCACTATAAAACTTTGAGGCAACTCCCAGTGACTTGGATGAGTACCCAGAGGAAATTAAGCTCTTTTGTTGGGTGGTTCTTGTACTCAGGGCCTTCATCTTAATCTTCAAAGGCCTTCATTAACTCAATCTCAATTTCATAAGGAACACCTTTCCCCCCTCTCTGTGAAGTTTATTAGTAGCAGTTCTACTCCTTAGAAGTGCTAAACTCACTGACCTTAAGCATATAAGAAGTGAAAGCAGAAAACAAAACTTTCTCAGCTACTTCTTCATGTCTCTTCAGCAGAGGGAAATAGGAATGGCCACAAACCAGTCCTCTTTGAGGCCAAAATGTCAACTACATTTTTGCAATCGGTTGCGTATGAACCCACAAGAATAAAAACTGTGATAAATACATACAGGAATTGTGTGTGGGGAAGTGGGAGTAGGAAGTGCAGCAGAGAAGGAGCAGACTGGAGGAAGAGGGCCACAGTTGCTGTGAAAGATAAGCATCAGTCTCACATATGCTTCTGAGTGCTCTCACAGTCAATATGAAAACCCGAAAATGAGGAATGGTTGCAAAAAGTGGAAGATCCTTGGAGAAAAAAGCACAGTGAACGGATGTCAAAAAGGTCACAAACATCTTGTAGGATAGGACTTGGACCCTAACCCAAAACCTGGACCCCACAGCCTCTTACAGTTGTGTTATTTATTCAAAGGTCCTAGCATAGTGGATGAAGACTGTAGCATAAGAATGCAGAACAAAGTGACAGATTTTTTGAGATTATATGAAAAATAGCTACTTTACAGAACATTTTTTCTGATGAGTTGAAAGGTCATTTCTTCTGCCTCTAAGCTCTTTCTACCTTTTTAAGTAGCTTAAAATAGAACCTGATAATCCATAGTTGATACCCATAGATGTCAAATTCAGACGCTGCCTGCACAAACTGAGAAACCAGGTAAGTATTTATGTGTGCAGTTTTCATGTTATAAATATTTGTGTGTCTCTCCTCACCCAGTGTGTGTACATACTGTAAGATTCCAGACCCTTCAATTTGTAGAACATGAAATGAAAAAAAAGGGCAAAGTCAATGTTTAGGAAATACTAAGGAAAAGAATGCAATAAGAGATGCTGGATACCTACACTTCATTTGCATTATGCATGAGTCGCTGTCACAACATCTGTGCCATAAGAGTATTGTATCCACAGCTAATAAAATAAACCCCAGTTACTTGTATAGGGTAAGTTTTTTACAGCTTTTCTAAAGGCAGGGTAGCACAGATGATGCTGTAAATTATTGTATTCTCTTTTTTTTTTCTATCTTCTTACAGCTTTAATGTCTTTCACTTGTGTCTGTCTACACACCAATCACTTTTGTCTGGTAGGTCTGTTAGTATAACTCTTCTGTAACTGGATAAAACACCAATGCCACTGTATTATCTACCTGAAATGTGAAACCAAGGGAAGACTGGTGGAAAAGGTCCTACTTTTAGGGAAAAAATACACCAAAAACTTGTTCTCTAAAATGAGGCTTAGTGAGAAGAAAAAAACAGCAAACTCACACTAATGAGTTAGTTTACAACAGACGAAGGACTCATGTTCCCTTCCCGCAGTGCTGCAGGTATCCCATGACAATGTGGAATAGTAAAGACACTTAGAGATGTCCAAGGCATACTCACCTGCTGCCTTTGCTTTTTGAATGAAATCTTTACTCCTCTGTCACCATCTCTTTCTGTGTTCTACAGGCTGCTCTTTAAAGTGCAGAAGGTGAGAAGAGTTTCTTTTCCCAAGGGAATCAACAGTCAGTACAGGTACTGTCCAGCCTTGTCTGATAGGGATGAGCTACGGAAGCAGAGTCCACAAGAAGGACCTCTTCCCACAGCGAGGGTGTTGGCAAAGCCCACATTGCAGCAGGTGTGGGTGGAGGGTCCTTCCTTTCTTCTGCTCCACAGGTGATGCCGTTCTTGCTTCTCAATCAGGTTTTCCGAGAGGTATTGGACCAACGTCCAGGTCTTTGGTGAGATCATTTGAATGTGTCTTTATTTTTTTTAAACCAAAATCTGAGTGTAGACTCACTATTCTCTGCTTTGTATTTTCATCAATTCTTGCACATTTTTGAGCAGCCTTTCGAAAAGTTGCATTTCTGAACACTTGCTTTTCTTGCTGCATGGTATGCTAGGCCTTGTGCTCCAGGTAGGCTAAACTGAATTTTTCTCTTTGATTGAGCACCTGATAATATCCAATCTGAGAATGAGATGCGGCTTTGCAGTGTGCGTGCCTTAGCCTTTAAATCAAGACAATTTCATTTTGTTTCTAAATGCAGGCAAGGCAAAGTAACTTATACAGAAACTGAGCTGGTTTTGTGCTAAATTTGATGTTTTCATCAGAAAAATGAACAAGTAAGGCTTTGAACAAAGGCTGGGCATTGCATGATGATATACCCAGAAAGTTTGTCAGGCAATAGCTGCATAATACTATGCTTCAGAAAATCAATACCGATGCTTTATACAGTTCTAAAAGTATCCTGTTTACTTCTACAGTGATAACGTAATTTTGTCTGGAAAATAAATCTGATACCTAGCATTAAAGTTTAATAGATAAGAAAATCCAGATTTTCCCCCTGCTTTGTCCTTTGCTGTTCTTCAAGTAGTTAAAAGGCTTTATGTATGGCTTAAAAAGCATCTCCTTATTTTTATCTCACAAAGAAGGTAAAGCATTTCATCTGACAGCTAAATCTAAAAGCTGTAGTGAGTGTATTTAGGGTAGAACAAAACAGAATGGGTGTAAATAAAAGATCTTGGGTGAAACCTTAGCCCCACCAAATCCTGTGGCAAAATCCCCATTGATTTCATAGAGCCAAGACCTTACCCAGCAATCACAGCACAAAGACAGCTGACACTGCACAACTTTCAGAGAGGGAAAAAAGATTAAAAACTCAATATTCAGGATACAGTCAAGTTTAGATTCAGCTGAACTCTGAGCTGACATCCAGCACATGGTTTATTCAGCAGAGGAAAATTATAGATGTGACAGAATTTAAGTGTGGTGTGAAGAACAGTCGAAATGTACCCTCTTTTTAAATCAAAATGCCAGTCTTTCTCTTTAATTTGATGCATAAAAAAACCCTCTCTATAATCTTCACAGGCCATAAGAGTTCAAGGATGACCTTCTAGTCTGGTCAATAATCTTCTGAAATACTTACCGTGCCATAAGGATAGCAACAATGGGAATGGGAGGGAACTGAGGGGAAAGAATAGGGCAAAAACAGTTTAAGCAAAAAGCAGCAGGGAAGACCAGAGTTCATTTTGGACAGTGCTAGTGAATCTTTACATGTCTGCTTCCATAATCCTATAGTTCTTCATATCCCAGAAATAACAGAAAAATACCTGGCTTACATGCCCGCTAAGATGCTACAACAGATTAAAGAAGAAACAGTAAATTTTTTTGAGAGAAAGTGCCCTGGACATGCTATGTAGCTTAAAGAACAGGGAAGGATGCAAATCCTTCAGAGCAGCAAATCCTTTACAGTTCCAGCTGATAAGAATGACAAAGGTCTATTGACTTCAGTATGGTGATCTGTGATCTTGAATAAGTATTTCATTGTCTTCTGGAGGGGATCTGATGGCATCTGGAATATCAGTGCCTCACCTTCTGCTCTGCAGAACACTGGCTTTTTTGAGCATCTTGGCAATGAAATAGAGAAAGCTGTCTGGATACTGTAGGTAAATGTTACGCAGAAAATGACTTTCTTAAATTAAACACGGCCTCAAAATGAAAAACAAATTTTGTGCAAAAACGATGGCATGGTTAAAGTATTTTTTATTTACGCCCTTAATTTCATGGCAAAATTACTAATACTTACACATTTCCAGGGGAATACTGAGATTTAAAATAAGACATTTTAAAAATGATTCGATGGCAGAAGTTGATTGATTTTCTATAAATATATTGCAAAAAGAAGGGAAAGTTGGTTTATATGGAACTGTGCAGAATCATACTGAAGTTGCAAAATGGTTTTCAGTTCCCTGTGAGTGTAACATTACATGCCAGTAAGTGCACATTCATTAAGGCCTGATCCTCATGGAACTTAATAATACACCTATTAACTTTAAGCGCATAACCAATTCCATTGCAATCGCTGTTAAAATTAAACCTGTGCTGCGCTGCTTGGCTGAACTAGGGCCTGAGGCTAACTGCATCTTCAGTATGGTTTTTGTAGTATTCTTAGAGGGGCTGGCGGAGTCGGCACCCGGTGAGGAGCGAAGGAGGGCGGCAGCTCGGCTTACAGCCGAAGTGCCTGAATGTCAGAGAAGGTCTTTAGGCAGGGAGGAAGATGCTGGCTGGCTTCCAGCACAAAGGGAAGAAGGAAAACGTCCACAGCGCTTATCTGAGAGTGAGGGTCCAGGGAGAGTGGGAGTTAGATGGATTTGTACATAGAGCAGGAGCAAGAAAGCACACGGATGATTCCTCAGAGTATTGTAATTAACCTTCAGGTCTAATGTTCGTGTAGTTTTCAAATCACACTGAGCTTGGTGTGTTCAAGGAAACAGTTGCCAAAAGAAACTATAAAATTTTGTAAGAAATAATATTTTCCATATATTTTCTATAAAATTGTCATCTTTATTTTGAAGTACCTATTAAATGCCTGTAAGCAGCATTGAAAATTTCTTTTACCTGAGGAGTTAAATATCAGCTTTATGCTACAAGCACATCTCCTGATCCTTCAGGATTTAAAGAAGATAAATAATTTTGTACATATTAGCAACACCATTGCTGTGTATTTATTTGCCTATGTAAAGATAATCACATGTGTGAATGCTTGTGGTGTTGGGCACTTAAAAAAGTCCTAACCATAAAAATGGGGGGAAGGGGGCACGTGCGGTGTCAGATCTAATTCTACAAGGGTGGTGAATATTTCATAGCATGTGTCAAAGACTGACTTGTGATAGCTTTAAACAGAAGCAATTTCCAGGAGTCAATCCTTTTGTTCCTTTGTATTTCTCTTAAATGAAATGGCCTGTACTTCTCTTTCAACATTCTAATTATCATTAGCCTCAGAAATCACTTTGCAATTAAAGAAAGCCTGAATTCTTCATGTTCACTGAGCAAAACCTTAATATAAACAAACACTTACTGCAAACTCATTCCAAGGTAATTAATAGTGCTAGCCTAATTTATATCTGTTTAGTATCTGACATACATCTGTAACAGGCAAGTTTCTGTTCTCACTGTTGCCTTCCTATTGCTGAAACTTTTACACTGGAAACTCAACAGTCAGCATTGGTCTAAAGTAAATGAAAAAGAACCTGCAGTAACTATTTTAACAAAGCCTGTTTCTGAAGCAGCCAAAAGCAATAGTCATGGTCTTTCTTTAGATTTTGGACAGATAGAAAGCTCATTAGGTTTCTCAGGCCATTTACATTTCTGAAGCTCAAAAAGTTAAACCACAAGGGGAGAAGTATCTTCCTGCCAGAACACAGATCAGAGAGGTTGCCTGCAGCAGCAAAATATGCAGTAGGTGTTTCATGAATGGTCATGAAGAGGGAGGGACAAATGTGCTACAGTTTCCCCAGAGTAGCTGAGTAATCCTCCAGGGAAGCAATGCCTCGGTAATCCTGCAGTGCATGAGTCAGCATTACAGTGCGTGGGAGAATTGTTCTCTTCTTTACAGCTCATGATATAAATTGGACAATTTGCAAAAAAAAAAAAAAAAAAAAGTTTGCAGATTTACAAGCTCAAACTTCTGTAGAGGTTTTTTTAAGCTTCACTGTAAATATGAACATGGCATTATAACTTCTGCAATGCGTCAGGAATGGGAACAGGAAAAATAATTTACTACAGCTGTTCTGTACTGAGAGGGCAGAAAAGATGAATTTTAAGAAGACTTTAATCCAGTCTACTTAGTTACCAGAGCTTTCCCCAAATGTATGGTATAAATGCCATCCCTGAGAGCATTCCCAGGTTAAAGAGAAAAGCAGCATGGATATAATAGACCTTCCAACCCCTTGTCTTTTCTCCAGTGCTCAGAGCATGCACAGAGTCATGGATCACTGTGCCTAAGTGACCCAACAGTGTGTTTTACCCACAGTGAGTACAGTTCTAAGTCTGCATGTGAAGAAAACGAAACATAAAATAGCTACCTGAATTATCCTTCATATATCAGCTAATCTGTGACAGATCTGGACCTTAAGGTTTCACCTTCTGAATCCTAATGCTGTGCTTATCAACCAAGGCAGCTTCCATCCCACTTGGCCTTTGGTGCATAATATTTGCTAACCGTTCCCTGTACCAGGGAGCTATGGGAAATGTCCCAGGAATTTGCGTCTTCCTATGCGCTGTGTCTGATTATTTTTATTGATGACTAGTTGCAATCCCAGTAGGATATGTAACCCAAACTCCATATGTTTACATCCTCACCCATATCATATTGGCATGTAATGGTATTAATGCATAAAGGCATTCTATTCATCACTAAATGATGCATGAAGTCAGTAGCTGTTCTGATTAGCTATATGCGGATATGGGCTGAATTACAATGGAAAGCAGCCTCTGTATATATAGTAAAGGATGACTTTATTAGTGCTGCTTACACTTGAAAAGGAAGAAAACCTTGTGGTTTTTTCTGGAAAATTGCATTATATGAAATCAGAATTAGTCTTGTGAACAGCCAGAAGGAATCAGCCAGAAAGCTACTCCACTTTCTATCACTTTACTTCTGGTCTGTCATTTATAGGATGCCTTCATGTAAAACACTTGAGACTTACAAACAGTGTGTCCTTACGCTACACACATTAGCTTGCACTCTCTGCCCATTTCTTTTAAAATTGACTTTAATGTAATTTGCAAAACTTTCTTCTCTATAAAAGCAGGCTTCTGGATTTTAAAGAGCTGTCCATCCATGTACACATCTCTGATCAAGGATTCTATGAAACAACAGCTGGCAAAACTCAAGGATTCATTAGTGTTAGACTCTAATAAACTTTTCCAAGTGTTTTTCTTTCTAGCCCTATGCAACCCATTCCTTCATTCTGTGCTGTGTTTGCTTCTATCATGATTTGGAATATGCCACAGGAATACAGCATATGCAGGCTGAGTATTAAATGGAAACCATATATCATACCAGTGTCATTGGGAGCAACAGCCTGCAAAGAAACAAATTCTGATAATGTTGTTAGGTAGCAGCAACAGCAGTGGATTACCTAGTCGGTTGAAGTTCTTGACTAAAAACATTTTGGAAAATGGGGCTCTGGTGAAAATGAAATATCTCCTGTGGAATTAATGTTCTTAACAGTGATAGTAAGGTTTCTACAGGGAATTGTAAAGCTTTGGTCTTTAAACCTTTCCCCTACCGTTCTCCTTTGTCACCTTCGGTTTTCAAAACAGCAATGAAATTCTGAAATAGTATATTGAAAATCAAGAAAAGGATGATTTCTTACTGAAAAATGTATGTAGCGGATGTTACTTTATTTCAAAGTTTCCCTATGAACTGAACAGATCTGAAGAAATGCAGCCTATCAGAAATGTCCCATAGGCACAAACGGGGATTTTTGATAAAGTGTAGCTCCTCTTTGGGCTGCGGAATTGTCTGCGGGAAGCTAGTCATGAGGCAACTACACAGCATATCAACAGCATATCAGCTGCTGAGAGAGTTCAGATCATTAAGTACGGATCTCAGGAGTTTCAGTGAAGATATTGTTGTTTACTAGAATTGCTTAAAGCTCAGTGTTCTGTGTGCCGAATATCATGTCTAACGATACTCAGGATTTGTAACATTTTTGTTTGCATGGGTGAGCCTTTGCTTTTCTTTAGCAGTTGGGGAATTAGGGAGCTACGTAAAGGTAAAACACTATTGCAATATAAATAATAACATGTAATGTACTTCCATAAACCATTTTGTCTATCAGATATTGCAAGTGGCTGCTGTAATGTAATGGAGACCTTTGACAACATAGCCCAGTCCTTTTCCCTGGATTCACTCCTCGTTCCAGAACTGTGAACCCTTCCTATTCTCAGCCCGAGACCCAACGATCCTTCTCATATTTTGGGATCACATCTGCCATCCGTTCTTGTATTACTACCTTCCTGCTGCCCAATCATTGGCATTGTCATCTGGATATAGATATAAATAGTCATCTGGATATAGATACAAATGTCTATCTGCCACAACCATTGAATTCATACTTGCGGATTAGATTCAGTATTTGTTTCCCCTCCTGCCTGGACCTTCACCAGCACTGACACTTCACCAATCTTCAGACTCACTTTGCAGATATTTAGCAAACCTCATCTGTCAGGATTTGAAACGGAAGTAAACTGCCAGATAATTGGAAAAGTTCGTGTTTATTTTGGATTAAAGGGTAAAAATATTAAAGCAGGTTGTCAAAGAAAGAAATAGGACTGAGAGTTACTTTCATATTTCATTAGCACCGTCTTTACAGTCCACACTCTCTCATGTGGCTATTTAATTTGTGATTACAAAACCTATGACTATTTGAGCATTCAGACATACATGCCTAATGCAGATTACGACTATTTTATTCAATATCAGTATATCATCATAAACTTGTATGCAAATTATCACACTCTACCTAAGTTATCATTGGTCAGGGCCATGGTGTCCCACTGTCAGTAATGAAATGAAAAAGATGAAACTTATTCCTCCATATCTATCATGAAAATGAAATCTAAATGCCTTTTTATTTTATTACAGTATCGGGTGTTTTATGGTAAGGAGCTATGGGTCCAGATCCCCTTCTGGTGTAAAACAAGTAAAAGGCAGAAATTAATGAATTTGCTTTACTCTAGACTGGCTAAAGTTATAGTCACAGGTCTCAAGGAAATGTATTTTAGACATTGTTATCACTTTATTTTTAATCCAGTTCTTAACAAGTGAGATATTACTTCATTTCCTAGGCTTGCATCTCCTTTTGCTTGTGCATCACCCCAGAACAGAGCACAAATTGAACCTGCAGGTCTCTATTAGCATGTGTTCTGTGGCAGAAAAAAATGTTGCAAAACTACATAGAGCCTAGATTTAAGGCTGGCAACGTTTGTGTGCAGAGGTCTATCTGCCCATCAGATGAGCAACGTTGCCCCAGCTCATCTGACATTTTCCTGTGTCTTGTCTGTACCTCTCAGGGCTACGGCACAGCCCTGTTACTTGGGTTGGAGTAGGCATCTCAAAGAGATGTGTCTCCTCCACCCACTCCGATTTACTTCTTTCTAGGACACCAGGAAATATCAAGCATTCATACAACCTGTTTTCTAATGTTTGGTCATTAATGGAAAGCTAAGCTGTCCCCCGACCTGTCTCCTGGATGGACCAGGACATCTGACCCACCAGCCACGGGGGACGCACGAGAAAGCAGCAGGGAAAGCAGGGTATCCAAGCACCCAAACTGCTGGGTCTGGGCAGCTGAAGCTGGTCTGGGTCCCACTGCTTTGGTCCTCCCCACTTCCCAGCCCTGCGCTGAGCCACTTCTCTGCATGGCTTGGCAGGCAGCTGGCCAGAGGCAGGTGGATTTGCATGGGGTTAGTAGGGTGAGGGGCTGAGGGAAGACAGGAGGGGACCATGTCGGGTGGTGGGCAAAGAGTAGGAGGGACTGCAGTATGAGCTGTGCAGGCCAGTGGAGGAACAACATGCGAAGAACCAAATCCTCATGAACAGATGCTTGCATAGTTAATAAACCATTCTCTTTTTCTGTTAAATTATTTTTTCATTTGCATCCTGGATCATGTTTATCAGAAGCTTTTTTTTTTTTAATTATTTTTAGAATGAAAAATTAAAGATGGTGAGTCAGATAGTGTTCAGCTCCATGTGTTATGCTGAGCTGCCATAGAGGACAGCACATTTTTCGCACAACAGCAACACATTTTTCAGGTCTTCCTAAGCTTTATTTTCAATTATTTTGTTTCCTTGCTGTGAAGATATATTGCTATAATAAGACTGTATTGCAGTGGGGAATGCAAGAGGGTTATATTGAGGAGATTTTTATTAAATCATAGTGATGTACATAGATACACAAAACAAAATTCTGCCAGAAGACAAATCCCATTCTTAAATCCTACAGTGCATTATTAGACTTGTAGCACAAATGAGTTAGGGAAGATCTACCAAGCCATGCTGAAGTGTCTTGCAAAACATATGTAGTGAGAAATATTTATGGTTGATTTTTAACTGAATAATGGGTTTGATTTTAAAATGCATCACATTCATCGGTTAGCTGTAAGACGACTTCATGAACCCTAGAGCATGGTTGTTAATAATATTGGGACATATAACTGTAAAACCAGTAACACTAGGATTTTTATGTACTATACTTTTACCTGCCTAAGGCTCCTCTTATTTGTAGATAACCATTATCTATTGAGTTGAGAGCAAAACGATTAAGGAGGCATGAGAACACACTCAAACATACAGAACACATGTCTTTTTCAATAAGTTTTTAATTGTCTTGTTCTTTCTGTTCCTGTTTGCCTGCCTTCCAAGAAAACACAGGTGATTCAGACAATTTTCAGACTATACACTTTCATTCTTCCTCTTGATTACATAGCTTTTCTAGATTAACATAGAGACATTTCTAACTTTTTATTTTAACCTTTACAAAAAAAATATCTTTTGTGTAAGAATTGAATCCTATTTTATCTTTCTAATTCTTGGATTTATTTTATCTCTTCTGCAGTGTTTTTATAATATCACTCTGCAACTGAGAAAAATGGAAGACTAAAGAACAGGTAACAAGTTCTATAAAATGTCGAAATTCATGTATTGAAGCTACAGATCCACTCCAATTGAATATTTATGGTAACAGAGAAAGAAAGATAAAGAAGCATAAATATTATTAAACAAGGATGTAAACTTCATTCTCTTTATCTTTAATCACATGACCTAAGAGTTAGTGTTTATGAGAATTTCAGCATCAGTAGAGTTGTTCCAAGATTACCAGCTATCATACAGTAACTTACCTTTTACCATAATTTTTTCTCTTTGTGATCATTAATTCTTAGTCATTAAATATTCTTCCATACATTGAAAATATTAGTAGGGTCAGAATACTTCTTAATCACAAAACTAAAGAGTGTGGGATTCTCAGCCATTACTGTATTTTTATTTTTAATCTATTTTAAGTGTAACCTTTTTAAACTTAGTGCTTTTACTAGTTACACTGTTTTTCTTGCATTCATTTGGAAATCACATTGTGTGTATGTTCATGGTGACTAATTCTGTGTCACTGCAGATTTTGGAAGCAGAAGTGGGTTCTTCCTGAAACCTCTGCGTTAGTGAAGGTCTAAAATATTTTTTTTTCTTTGTGAAGGTGACTAATGATCTCCTGTGGGACTGTATATTGGAACAATTTCTTTAAGCTTACCCAGAGTAAGAAGACACAAGCTGATGCCGCTGATATTAATGAATTAATTTTCCTTTATAAATAAATAAGTTGCAAGTATCCAAGTATTCATTCAGCCTTAATAAAAGTTTTGTAACAATAAAATTTACCCTTTGATTTTCATAATACTTTATGCTGAGTAATTTCCAGCACAGCAGGGAGCTCCATTCTTACGGGAGAAGAGCAAGTCTGTACTAGAAAGAAAGATTAAGGACATGTATATACCCTGCATAATTATGGCAGTTTCTATTTCTCCTTGGACTGCGAAGTTAAATGATGAACAGTTTTATTTACTGTCTAATTAATGAAACAATGCAACCAGAATGCAAGATGTGTTTCAAAGGAAGGCAAGATTTTGGATACCAGAAAAAAATTGCAGTTGCAGTAGCTCACAGACTAAATATGAGTAAAAAAACCTCACACTGTAGCTAAGCAGGCAAATCTTACTCTGAGTTGTGTTCACAAGAGCTGACCATGATGTGGGAGGTAATTATTCCTTCTACTTGATCCCAATAAGACAGGAAACATTGTTCTCCCTTCCGTTGCTATAAAGTGTTATTGCAAAGAAAGATGATTATAAATTGTTCTTCAGGGCCAATGGGATAAGAGCAAACATAAATTAGCTTAAATTTAACCAAAAGTGATCTCACTGGGTATAAGAGAAGGCTTCTGTTTGGCTGTTAAAGCACTGGAAGTGTTCTCATATGGAAGTTGTGACGTCTCCTTCACTAGAGGTTTTTAGGACGGATTAGACAAACATCTGTCAGGAATGATGTTATTGTAGACCATTGACCAGCTTCAGTCCAAAGGACTGGAGAAGAAGATCTTCCAAAGTTTTGTATTTCTGCTCTTCTTTGAATCTGACTGAGTTTACCACCAGCTGGATCTCTTCTTGTTACACTTCCTGTTGCATAAACTTCTTCCTTGCTGTACAAACTTCATGTTTATAATACTAAGTGTACAGGGATTCAGTGAACTTCCTGGTATTCAAGTAATCTTCTCAGTCCTGCATTTCTGGGGACAAATTTTCAGTGCTCCTCTCTAATTCATGTCCCAAGTCTGATGGGAGATAAAGTAAGCAGCAACTTACAGCCCTGATGTCCGGGGCAAGCGCTTACCCTTGCTTCTCTCCTGGCCATGCTCTTACTGCCTGAACCAGCAGCTTTCGCCTGCCAGATATCCCATGTCTTCCTTTGGCAGCAGGATCAAAAAAGATGTGCTATTTTCAGAGTTTCTCCTGTAATACAATCATGACATAGAGCATGAAACTGTTAGTTAAACTCCTCAAGGCATTTGGGGAAAGGTTGCTGGAAGCGTCAGTGTTTCTTTAGATGTGTCGCTGTGCTACAGCGGCTCCTCCTAGTACAATTTGCCACTGTCTGAGTGGTGCCTGCAGGACCTCTGTGACCTGGTCTATCAGGCTGCCTCACACAGCGTGGTAGGGATAGCCCCACACCTCCACCCTATCTCATAACACGTGTCTTACGTTGGAGGCGCAGATGATGACAGCTTGGAGCAATCTGTGGTAACTGCATGGAGAGATGACACCTGGGATGCCCTCCCTTGCTGTCTGCACTCGGTCCCTGGCATGTCATTGCAATGCTGACCATACAAAAACTATGGTCACCAGAGGACCTAAGACTCTCAGTCTGAAAAGTACGGAACAAATTAACTGTGACTTCAACTTCTCTTTGCTACTTTAGTCATTAAAATTCAACATTTTGCTTTGCCTTATTTTAGCGTCATCCAAGTCCACAGTCACTTATGTGCTCATTAGCAAAGTCCAAGTTTTACCTTTGAGTATGCTGGAAATGCCTCATTTTTAACAATATCCAGTTCTCAGGAGCCAGTTGTGTAACTCCCTCAGGCTTTGCAGATGAAGTCCTCTCCATCTCTCTTCCTCAATTGACAAACATTTTCAGTTCACATCTATTAGAAAAGGCTTTGCACAAAGTACACAGGCTGGTGGGATTTGCAGTACCTCAGACCTCTAATGACCTTCAACAGTTTGAGCCCTCACAGAAGGAGGAAGGAGGCCTAGAATACACTTTCTAAGAGAGTACCTGATAGGAGGCTGGAATGGAGTTCTCTTAACTTCCACTTTCCAGGGAATAATTAAATATTCATTAGGTCAGAGGAAGGAAAGAAGAGCGAGATGAGATTAGCACTAAGTGGCTAAGCCTTAGGTTTCTTGTGGAACAGAGGACTTCTTTTCAAATATTTACATTTTGAATTGGAGGAGAGAGCAGAAAGTGAGATTCTTCTCTTCTCCCAGATGAGAATCCTAAGAAAGCAGTGAGCTATAGTGGCATGTTCACTCTTGTCTTTTCTAGGGCACAAGAATATTTAATGAGTCTATGAGAACAGTTATAGCTTCTACAAGAGCAACTGAGAAGGACCTTTTCTTTTCCATACCAGGGCAGCATTGGCTCCAGTGGTTTGGGAGTGGAAAATGTAGGTTCAGCCATCTTATAGCACAGGAATAAATCTATTCGAGTTGTACTTTTTTGCAGAAATACTCAGATAAGTCCACTTACGGAAGAGAGCCACTGCTAAGGCCATACTTTGTGAGAAGGACTGGTGGAAGGGCCTCACACCAAGATGAAGCTGGGTGGTTTCAAATCAGTATGGGAGTAGGAGACTCCCCAAAAGCTAGAGATGTGATCTAAATCTTATCAGTTTCTGTTGACTAACATGTGCCACCTGTTTTGCTTGCTGGCTTTAGGGGAATCGTATGCCTAGAGCCTATATGTTTGCATTCATATCATGTGAAGCAATGCATGCAACTAGCTACGTAACTCAGGGCTGAGGTATCCTGACAGTTGGGTCCTTTAATAACGAGTTAAAACTTCCTTGTGAGCCTGGGTCTGGATTTCACATTTTCAGTCTCCACTGCAGATGGCTGTATTTCAGGAAGGAAAGATGGAAGAATTGTTGCTATTTTACATTGTTGCTAAGATGTTAAGGTTTCTGGACATCTTCCAGAGGTGAGTGTTAGCTCAGTGGGTCAGTTGCCAAGAAAACTCTGCTTCTTGTACATACAGGTTTTACTCTTGTGATTCATGGTGTCTTTATTTCAATGGATGTAGCCATCACGAGAGATTATGGCCAGACTTACACTGCCCTTCAGGTAACATGAATCCAGGGAGCTGAAATCTTAAATGGGAACTGGTATTTATAATCTAGTCAAATAAGACTTAGGCAACAATTAAGTTCTCAGGTGAGCCCTCTCAGTTGGTGTTATATGTAACTGAATGGCTAAGCTGTCTGAAGCCATTCAAGCTGGTGGCTTCAGGGTTATGTATAGAAGATTTTTCTCAACAGTTACAAAATTATGTGGCCACAAACAGACCACAAGTCCACATTGGAGAAGACTGTCTGTAGTCATGCACATGAAAGGAACTCTTTCCTAGCTGTGACTGTTTGAGTATTCACAGAGCTAGGCATTTTCAGTGTTTATTCAGCTTTTCAGGGGAACAAACAGGTCCTTGTCAAAATGAAATAATATTGAAAGAAAAAAAACATTTGTTTAAAAAAAGACTCATTTAGAAAATGAGCTTGAACAAAGCATTTCAGCTCTTCAGAACTATCTGAAAGTGAGTGATTCAGTTCCGTATGAAAATATTATATCAAAGAGAAGAATATTATCTTTAATTGCTCCTCCACCATGCCATTTCTAACTCCTCTCCAGAGTTTGAGAAACAGTCAGCATCAGCAGGGTGAATCATCAGTGCTGGGTACAGCCCTGTTTGGCAAACTACAAACAACCATCTCCCGGGACTCTGCTCCAGTTTGCACATTTATCCCTACTGGAGGCCCTAGCTAAAATAAGGAACGCCACATCTGCAATATACATTTATTCTGCTTCCTGACAAAATAAAAGTAGATGCATATAAAATAGTCTTTGAGGGGTGGAAGGCAAGATGTTTGGGGAATAAGGATATCTGAAGAAGAATCTTTTAAACTTTCTGAAGGCTGGTGAAGACCATTAGGCAGAAGTGTGGTCATCAGAGGAATTTATGTGGAAACTTGCTGGACTCCTTGCAGGAAACACAAAAGGGTTTATATATTTGGAATCAAAGGTTAAATCAAGGGTGACGCCACTCTAGCAGAGTTTATTCCTCACTTCTGATTTGGGTAGTTTACTCACTTCTCACGTATGCCAAACAAGAAAGTTTATCCATGCTTCGTTTTTTATTACTCAGTTGTTTGCAGACTAACCTTTCATTGTTTCTTTCTTAAGGATATTGAATTTATCCCAAGACTAGAAGCTGACATTCTAGGAATTTTATAGTATGAAATATGTCATCAGCTAAGTGAAGTAACTGTAGTGGAAAAAAATGTGATGTTTTCTAAGAGACGGTTGAGCAGTGTGCAGCTAAATCTGGTAAAGAACTGAATGCTTGCATTTTCCATTGATGTCAGTTCTCAGGACATTGTCTTATAAATGGGAAGCTGTCTGAAGAAGTAGCAGGCTGGCAGTGAGTGGGTAGATTTAAAATAGATTAAGAAATTAATGACATAAGGGAACACATAGCCTGAAAGGATGATGTTTTTAATGTGTCTTGACACTTTGCTACGTATTCAGAGACACTCTACTAAGTGTATTGGGTGTTTTTGCAATGTTTATAACCAAAAAACTTTGCTATATCATTCCTACAACCAAGAATTATTTTAATTGTTCTGATAGGCAGGTGATTTTGAGGTTCTGTTTCCCTTTAAAAGTCCTAATAAATGGATAATCAATGCGAGCACATCTCTAGTCACTCTTCTGTGACTGACATTACCTGATCTAGAGAGATGGAAGGGTGTCTCATTGAATCAGTCTGTTCTCTTCTTGACAGGCTGCTGCCTATGTATTATTATCCCTTATAACAGAACGTACCGGACTTTGAACTGCCAACTCTATCTAAAATTGCATTAAATCTCTGCTATCTGGAATCAGTTCATTCACTAAGTGAAAGTCACCTTGAAATGCTCTGAATGTCCTTGATTCCCTCAAATATGCATTTGATTCCCCAATTCAGTGATTGTTCCTTGTAATAACATCAAGGGAAATACACAAGAAGACGAAAAGTGTTACTGATGGCTCACAAGGGGAGGTTTCCAGCAGCAGTTTGATCAAAAGAATCAAAGTCAGTTCCCATTTAAGACCAGGAATAAATTGCAGAGCTCTTTTTAGCTATTCCATCTTGTGACTCACCGTGCAAAGCAGTGTTGGCTCTAAGATATCTTTCTGTTTCACCCAGCAATAGAACTAGCCTGGGAACTAAAGAGCAGCAGGATGCAGGGAACTATCAGCTATGAAAATTCTCACAATTTATAGAACTTTTTAAAATAATAAACTGAAGCACCAAAAAGACAAATGTTTCACTTTTGTTAAATTTGTTTGTTTTTAAAGAGGTTTCTGGTTTTTCTTAATTTCTTCTCCAAATTAAATTTACCACAGAAAATGTAGCAATTTTCCAGTTCATTGTAGATTGACAAAAATGTGCTGACTTACTCACTGCTTTAGCCTGACTTACTCACTGCTTTACCCTGACTTACTCACTGCTTTGCCCTAGTGCTCATTTTCTTTCATTCTGTAGAGGATCTTTCGTTCCCCCAAAGGAAGGATTCTGGATCAGCTGGGATGAGATGTTCTCATGGAAATATTCAAATATGCAATTATTACGTGATACGTCCTTACACGTTCTCAGAGCTCGCTAAGTCATATGATACTCGGTTCTCCTGTGGAAAAGCCAGTTTATAATCTTCCCTTCCCCTGTTTCGTGGGAGACTCTAAGAAGTCAGTTGAGATATGTGCAAAGGGTGTGGGTAATTTAGGGATGAGGTAAGCTGTTTTATAATTTATGCATGGCTGATTGGGTGCAAATTGTGCTGGATGGCTAGATCCTGTGAGTTTCTGGTAGTCATTGTCTTGAACAAAATCCAGCTACTTCATGGCAGTGTCTAGAGAAATGCAGTTACAGTCTCACTCGTCTCTTTCCTCTGTCGAGGGATACACGTGTGCTGGTTAGGCCCTTGAAATAAAAAAGTTTTCAGATTCCCTGAGACCCTCTGGCTTTATGTCAGAGCAGGAGAGAAAAGAAGGTCCTAGAAGCTGCATGTATGAGTGTCTCTCTCATCTCTCCCATGAAAAGCAGTCTCCAAGGCCTTCCCATTCCTGGAAGTGCATGGATTTAACAAACTTCTGGCACATTCACCTGTAAAACCAGAAAACAACTCTGTCTCTTGTGTGTTACTAACAGGAATCCCCCATCTCATTATTCCCCATATTTCAAACCTTAGGGATATTCTGCCCCACAAGAGCCAGATGGGGAGGTAATTGTCATTACCCATTGCAATGTCAATGTAACTAATTTCTTTACCTCTGTGTACTGTAAAGGTGAAAGGAGAATGCCCAAGCCATAAAGTCGTTGCTTGTCCTTCTGCATTCCCCAAGAAGGGGAGCTAGCCTTGTAATCAAGCTTTATCAATGATATATTTTCATCTTTGCACCACTTCACTGCTTATAAAAGTGGCAACTGTGTCTACATTTTTGGGGGAAATACATAGTTCAGAGTCAGGAACATATATATTGAAGATATATTAAGATTTAGGTGCCCTAACCTAAATATTCTATTCTTTGACTATGATTTGAGTCTTCTGGGTGATTTGTAGAATAGATAATACACAATGCAGCTGATCACATTGATCATGACTAGACTCTTAAACTCCAGAGGGTCTCTGCCACTGAACTGACAAATGAAAAAATTTCAACAAGAAAACTTTTCCAGGACAATGTTATATAGAGATCTTGTGAGGGACTATTAAATCCAGCAGAGGATCCTCATGTTGTCAATAAACTTTGGCCTAAGAATTATTATCCAGACTGCACAGAGGACACCTTAATGAGGGAAACTCATTTCAATGTTTTTGCACCATTAGCCCCTGGAAGTTGCATTATAACAGGTCTCTTAATAAACACTCTTATTAACTGCTTCATGCAGTTTGTGATAGTACTCCAGTATATATTTATCCTACTTTACACCACCTGTCTTCTAAGATTTTTTACTTCTGTGGGGAAAAAAAACCAGCACAACAACTCATAGAAATACATTTAAAAAATACTTTCTAATCTTGCTTCATAATTACACTTCCAAGTTCCACTGAATACAGACAGATACGATCAGAGTATTTTTTTGTTTGTTTGTAAAATGTCCATGGAGATATACACAGTGAACGTAACCTAAAGGCGAGGCCACAGTGGTGTTATTCTAGTAAAAGAATCAACCTGGAGTGCTAAGTGGATAAATATCAGGGAAAAGACTGATTAAAAGTAATTTTAAAAATCTCTATTACAATGGAAATCTTTTTTCAATTTCTACTGCAGAAGAAATAATGTATCTCTTGCAATGCTTGTTGAAAAGTTGTTGCCACAAAACTATGCAGGCCAAGAAGGAAAAAAAAAAAAACAACTCTGTGGCTTGGCTTGGCTTACAGAGTTATGCAAGGAAGAAGAACATACAAGGCACGCTTTTACCCTCTGCATCGCCTGTGCCTCTAAGAGGTTACAGCCCATGTGTGAAAGGGGCTTCTTAGAAATGTTATTTCCAGTCCTGTTTAAAGGAGCAAGAAGATGGTAGACCCTTGACTGCAATCATCCCCATTTCCCCAGGGACAGGCTGTAGTAGCTACTACACATTGACAGGAGCTGGCCTGGAGAAAAACTCTCCTTTCGGATAGCTCAGTAATACTGGGATCTGGATAACCTCTTGTCTGTAACCATGTCCATAAGCTACTTGCTGCTCCCCGAGATGAGTACAGTGGGTTCAAGAGCAACAGATTTGGAGAGAAAGGTCGGTGTTAATCTGGTGCGGCAGCGTGGAAGGGGCTGTGTGAGCGAAAGAGAAGAGGCCTGGTATTGGGGGAGCGGCTCAACAGGGAAGGATGAAGAGGGGTCTGCACAGAGAGGCTGGAGAGTGAATGTACTCCAAGGTGGATATTCTTAGTCTACACCTGGTGCCCTTGGTTTATCCTGTTGGGAAGTCTGCCAACTTCCTACAGGGGTTGAGCATAGCCTACAGGCTGGTTTACTACTCGGCTTTGAAGGCGAACTTTCTGGCCATTAAAAACATGTTTTTAGTAGAGTGTGCCTGGCAGTGTGGTCAGATAGAGTGGGAGCGTTCATCTGGTTTACACAGTATGCCTTGAGGTTGTTCACACGGTGTGGGGGGCGAGGAGGGTGTGTGTGTGATCAGAGGAGATAGCCAACATGAGAATTCACCTGCTCCACCTCTTGTCATTGAACTGCCTCTGGATTTCCTCAATGAAACTGATAATGAAAGTAGATTTTTTTTAAAATTCACTTTATTTGGTCTTTCTCTGAAAAATAAACCTTTGCATTTGCCTTGGAAATCTTTATTATTTGCTTGTCCTAAACATATGTGCATGTCTCAGGGATACTGGTCCCTTTCCCCCATATAGGACTGTGAACTTTCTTTAACCCAGCCCTTCCCATTCACGAAAATGCCTCTTTGACCTGACTTATAAAGCAGTTGACCTTTCCACCTCCACATCCCTCATTCATATGCAATTCTTCTAAGATATCTGCATGACACAGGCCATCTTTATGGGTGAATATAAAAAGCAGTTAGGCTTAACTACCTAACAACAATGCCTGTGTTTTAAAAGCCCTCAACATCTGAAATGTATTTTAACGTGTAAAAAATATGACATTGCTGAGCACCGCTGCCTCTCGCAGTGAGTAGGCATACAGGGAACTGGGACAGCAGGCAGCCATCCTCACTTCTGGCCAGGTGAAAACTTTGCGGTGAAGACACATGCAGAATTGTGACAAATATTCCTCCTAAAGAAGCAAGCTTAAAAAAAAGAAAGTAGACAAAGCATTCCACTCCCTCTGTACTTGTGTACTGTAAACTTTGTCCTTTGGTACAATAAAGAAATCCAAAAGACCATAATTATGTTTAGTTTCCTTACAGTCTCCCCAGTCGGAGAGCTATGGACACAGTGCAATCCTGTCTTCTGAACAAGAGACACATCTTGCAGTTTTATGTCATGTCAAGCTTAATGGACCTCTAACACTGTCTGCTGTTTTGAAAAGACTTTTGGAAAGGGCTTTTTTCCTTCACTGCCACAACCCTTGGATAAATATTTACTCCTTCTGAAAAAAACATCTCAAAATGGCTGTGTTTTGTGAGTACAATGCAATCACTTTGCACAAACATAAATAATAGCAAAGATACAAGAGAAGTGAAGAAGCTACTCAAATACCTTTTATTTTGAGTAATATCAATTTTGCTGCTACCAGCTGCCATACAGCATGCAGGTTCCCTATAATACATCCCAGAGCCATCTTACACAGCAAAAATTATGGCATAAAAAAGGCCAGCAAATAGCATTCATTCTCCTTTTGACATCTGATATTTGGTGCCACCATATGTTGATCCCACACGCTGAGACTTGTTTCCTTCATCTAATGTTACCTTTTTTACCCACTGATGGTTTTGTAGAAGATGAGAGATCTTAGTGTAGCGGCTGCTTACATTTGTTCTGCCAGGCTCTGCTTGCTGCAATGGCATCATTATACATCTCATTAAATAGTCGAGGTCAAACCAGCAACTAAGATCTCCTGTATGTGGTTCTCTGTGAGTGGCTAAATAAATGAAGATTTCAATAAATGTTTGATATCTTCTGAGAGACGAGAAGTAGCTTGCTTTGTTTTTACAGAATGTCCTAGGCTAGCACCGATTTTTAAGGAAATGGCCAGCCCATAAGATATGTTTAAAAGCAATTGTCTTGAATCCTTATGCTACAACACTGGCAGACCTTCACTTAATGACAATGTTTTTGTTCATATGATTTGTAGCTCCTGATTCGTGAAGCAATCTTACTTTGATAGGAGCATTCCTTTTTGTCTGCAGCGGCAAGATTTCCCTCCCGTTTTCTACACATGCTCTTGCATGGCTGAGCATCAGCTGCTATTAGTACTCGTATCTGCAAAGAGTGGCAGACCTTTCTCCAACTAAAATCCCTGCAAAGGCATATCCATGGTTATGGCATCCCATTTCTGTCCTCAAGGGCCAGGAGAGGAGCAATCAGATATTTGGGAAATCCCTTGCCTGGAGGGAATTCTTGGATAGCAGAGACCTGGCAAAATCATGTCTCTGCCACGCAGGCACAGGTTTTTCTCTGAGTAGGAGCCACTGTGGCCATGCCGAGCAAGGGATTGTGCCTGGAGTCTTGCCATATACTAAGGTTTCCCAAAGGGATTCATTATTGGCTGACAAAACCTGGAGCCATTTGGGACTGTCTGGATGTAGGTGTTGAATCAACCATGGGTCAAGGGAGTGAAATGGCAGTATACAGTCATCTGGGATTTTGGGGGGGGCAGGAGGAGCATTCCCCTATTCTCCCCTGGAATGCTTTTCCAGTCTCATAGATCCGATCTCATGGGTTTTGACCATGTCACAATATAGTCCTGGCCCAGGATTCGGACTAGGGGTTAGTTTAACTTATACTGTGTGATCAGTTGTGAAACAGAGCTCTCCCACATCTGTGGCTGTTCTGCCTGACAGTCAGTGACAAGGGATGGCCCATACTGTGTGTATGAGAAGCTCAGGTGGAATCAGAGTCCAGAAGGCAAATAACTTCCCTTTCACCCTTCTCTACCAGCCAAAGATAATGGATGCAGATGGTCTGTTCACTGGCAGATTACCTAAGGATAGATGACATAGCTGTCTTTAGGATGTAAATTTTCTAAATTTCAAAACAGGATAAAAGATGTTAATTTGATTGATTGTGAGACTGACCTTTGTAGAACCTGCCTAAAGCAGATAATAGGCTTTCTGAGGTCAAGAAAAGAATAATTAAAACTCCAGACTGGGCATATAGGGACCCCAAAAGTGTAACTCATGATGTAATACATATGACAAAATTTCAAACTATCTGAAGCACATTTATATGAATACCCAATATATTAGGAATTTAGAAACAAATGTAATGAGCAACACTAGAAAAACTTGCAGTTATTTAATGCCCTTTCTGTTTGCTCAAGCTGAAATCTGTAGTGTTGTTTCCTTCCATTTCTGGAAGTAGACATTTTTGTGCCGATTTATGTAAGACTTACAATCATATGGTGAGCTACTGTAGACAGGATGGGCATGTGTATCTTCTTTTATGTGTGAAGTCAAAGAAGAAAAGTTACATTGACAGTATCACAAAATGTAGGTATCCAGTAATTGTCAGTTTTAGCAAATGAATATAATACTATGAGTGTTATTCTCCTGAAAATTGCAATAGCAGCTCTGTTTCATTCTGAACATGAGTACAATTCCTGTCATTAAAACACCACAGTTCCCTGTTACTCCTGTGGCTGGCAAAACTTTTCTATTCCAGTGAACCATGGAGGTAGTGTCTCAGTCCTCTCTCTGGTGTATCCCATATATGCTTCAGAAAATATTGCATGGGTGAACCTCCATCTGGCAAAACCAAAATGAAATATTAGCATAATGAAACTAATAAGCGCTTCCAGAACACTGTCATGGATAAATGTATCCCAGTAAATTCACTGTAAGCCATTGAGTGATACTTTTGTTTATAACTCGATCAAAATGGCTCCATATGTTTTATATTCATTCATTTTGCCTGTAATCAGAATATCTACTTTGTTGAAGCATGCAAAGAACAACTCTTTTTTCTTGCTCTAAAAAACAGGTGGAAGCATTGCTGCTTCCAATAAGCTGATTGCCTGGACTTATTAAAAAGAATCCCACATACATTTATGCCCTACATAATGGTTTATGTTTTGGAGTTTTACTTGCAAAAAAAATTGACAGAGAAAAAAACCTATAAATTTAGTATACTACTGAGTAAAGTTGCTATACCTGGAGATACTCTTAGGCAGATCTCACTTAGCCTGAGGGTTGTGGTTTTTAGAGCTACTAGTTCTAACAATCATTCTCACCACTGGTGCATATGAAAGGTAATTAGAGAGAAATGCAGGCAAATATAGGCTGATTGACCTTGGTTAGGGGGGTTTGGTGGGGTTTTTTGTTTTGGTTTTTTTTTTTCTGCAGCAAAATTGAGCAGATCCTTGGCAACATATCTGAGATTTTTAATGATTTCTGTAGTCACATTTTTCTGAAAATTGCCACTCAACTTCAGGACTCGGAGACTGAGTGAACTGAAGTTGTTTCACAGCCTCCCTGGTGTGTAGGTTGCAAAAAAATTGTCTCTGCAAAAAGGAGGCTGAATCACAAGCAATACCAGGCAGCCTGCAACAGACCTTTAGAAACGAGAGACGTCTTGTACCATTTGCCAAACAGTGGGGAAAGTGTGAAGATGACTAAGATGATTCAAAGCCCTTTTAAAAGCCCTTGCATGCCTCATCATGTTCAATTTTACAGAGAGTAATTTACTCCCACCACAACGTTTTGCTACATTCAAATGAAAACCTGGAAACTGGTGTTAAGTTAGTGTAGTACTAGTGGAAGGTACTAGACCTAATCTTGGAAAGCTTCATTGTCTGTGAAGTCTGAATGGGACTGTGGGGGGAAATGGTATTGAAGGAAATTGATTTTATGCTCACCTCAAGAAAGCAGGAGCTAAATCTCCCTCCATGTTCATGCAGGGTGAGGATGCAACTCCACTTAATCTAATGAACCCTTGATTAGAAACTCAGCCCGTGTCCCACCTCAAGACTTGTCACCATAGATCTGACTTAAAGTTGAACGCGATTATAGATATTAGTCTACAGTGATGAAGAAGAGACTGCAAAAGTGTAAGTTGAGAAAAAATGTTTTCTATTGCCTGTTTGGGCAACAAACAATATTTTTTCTCATCTTACTGTTTTTTCTATTTTGATTGGATTTAAGTTAGTGACTTTCAGCAGGGGCTACAAGACTCTATTGCTCACGACCAAACCCCAGTACAGCAGTTACTCCAGCCCATGCATATTCTAAAAGATAAGGACAAGAAGCATGGAAAAAAATGGTTACTTTAAATGATAAATTACCTATTTTGTTATCAGCTCAACACATTGGGCAATGTAATGCTATCTGTTTTTAGAACAGATTTCGTACTGGATCCAACGGCAACCTTTTAAAAACTGATAGCGTATTAAGGTCCTTTGTACTTTTGTTCTTGATTTCTGGGATGAACACCACCAAGTACTGAGGAACTGTTGAAAGTCAGTGTCCTGAGTTTTTCAGAACACTGATAATGTTTTATCTTTATGGCCAAAAAGAACAATCTTAGGGTAGAAAATTTCCTGTCAGTTACCTTGAGAAAGTAATGCAGTTAATACCATCTCTTTTTCTCTGGTTGGTTCCTCTGTGCCTGGTTTGCTATATTCAAGAGCTTTTATTGTAAAACTGATATATTTAAACATTCCTATTTGTCTCTCTCTGGTGTACGTTATTCTTTTATTGCTTTCAGTGTGATGGTGTAACCATGGCCTAGACCATAATAAGCCCAAGTGTGGAACATTAAACTTAAAAAAAAAGATAAAATGCATAATATCCCTTTAAAGTTCATAAACTCAGAGCTGTCTTCAGCACATGTTTAGAGATGAACACTTAAAATATTTTGGCATAAGAAAGTATTAGGATTGAGACTATCATGGAGTCTCAATTAGAACAAGTCATTCAGTTTAAACAGATAAAATATGAATGACTGAGTTTTCATTGAGTGTTATGAATCTGTTGAAAAAAGCTTGAGTTTTATCAAAAAAAAGGGATAAGGAACATGACTTGTGGCACTTCATCTTCTATGAAATGAAACAAACAGCACATAAACAGTGACAAAAGACTCGCTGGTACATAGTTACAGCTGCCGAGGTCCATAGTGCATAGCACTCATCAGAGGCCACGGTTGCTTCAGTTCCAGGGTCTATCTTTACATGCTATAAATAATCACAAAGTCGACCATCATCTTCTTCCACAGCGTCTGATTATGGGCCATACAACAGATCAAGAGTTTCTTGTGCTTACATCACCTGGGTCACATTTGTCTTACGGTTATTTTGCAACCAGTGAACTTCCCAGAGATTTTCTCTATCCAGAACAACTAAAATATCAGGTAAATTTACTCCTGCCTGCCATCCCTTTGGCAAACAGGTTTGAATTGGCTGCAGAATATTTTTTTTTTTTTTTTTTATACTGTGGTTGTACGAAGAGACTTGGTGGTCTGGATGTAGGACTAACAGATGACCAGTGAGGGTAGGTGGAAAAAGCACTGAAAAAAATATTGACAGACATCATTGACAGCACAGGTCCTACCAGGACACCAGCAGAAGCCAGAGCAGACACAGAGCCACAGTAATAAAATGGACTTTAAGGTGTATGCATTTCCTGGACCATGTTTTAAAACCCAAACTCATGGAGCATCACAAATGGCTCTCTGTGAAGGGATTCTGTGGCACCGGTGTAGTTCATGGTCATAAGAAGAAGCCTAGATTTTGTGTGCAAAAAACCCCTACAGAACTCATAACTAGGGGAAGGGCTAAATAAAGGACCTTTGACTGAGACATAGGAACAGAGGTAGATAGGCTCTAGTTTGGTCATAACATTTTTATTTGGTGAAATTCCACTGCTACAAATCCCCATTGTATGCCAGTTTTGCTGTTAAATCTATTTTTATTAACATGGAAAATGAAATAATCTCAAGGCCCTGGAGTAATCTGCCCAGTGTTTCCCATACACATGCAATATTTTCAGATTTGCTGGGAAAAAAAAAAAAAAGTACTTTTCTGGAACGCTCTTTTGCCTAGCTCCATCCTGCAGTGATTTTGCATTTCAGTCCCTTGGAATGGAGGATTTATAATAGACATACTGCTCCATGTGCCACTCTTGTCAACTCTGCGTATCCAGACTGGGCTTATTGCAGCAGGTTTCGCTTACATCTTAAAATGCCTTGCAAGAGCTGAAGCTGTTGAGGATATTTTCAACCTTGTAAGTCTGCAGAGATCTTGAGTCATAGTCAGCACAAGGCTGGTGGTATATACAGCAGCATGCAGGAGCAAAGCTCTGTGGTGCGAAGCTGACTGTTTAAGCAGAGGCTACATGAGTGGTGGTGCTATCTGGGTCTAACCCAGATTGCCTTGACTGCTTCAAAGGGCCGAGAGCCCCCATTCTCTCAAGCACGTCTCTATTGCTCTTGCAATCAGTAGCTCATTTCTGACTGCTGGGAAATAAGAATAGTCTCATAGTTAATGTATGAGCCTTGGGCTTTATTTCTGATTGTACAGAGTATGACATCAGAGATCACTTTTATTTCTGTGTTTGCTTTTATTTCCTCCATTGTAAAATGCAGGTAATAGTTAGCTATTCCAAATGCTTTGATTCTATCCACACTACTGTCCAGAGCACTAAAGAAATTTGGTTAGACAGGAAAACAGAAAGCACAGCAAACCGAAGGAGCAAGTTGCCATCCCTCAGCTGCTCCGACGTAGGTTGTCTCTATATCAGCAGTAGCTTTTTTCTTGTCACACAGACTGCAACTGCTGTTTCACAGTACCCTGGTTATCCCAGGGTCTGTATTTTCAAGATAGGGAACATGAGATGGGAATCTATACTGAGAGTGCGTGGTAGGTGTAGATCACTGTACCGGGGTCCTAACTGAGGATGGAGGGAAAGCGAAGGTTGTACGAGACTTGAAGTAAGGTGCAAGGAGTAAAGTGTCAGTGGTACCGGCTGAATGAGTTCTGTGCTTGAATTTCAGTGACAGAGAGAGGAAAGACTGAAAAGTGTGGGTGACAATTATCTGTCTCTTGAACACCTCTCTTCCCTACTGGAATCTTGACATATAGTCAGCTTTACATATGCCTCAGCAATTTTTTCCTGCTAAACCAAAAAGAAGGTGCTGGAGGGTTTTCAGACTCCAAGAAGGACTGATACTTTGATGGCATCACTGCAGGTTGTGTATGTCAATACAGTGTTCCCTTTGTGATGTTTTGGAGGGCTGCCAACATTCACAAATTATTTGTAGTTGAAAAATAATATATCTAAGAGCCACCTCTTAAAAGGAAATTTTTATTTTTCCCTATCTTAAGAGAAAATATTATTGGGATTAAAAAGAATGAAAACGTCCTAATCTTCTCTTTGTATTTGATTAGTTTTCTTTCTATGCATCTATTTGTATGTCTTTGACACTCTTTACTTGGGGTGTTCAGACCAATGTAGGTCAAAATCCTCTTATTGATTAGCAGATGTCACTGTGAATACACACTAATAACACCAGGGCTCCATGGAGGCATAAATATCTCTCTGCCTACACTGCACTGCAGAAATAACAGGTTTAGTCAGTTTTCCTTTTTCTCTCATTATTTTCTATCCTCTGCTTACACGGTAGCATAAGTTTTAACAAAATGCTAGATTTTCTTAGCTGGCAGAACAAGCAGAGAACAGATTTTGAAACTGGATGGAAGCAGTGTAGTAACTTTTTCAGATACCCATAATTAGCTAGGTCACAAGATCTGCATAGAGCACGTACCTATTTCTGTCAATACCCTGTTACCTTAAAGTTAGGCTCTTAAAGTTATTCCTGAATCATTCATTAAACGCAGATTAGACTTGCTGTCTTACCTAATCAAGCTTGCAGGCTGTGAATTTCCTGAGAGTCTGGTGTCATTAGCTCTTCAGTCACTGGGAATGCAATGACTAGGAGTGATGGCTGCCTATGACAGGCCTGCTTTTTCTTGGCTCCCTAGCCCTCTTGGGCAATTAGCTTCATTTGAGTCCTTGAAACATCTTTTAATAAAGCCTTTTTTCAACCCTAGTGGGAATCTCTAGTTCCTGTAAGCAACCATAAGCCAATGATGTATGGTGTCTGAAATGCACGGTACTTTTTGCTGGAGCAGACATGTGACCCAGTTTTTCCCTATTAATAGTAGTAAACACTTCAAAAGGTACAGTTTTGATCAAAGTACAAAGGGATGGAGACAAAGATAAAGCAACTACTAACTAAATACAAAATATGTTGTTTGGTGTGATGTGGATTATTTGTTTTGGGTGGTAGTTGGTATATTGGTTTTCTATTTCATATCCTAAGAAAAATGGTCTCAGAATGACAAAAATAAACACTCTTTCAAAGTTTTATATTACTGAAAGCACAATACACTAAAGGAATAAAAGCTTTTCCTTCCATGAATTGGGATTGACATTTATCATGCAGCCAGATATATTGCAGTAGTTAGATATGAGGCTCAGGGTCTAATAAAACATTATTCATATATAGTTATTATCATATAACTTTATTAAACACAGTATGGTGGTTGCATGACAGACCAGGTCATTATTACAGTGACATAGCTATTCCTCAGAATAAAAATCATCTCAATATTCCACAAGCTTAGACTTTTTTCCTCTTTAATATTTTTCTTTCTGAAAGGCAACAATATTTTCATAGTCCCCTCTCTTCCTTTAACCTAGATAGCTGCCCAGTGCTTGGAAAATCCTCTGAGAAGTAAGAAAGGATTTTCACATGGGAAAGATCTGACATTTCCATTTACCTGGGGACTTTACAAGGATTAGATAACTAGATGGAAATAGAACTTTACTCAACAGAAATGAAGAGCTGGATACTGCAAATCACTTAAGAGCATGGTCAGCTTTCTTCACGTGAACAGTCCCGCCAGCCCAGCTCACTCCCGTTCGGACAGAAGCCATCTCTGGAGTGACAAATGGAGAAAGAGATTTCAGCAAGGCTACATTTACCCCATTACCTGCTAGACTGTGAGCTTATTAGGTATTTGGAAAGTCAAGGTCCTAGTATGGAGGTTGAGGCCATGCAGAGACGATCTGTTATACAGCACTTCTGTGGTGATCTCCCTATTGACTCTGGCAACCTTGAAAAGCAGGAGCTTGCATCATTCGTGGTTTTCTTGTCCTTTGGCCACAACAATGGTTATAAACTCAAAACTGGCACCTGGAGTATGAGGCCTGGAAATAGCCCTCCATGCATGTGCTATGCTAATGGGAGCACTGCAGTCCTCATTTCGCATTTGTGTCTTTGGGGAACTTCTGCAAAGCTGGTGGAAAAATTAAGAGCATTTCCTCTAGCCACCTTTACTACAGGTGATTCCTCCATCTTATCCACTCCCCAGTATTCCTTGGGATAAATCCCTAAGCTGAAATCCAAAGGAACAGGGCACCTGAGCTTTCAGGTATTCAGTCTCCTAACTCCATTCCTGATGGAAGGAGAATGGCCTTTCCTGTGAAGGGAGCATGGCAAGCCAATTGAACTTCGGTTAATGGATGGGATTACTCATGTCAGTGAGTAGTCACATCAGAGTTTTCATGATCAGGCCCTAATTTTTTATATTGCTTCCCCCACACCCTTGATGATGTGACGAGTTCTTCTCCAGAGAGAGAAAAATGCGGAGCAGAACACGATATTAAAGAAGTCACAGCAGCGGCATTTTACTCATTCTGGGATTACTGCATTTTTTATCTGTAGGCTTTATCATTCATTGAGTGCTTGTTTATGTCTCTAAATTAATTTCAAATTCTTCAGTTTCAAAATGCTGTCTGGCTATGATTTCCATAACTAGTCAAAAAGTATTTAAGAGAGTCTGATGCACTTCTACAGATAGTAGGAGGAAATTATGTACCACCCTCTTTTAAGTTGATCTGCAAAATGCTGTCCTTTCAAATGTCTCCCAGGAACACATTCTGAGTGAGGAAGGTATTTTTTTCAAGCCTTGTTTTTCTCTTTTTTTCCTGCAAAATGCTGCTCTCGTTTTATTTGATATTTTTATCTTCCTTCACAGAGCATGGTTATTAATGACTAACACAACCAAAAGACACGTTCGGTGCAAGTATCTAGAGGTCTTTTGGTTTTGATTTTGATTCAAGGAATATATTATTTAAGACTGTCATTTGAGAATAATGTAATTAGACTATTTATAGTGACTTTTGGAAGAAAGACAATCAATAAAGTGGTGAAGAGATGCATCATCTGAATTAAAATATCCTGCACCATTTGATGTGAGTATCATCCTATTACATAGTGTCGTGTTCTTCTTCTTGTAGCAAGTTCAAGTCAGCTGGTTGAAGAGGAATTTAGGCAGAGGAAAGAGGAAGTTCTTCCCTAACCTTTGAGTAATTCAGAAAAAAGTATTCTGCTGCTACAGAGTTTTGCAAAAACAGGATAATTGGCTATGCTTCCTCCTTCTTTTTGGAAGGGGCACTCTGCTTCCACTGTCCTTCCCTGTTTAGGTGCACTGGAGAAGGCTGTGGAGCAGAGTGGGAGAGAAGGTCCCATGAGTCCTTACACTAGCCTGCTTTTTCCTCTCTATATGGGGCAGCACATGATCAGCAAAGAGGATCCTTACTGGTCACGTGTTCCACTTCTTACACTGATGAACCCTGCAGGTGGAGTCCTCCCACCTTATTGGAGTGAGCTGAACCTTTGGACATGGCCTTTGGGCTAGTAGATCAGCATCCAGAAGAGAGAGCCTACCTAGCTCTGCTTTCTGTGAAACCTGTCAGCCTTGGAGTGTCTGTCGTGCCTCTCAGAGACACCCTTTGTGTAGCGCTGCAGACAGAGAAAGATTTTTGTCTGTGTTATCGGTGGCCCAAGGCACCTAAGTGCCACAAAAACTTTTTATCCCTGTTTGATCTTGGGGTTTCTCAGACAGAAGAGGGCAACAACACTGGTGAAAGGTCTGGAAGGAATGTCCCATGAGGAGTGGCTAAGGACTTTGGGTTTGTCTGGTTTGGAGAAAAGGAAGCTGAGGGGTGACCTCATTGCTCTCTACAGCTTCCTGAGAAGGGAAGTGGAGAGGGAGCTGCTGATCTCTTCTCCCTGGTATCCAGTGACAGGACATTAGAATGGTTCAAAGCTGCGCCAGGGGAGGTTTAGACTGGACATTTCTTTACCAAGAGGGTGGTCAAACACTGGAACAGGTTTCCTAGAGAGGTGGTTTATGCTCCAAGCCTGTCAGCGTTTAAGGCATGTGGACAATGACCTTAATAACATGCCTTAACTTTTGGTCAGCCATGAAGTGGTCAGGCAGTTGGACTAGATGATCATTGTAGGTCCCTTCCAACAGAAATAAGCTATCCCATTCTAGTACTTTGCAGCAACTTTTCCAGGTCCTTGAATACTGAGTGATGTTAAAAGACTTAATAAAATCTACCCCTCAAGAAAAATATGTAGTTAATATCCACTTGTCTGCTCGAATCACTTGTTTACTGCATATTGTCTCAATGCATTTCTTCGCTGTTTCAGGGTGTGAGTTCAAAGCAGCAGTGACTGACTCTTGTCATACATCTATACAATGCCTCATACCATGCAAAATTATAAAAGCAAGGCTTATAGATTGTGTTTTTCAAAATGTCCTGAGGATATCTTTTTATTGCTTAATATGCCACAGTTCATTGACATCCTTACTGGACAAAACTGACTCTATTCTGGGATTAGGAGCAACATAGCTACACTGAGCCCTACTGAGAATCTGGGTCCATCAGCTCAGGCAACATAGCTATGTTATCTTGAGCTCTGAACTAAAGTGAGCATCCTGAAGAGCTTAATCTTGAATCAACATAAGATCTTGGAGAATCATTACACTGTAATCCACACTGGGATGGAAACGTATCTGAAATGGCTTTGGTTTGGCTTAGATAAAAACACAGTGAGACCTGTGGTCTAAAATTAATCAGGGATCCCTGAAAAGTTTTGTCATTGTACCTCTCGCTGTTTGGTATGGAGCCATGACGGCTTTGAACCTGCGCCCATTGCACTCGTACCTTTAGGAAGTTGGTGGCTGGGGAGTCTCACTGCCTGAGTGAACCATCGATGGCATCGAGGCAGCACAAATCTTTACCATCATACTGAAAGAGGAAGGGGGACAGCAGTGGACTGTCCAGTTGCCAAAGAGACTTAAAATATATCAAACATTCAGAGTAAGCAACTGTCACCAGGTGCTACGTGACTGTATGAGACGCTGTGGTTTGAAAGAGGAAGTGGCTGACATTAGAGGGTCCATGGGAATTTTTCAGTAAAGCCACTGCCTGTACTTTCATCGCTGCTTGTTTCTACGATACTAGATTTGACACAGCTG
Organism: Burhinus oedicnemus; assembly: GCA_008921705.1. Lineage (NCBI taxonomy): Eukaryota > Metazoa > Chordata > Aves > Charadriiformes > Burhinidae > Burhinus > Burhinus oedicnemus. Next base: position 2,341,404 of record VFFE01007674.1, on the reverse strand, counting down.
TTGCTTGCAGGACTTTTCTTTGAAGAGTTAGAAAATCCTAAAACTGTTGTTTAGTGAGTGATACTCTTCTATAAACTATCTGGACTTCTATAAATATTGCTGACTCCACACAGGACACTATTATCTAATCTCCTGGGGAACATCTCTAATCACAATCTACCCGCCCATGTCAATCTAGGACACATCCAACCCTTAGAAATAGCAGTGGAGAAATCATAAAATGTTCTAACACATGGAGTTGGCAGACAAGTGCGAGACAGGATCACAAACTGTGCAAAATGAACAGTTTGCAAGTGAACATGCCTCTCTCTTTCCCCCATCAAAGTGCTGGCTGAGTATCTTACGATGACTTCAAATCAACACACTAGCCGTCTTTCTCTTCTTTTTTTTTCTTCTAAATAAATTTCCTTTTAATCAGAGCTGCCTACTTGACAGTAACACAGTTACCTGTGGTGTTCCATGACCCGAGTGGCCTCTTTTTTTTCCATTATGAATTCATAAACAGTTTTCCAGTTGAAACAGGTCTGAGTGTGATGTTAGAATGGGTGTTGTTCTAAGTCTGCTGTGGAGCAATTGCAAGATGTGATTAAAAGCTCTGCATATGAGCAAATAGTGAAGGAAAATAGAGGTCAGGAAGAACTGTATAGTTCTATTCACCTTTATCTTAATGGAACTCACCATTGAGGAAATTGATCGTGAAAGCCAGGGAAATTGTTTTCTTCATTTCTGGGTTGGCCTTAATATATTATGTCTTCTGTGAAAAGGCTATCTATTAGTTAGACAAGAGTCTAACTGCAAAGTGTGAATTTGTGATAAGCTCATGTACCATTTAATGCTGGAGAGGGGTTTTTGTGAGGATTTTGAGGGGTGGTTCTCTAAGTTTGTTCACTTAAAAAGAAAGAAGAAAAAAAAAAAGAAAAATGAAGAACAGTGTTCCCCGGTAGACCACACAGGTAGGGTATTCAGCAGGTTCTTCCTGTACACCATGTATATGACTTAGGAACACCAACTTGCATTGTCTGGCTGAATACAAAAGTACTTCATATTCAGCAAAGGCAAACATATGGCACTGGCAACAATCCAGGTAAACAGGCTCATGCAAACAAGATGATAAATATATGGCTCATGTTGGTTCTCTTTGCTGTTACTTATTATTTATGGAGCAACCTTGAAGTGAGATGGAGTATGAGATATGGAACTTCTTATTGCAGCAGTGGTTAGAACTTCACAGGCGTTTCCAAGTTTTTACCCTAGCCATTAGGCTGAAGTTCACATTCTTTGTCACATACCAGCCCGGATACTATTTAAGCTGTACAGGTACCAATGAGATCACCACTTCTCAGAAAGTCTTATTACCTAGAAGTCAGGGTATCAGTTGTCAAGTTATGTCAAGAATTTGAAAATCTGAGGCTCTCTTATTTTATTTTTTAATTTTGGGAGTACCATAACATGTAATCATTATGCAAAGAGTAGGGTTGCCACCTTTGAAACCAAGTTCTGGCATACACGCACAATTCCCAGAAAGAGTTTAGTGTTTGAGACTGCTAACGAGCACTTTGCTTCAGCAAAAGGATGCTACCTGCTGAAGTAAGTGGGTCATAAGCCTGTAGGTCTCCATTGTGGGAGATACTCCAATGCCATCTGGGCATGGTCCTGGGCAACCTGCTCTAGGTGGACCTGCTCGAGCAGAAGGGTTGGACCAGATGAGCTCCAGAGATCCCTTCTAACATCAGTCATCATGTGATTCTGTAAGGTGTTTCCTCTTGGCCTGCTTCAGCGGCCTTAAGCCACAATGAATTGGATCTATAATTCTCATTTTAGAGGTGTAACCTCCCTTGCATTGTTTAGGGGACACATGTAGCACTCAGGCCTGTGGATGACACTTTGAGTCAGGAAAGTATTCAAACCACTCAACACGAAGAACCTGAACTAGTCAGCATAGTTGTTGTAGGAAGAGACAAGTACCTTCATAGCTCCATTCAGAAAAGCTTAACTTAGAACAAATGACCTGCAGCAAAGGAACACTTTGTTTTTCTCTTCTGGGTTTGGTGTTTTTTGGTTCGGGGGATGGGGGGGAGGTGGGTGTTTTAAACAGAGAAGCTTGTCATAAGGGGATATTTGACAGTTTTCTAAAGATGTTTGTATGCACTCTGAAAAGGCTTCATTCCCATCTCGCACATTTAAAGATCCTACAAATTACACAGTGATGCCGGATCGGGTAGGAAACTCATAATAAAGTGCCGGATCGGGTAGGAAACTCATAATAAAGTGCCTTAAAAACTAGGACCAGAATCCAATGACACGAAATCTGAAGATAGCTTTTCTCACAACAGTCAGGAGCCCAAGAAGGAGGGTAGCCCTTATAGTATTGTTTGGATCCTGTGCATTTAGAACAGATTTATATTTAGGTATCTATTGCATACGTGTTCATGAAAACCCAAGAAATCAGCGAGTAAGGATCCAGCAGTGGAGGTTTTTGGAAGCTATTGCCTGCTCAGCAATAATTCTGTTGAAAAAAATCTTCTGTTGAAATCATTCATATGACATGATAGTGTGAAGCTAAAAACCAAATGCTGGGGACACAGTCTAGTTGGAGAAACAGATTGAATAGATGTTCTGCATAAAGATGAAGCACCTTGCTTTTGGACTGACACATAAAGGCAACATTTAAGCAACTGGTTCCATTCTTCTGTATAATTTTGTTCATAATTCTTGTGAGGGGATCTTTAATTATGCAGTCAAGTTTGATGATGATTTGTAGTGATTGCTCAAAACTAACACTTCCTACTGTGTCAGAGAGTTAGAGAAAATTTCCTAACATATCCATACAGGTTTGTATTCGTCTTCAGTGTCACTGAAACCAATTCCCAATATACTGCATGTTTAGTAATTATGTTTAATAAGCAACAGCATGAACAGATTAGTGACTCCTTTCCTGAATTAAAACAACAGCAGGGAAGCAAAAATATAAGTATAGATTTATTAGAGAAGTTATCTAAAATACAATATTATTTTCCTCTTTAAATTAGAGCATATATTATTTCAATGAAAAGATATTTTGTATTATTTCTATGGTAATAACAACTTTTAAAGATAATACTTAATTTAGGACATTTTTACTTAAAAAAATCCAACACTACTATTAAGACATAATCAAAGTTGTTGACAGCATGGGTAAAAGTGTAAAACGGTCTCAAAAATATTTACATGTCAGTTTCTTAAAATCTAAGGAGTCTAATTCTCAATATTCATTTTGCTTTACTTTCTCAAAATACTTTTTTCCTAAATCATACCTAGATTCTGTATTCCTGTGCTTTTCACAAAGCTTCAAGTTAGTTATGTGTACTACCACACCTGTGGATGAGGTTTCTTAAAATGGCTTATTTCACTATCACCATATCCTCTCCCAAGTAGCCAACATACTGCTTTTTATACTAAAGTGTCAGTCGCAGTAATAGTCACCAAGATGCACACAGCCACCACCCCCCCCATGCCTCTCCCAACCCCACACCTTAAGAACCCTTTCCTATTTGGCCAAGAGCCTTTCACATTTCATTAGCTGGCATTTTAGACGCAGAGCGAAAGAAAGAATGGATCTGGGAGACAAGATGTTGCCAGGGCACACACGGCAAAGATTTGATTTGTGCTTAGCGAAAGGGGCTCCTCACAAACACAGCAATTTCTAACACACTCAGCGCCGAGGTTACTGGAAGGAAGCTCTGACTTCTCTGCTCTTCAAAGGCTGACACGGGCGCCAGTTGTCCACCATATGACACACGGGCTCATTCTCGGCACTGAAGCAAAGGCCACGGAGTTTGCACATCTGTGGAAAAAGGCACAAACATCCTCAAATGCATACTCTTGTTTCAGCAGGACTATTTGAATTATACACCTTGGGCCTGAGCCAGAGGTCCAGCTCAAAGTTTCACCAGCACTAATGGTCTAGAGATGGTGTCACCACCCATGTATCTCTGCATTTTATCCACACCGTTTCCTACTCCTGGCACAAGCTCTCCTGTCCACAAAATATCCTAGCAAGAAGAACTAAGAAAATACAGAAAATAAAGACCTAGGCCCACAATTTCTGAACTCTGTGCATAAAGAGCTGTTTGTCCTTGATCCAGATCTGAATTGAAACCCTTTCAGAATCCTTTGCAAGTGGTATTGGTTTGGTTCTTTTGAAAGTTGGATTTTTTGTGCCTAGTTGATATTAAAAAAAAAAAAATTGACCTTACCCTTGCATCAAATTAAAGCAGCCAAATTCATTCAAGATACCTTGATTTTCAAATACCATGAGAGGGAAAAATGTTCCACACCAATGGGAGCATATTGTAAGGTTTTAGTGCTTGTTCCTAAAGTAAAATTGGTGTAATAAAAGCACCTTGATGTCAAAGTGGGCATCTCCAAAACTAAGAAAAAGCCAATGCCAAAATAATAACCTGCCCCAAATGTGATCTCACACAGATAGCTGGAACTGCTGACAGAAATACGTAGGTGGGATACAGGCTTTTGTATGAGTCAGGCTGCAGGCCAGGCTCTCCCTCATTCAGGAAGGTCCCCAGCAGTGACCAGCCCAGGAGAGGACTTTACCTTTAGGACCAATTGGAACAAAGTTCGAAGCTCAGTCTCTGCCAGGAACTGCTGTGTCACTACAGCAAATGATAACAGGCTCGCTACACCCTGCTGTAACAGCCAGCTTTTATCTATCTTTGGAAAATCCATTCAACCTAAACCCAGTGTCAATACTGTGCTTTATGGTTTCTTGTTTTGATCAGTTTTGGAATGAAAAGGCAAGCTGCCACACACTCTGTTTTGGTCTCAAATCCATCTTTGAAATTTTGATGGTAATATGGAGGGGGGTGTGTGGGAGAAACAAGTGGTGTCTTTTACCACTTGTAGGTGGTTAAAGTAGGTGTAGTAGGAAAAACAACTCTATTTTGGTGAATGTGCTCCTGCCCTATAATAAAACCGTATTTGCAAACCTTGGATTATCAATAGCAATAGCAGTAGTTTAAAACAAGCAAACAGTGTCAACTTTAATGCTCCCTCGCAGTTTATTAATGGTAATAATTGCTGTAATATTTATTTCCAATAGTTCTTCCTTGTCATTTATTCTATCTTTTATTAGGTTAACTCCTACAGCTCAGTTGCACTTTTTTTTCCCCACATCAGCTGAATAAACCCCCTAGAATTATGTGTATATTGTTAGCATGTCTGCCATTCATAAAAGGGATTTAAGAGTTTGAAGGGTAAACTAAAGCCCTTCAGGGCTAGTTTATATTTATAGGCTCTAGACTCTATTTATATCTCCCAAGCACACAGATGCAAACCCAAGGACGGAATCTTGCCTCTATGTAATTTCGTTAATGGATGGTGCAGAAAGCTAGGGCCAGGAGTGATTTAATCTGCATGAGCTCCTTCCTACTAGGAAGACTCTATCCTCCTCAAGCTGCTCAACAGAATAGAGGATTTTTTTTTTTTTTTTTTTTTTAGGCAGCAGACTCCTGGAATCTGCAAGTTTTGCCTCTTCCAAACAACACAGTTTTGTTAGGATTGTCACAATTCTGCGTGGGATTTCCCAGTCTGTTCTGCACTGAATAGAACTTGTAAAAATGAGCTCTGTGCCCTGGAAATCCTGGAAGATCAACAAACCAACTACAGATCTACGGTGCCAGACTGCAGATGGGGAATACACGATCTTCAGATGCCTGGTAAACCCCGTATTTTCAGGGGTTTATATATACCCAGATAGGCGATATATGCAGGTACAGCAAAACTGCTGATGCTCACAATACATGCTAGATGAACTCTGCCTGTGCAAATGGTCCTTTCATGCATGCTACAAATGTCCCACATTTTTACCACATGGCAGCTCTAATCATGTATCTGGAAAGCCTGATTAAATTTTTTTAAAACTCCACAAGTTTCCCCTGGACTGTGTCCAAATGCCTTACGTTTTACAGCAAACTACTTAGAAGCAGAGTCTTGCTGGAAGAGGATGACCACTTCATATATGTATTTTTGACATGTGATGCTAGCCAATGCCCTGCATAGCTCTGCAGTAACATGAACTACCATTTCATAGATCAGCAGGTGGGCTGAACCAAAGCAACCCATACGACTCCAGTACACACCTACTGGCACCATCCATTGGAGACCTACCTGCTCATGGCTGACAGTGATGGGCTCCTTCAGAACATGCCAGATCACACACTCGAGCAGTGGGGGAGTGGTCAGTGAGCCGGGGTATGTCCAGTAGTCTCTGCATGCAGGAAGCAGTCCAGTGGGGTCAAAGTTTGTGAAGGAAGCTTGCTTCCCCTACAATAAAGAAAGTAGGTGAGCTAACATCAGGGGATTGACCACATATGCATGCTGGGTTTGCAGTAGCAAAGTCTCCTACAGGAAACTCCATGTTTGGAGAAGGGCAGAAATGGAGTTTGGCATGTAGCGTTGAGTGCCTCCTACAGTACCTTTGGGTTAAAGGCTTTCAGCAATATATTTCTTATGTTATAAGACTTTCAAGACATTGTTTCTCATTTCAAACGCTGAATTTATGTTCCTTGCTCCTAGAGATATGATTTGATCCCACTTGAAGGAACAATGAGTTTTCAGATGTCATACACACCAATTGCACTGGAAACGGAGAACCTGGGAGACCTTTCGGAGAGCCCATTGTAGTAAATGACAACATCCATTTATCTCAAAGTGAGCCTGATGAATGACAGCGTAGTCTCACTCTTTACTTTTCCTGCCCACATTTCTCATTGGCACAGGCCTTTACCCACTATGAAGGTATCTAATTACTCAGGAAGTACTTTTCCATTTCTCATTACTCAGCTCATTAAGATCACATACACACTTCACACAATTTGAATTACAGAAAGACTTTCCCCTCCCTTCCCCCCAAGAGCTCTATATCCTGATCAAACTTCCTATCTGGATTCCCTCTAGAAATAGCCAAGAAAAGCATGCCCTCCTGGAGGAAGGAAATATATCCCAGATACAGAGATGAGGGGAAGTGCCTTTTGCATCTGGCACCTAGACTAGAAAGGACACCTAGAAGAGTAGCTTAGATTAGGAAGATGAATCCTACCCTATAGCTTTAAATGCAGTTGAAAACCAGAGAAGCCTAGTCACAGAGATACCAAACCATCACCATTCCTAGTATTCCCTGCCCTGTACCACAACTTCATCTGAATTTCTTCTGCGTTTAAGATTACGGGAGCATTACTGCTGATGACAGGAAGGTTTGTTTTACTTTTGTACATGTAGCAGACTGGGAAGAAGTAAATAATCCACTTTCTGGAGAAGATAACAGTGCAGTTGGGATTGGTGTCAATCAACACAGACAGCAAATATTACCTTGGTTTGAACAGAGTTCAGAGCATCCACAACTTTCTGTATTTCAGGCCTGGCACTTCCTACCTGTAATACAAACCATATGAAAAGAAAATAACCATGCACTCTCATGATATCTTTAGTTTTCTGTTACGGTTCTCAAGGAAACATTTTGTAGTACGTTTTGCCAGCACCACTTCATTATATAACAGGAGTATTAAAGCAAAAGTGACTGGAACTGTAAAAAGTCTCTGTAAAATCATGCCAGTTGACAGTCAGCACAAATAGGTCAGCCAAGGACACTGGGCAGAATAAAGTTATTTTCATTTACAGTGTGTGGATTTATTTTTGGCCTTGAGCTGTTCTTTTTTTTCATAGAAGTCACCCTCCTAATAAAACACAGTGAGGCCGGGAGAGAGTGCACACTGCTGGGGAGCAATCACCTTCTCCAACTAGCTGTGAAGACAATTCAACTAAGACAAAAGGCTCTGGATATTTGACAGTGACAGGAAAAGGAAAATAGGTGTTAGTTAGGCTGGTCCTACTGCACATTCAGACACACATAATTTTGTCAGTTATGTACATCAGCTTTCACTGATAAGAGTGATGTCAGTGTCACTGTTGTGATGAAGGCAAGTATGCTGCTACAGGGCCACCACAGTGATGGGTGGCAGTCATACTTCACTGCTGGTGTACAATTTTTATATGTAGAGAAAGGCAAGCATTTGCAGCACCATCTAGTTTACTATGGGATTATGCAGTATAGCACAGTACTGGCTTATGCTGTAATTTAGGCTCTTAGGTCCCCCTGCAACACAATGAACATACTGGACACATCCAAATAATACAAAAGAAAAAGTTTAACTAACCTTCATGAAGATGCCTACCACAGCCAAACCATCAGGGTGCTTCACAGCTTCAGCAAATTTACCATATTTTACGTTCCAGTGAACAATATGGAGCTAGGAGCAAGAAAACAAGCAGCACTATGAAGATGACATTCCATCCACACTATTTTACAAATGAGGATGCAGGGAAGTAATTTATTAAACATTAAGTGCAGACGCTGTTTTACTGCTGAGATTTAAGAACTTTTGTGTACAGTTAAGAATTTGTTGAATCATTTATCTACTTTCAAGTTTCATTTATGCAAAGAGATTTCTGTCGTGCATTTTACTTTGCTTCTTGGTCTTATTCCCAAAAGAGTTTTAAATACAAGCTGTGCCTGTATCGTTCTGCTTTTAGTCTGGTGAAACTCCTGTTATCGTCAGCATGATTTTTTTCTGCATGCAAACTGCAGGATTTTGATATAGTATTTTAATGCTATATATCCTTGAATTCTTATCAACACTGAAAGACACGGATTGTCTAGTGTGAGGGAGAAGAGGCATTAACTACAGATCTGACCTGTAATCTAGAGAGTTTTTAAAAACTGTCCTGTCCTTTTCTGGAAAGCCTTTTAAAAGAATATGAAATTAATCTCCAGGTCATGTTAGCCAGGATGCTGCTTTATTTTTGATTTCTGAGTTATTTCTAAGAATTGGTTGTTCTTCTGGCTGATTCCCCATATCTGCCAGTCAAGTTGAGCAAGTAATTACGGTACTGTGAACAGATGTAAGGCAATGGCAAGTTTCTCGGATAAGACAAAGGCTACTTTAGCTCATGAAAAAGCAGAAGAGCCAATGAATTTGTGGAGCCATTTCTTTTAGCCATCAATGCAAATCACAGGTTTGTTCAGTCAAATGTGCATTTACAAAAGGGTTAAAAAAAGTCTGTCACAGCATCCAGAGGTAGATTTCTGAACAAGGGACAAGGAAAGGTAGGATGCAAGGCACTAAAGTCACTCCATTTCTGTAATAAGCCTGTAATACAGAGTCTTAAGTGGTCCAAGGGACATCTGGAGTCTTAAGGATATTAGAAATAGTGCCTGCAAGGTCTCACTTTGCTACCTGCCCTCTTCACAGCTCCCTTTATTTCTTTGCTACCAAAAGATGAAAGGGTCTGCCTCAAAATTATTCTGTTGTTTATCTAAACATCTCTGATGTTAAAAATTGAAGCCAGGAAAAGGGGACGTGCATGTACAGAGGTGCTGTGATTTTATTTCTTCATTATTTTCATGAGTCATCGAGAAAGCAGGGGGAAAAAACCCAGGGATAATTAAAGTGGGTTTTTCTGCTTCTGTAGTCTCTTTGATATGAATTAGCTGAAAAAAAAAAAATATTACAAGAGTCCTCCAATTCTAATCTCTGCCATTGCAGCAGGGAGTACATCCTGGGGTGGCATTGTACCAATACCTTCTATGGTAACCCCCACAATCTCTTGCCCTATGAAGATTTGTAGAGAAGCTGCTACCATGGTGAAAAAAAAAAAAAAAAAAATTTGTTATACACAAAAGACTGGAGAAGGTAAAGCATATCCTACCTCTGCATCATACTTCACACCATCCACAGTGTGCTCAGACCCTTGGCCCTCACAGGATCCCCAGTGAATATGAAACTGTGCCAGCCTGTAGACTCCATCCAGCGCTCCTCCTTGCAGCACTGCAAAGCAAAGAGCCTCCATTAGCATCTCCCATAACCTTTGCTATCAAGCCTCACTTCAAGCTGGAACGTCCATCTCAAGTCTTCCAAGTGAACTACAGTTCATTGCTCTGCATGCTGCCATGCTACTCCAGATCATCCTCAATGGTACATTCCTGTAATATGCCAAAATCAAGAATAAAAGTATAAAACCATAAGTGACTTTACAGTGAGTGTTCCATCAGCAATTTAACAGGCATGCTAATACTACAGGTGACGAGGGGAGAGCTAATGACATAACTTTTCTGTCACCATATAAGTAAAAAAGGGCCAAGAATAGCCTTCGTAAGAGGCCCATATAGAGTTATTCTATGAAAGCACGCTTGAAGACCAAATCATCTTTCACTTACTAACGTACTCTGTCCCTTTATTTTAGACACTTTATCCATTTAGGCCTTAATCCTGCAAATCCCACAGTGGACTGGATTGAGTAAAATGCTTTTTGTTCCAAATCAAACCTAAACACCTGTCAGCCATGGGTTGCAGCAAGGTAAAGCCCTAGGCACAGTGCAAGGCATTGCAGAGGTGTGAATTCAAGTCTCTCGTCCCTCCCATCCTTTACTCCTCAAGAATGAGTTTTAAAAAATGGTGCTGAGAATGGCAATGCCTGCAGAGGCAGATTTTTTTTTTTTTTTTTAAATCTGGATTGGAAATGAGGCGTTTACTTATGCTCTCCACTATCTGGCATTACTCCTGCAAGGGCACTGCTGTAAGTGGAGTGCCCAGCCACACTTTCAATTACACAGCAGCGAGTTCCCCTGAGCTCCCTTATTCTGCTTGCTAGTTTTAACCTTGTATTTAAACTGTGACCAACCACCATTATGATATGCAGGATCAAGCCCTATTACTGCAAAATGCTCAAGGCACAGTGTCTCCTCCAGCGCAGCACAAAGCACAGAACAATAACAAATAGTTCTATTAAATAGAGCTATTTATCTAAGTTATTAGAGCAAGGTTTTACACTGGTTTGTGGTTTGGTCTTTTTTTTTTTTTTTTGCTAAACTTCTCAAATTCACAATTAAGTGTTTAAGACGTAAATATTTAAAAATAACGAATATTTTAAAATGTAATTTGAAGTGTTATGTATCTTAGAGATAACTTTCTCTCTCTATATATATACATAAATATATATATAAAATAAAGTGACAGAAGAGTGTTGACATCGGATATTACATGTCAGTGTGCTCTGTGTATGTGCCACAAACAAAATGGTTCTGTGGGGTAAAGATGCTTTCCTTTCAGTTTGCAATTAGTCTAGACACTATCACAATACGTGCATGTGTGGAAAATATACATCAAATGCAGATAAGACGAGGTCACTGTCTGTTCAGGTTTGAATAATTTTGATTATATGCAAGCATGGACAACAACGGCCGTGGATACTGGGCAATGGGGAACTCAAAGTGGTGAGAAGGATTTGACCAAAAAACTGGAATACATGAAAATTAAATACAAGATATGTATAACACACAATAGTTTCCACTGGCATGCCTTACACATGCAAAATTTGGATTCAGTGGACAAATTTAGCATTTGCCTGGGGCTCCTTCTTTGCTAAAGATATTTAGAAGTCTCCCAATGCATTTCTATTTGAAAAATGTAAATGCATGTTCCACTGCAGTCTTTATAATTTCTGATAGTGTAGCCAACACTGAACAGCCAACAGACCAAGACTTGCCCTACCTATTGCCAAGCTATGTGATACAAAGAAGAATGGCTACTTAAAGTAATTAAATAGGAACATATCCTATTCTACTTCTATGTTTCTGCATGTGCTAGTTGCCAAGAAGCGTAACTGTTTCAAGCACAGGGCTACAAATCAGAATACTTTTTTTCAGAACAGCGACTGTGAATATGCGTTAGTTCATTCTGAAAATGAAGTAGTTGGTTGCTATGTCTTTACAGATGCAAAACCATTTAATCCACACAATATCATGTTTCATTTAAAAGTGATGCCATGGAGCCGCAATGTTTCAGTTTCAGTTCCTTTGGCTAATGGACTTGCTGCTCGTTGCAGGTACAAATGGACTGAGGTTCCACCATTCCTCAACCTCAGAAAGCACTAGCGCAGCACGGGTTAATCTGCCATTATTAATCAATGGAAAGCATGCTGAAAAGCCGAACCATGCAATCTTCTTAAATCCATTTGCAGTGTTACTTTTCTACAGTTTGCTATAGTCTCGTAAAACTCAAAAGATGCAGAAAAATCTTTTTGTGGTTTTTGCTTACTTTTCTCATTCTGTGGTTGTCAAATCCAGCACTAGCTTATTTTGACTCACAGCAGAGCATTCAAAGAAAGTAATAATTAGATTAGTGTAAATGAATACAAATTCAGCAGGCTTAATTACAGAACAGCCCTTGTTCTAGCCTACATTAAGCAGTTTGGGTTTTTTTAAATACTTCTCAGCCTTTCCAAAGAAATAAAATTTAGAATTAAAACTTAAAAGGCAAAGTAGAAGTGTTAAAGCTTTATTTTTTTTCCAGCGCAAGCTTTTTAAACCATGAATAAATGCTACCAGCTTTTGCAAAGTAAAAGTTCATCAAAAATCAGAGCAACATTCACACCAGGAACTTCCCCGTCCTGTGTGCCATGAACATCAATTCAGGCTACATTGACAACAGAAGTCCAACCTTTCCATCTCCTTTTTTTTGAGAGATGGGGAAATTCTGACCAATACTTGAGCATCTCATCATTAGCTCCCTTCCTTTTGAAATTAGTATTGGTGTACGCCATCCTGGAAATACATATGTAGCTGTGCTCCCTTTTGTTATATAGCACAGCTTCAGATGCACGGTGAAGACAGCACCAGCCGACCTGGAAAACACATTCTTTTCTTACAGGTTCCTCCTACTCAACACAATCTACGTCAGTAACCTGGTCTCCATAGATGTGTAACAGCCCAAGAGGCGACAGCTTGAAAATGCAGCTTTTTTTCCATTTGACAGTTATTTGAAGTGTTACAGTGAGACAAATTTGGAGCTACTTTGCTTAGATTAAGAAGTAACATCCAGTAATTATATTGCACTGTTATTAAATGATCTCATAACATTTTCTAAATTAGGTGAACATAAGTATCAGCAACACTAATTTGAAAAGTCAAATAACCGCATGAACAGTTCCATGGAATTACTGGTAATGTCCTGGTTTGACCACAACATTTAGTTACCACCTATGGGATATTCTCTCTATACAGTGCAGGAGACTAATAAATCTCATTAAGGCAATAAACCTATCAAAGAAATAATCAAAATGGCTGAACTACAAGATCGTTTCATGAGTTAGAATGAAGTCCTTCCTGTCACACAAATTAGTGTGGTAAGAAAAATACTACTCTAAAGTTTGTTACTCAGAAAATGCAGAATGAGAAAATGTTCTTCAAATGGAAACCACTGACAGCAAAGCTCCTTTCAGTAGCTGAAATAATGGGTCCACGACAGCACAATGGATGGCCAGAGCTCAAAACTTCAGAAAAACAAAAACCTAGCAGCAGGTCATTTCAAGCATCTGCCTTTGAGGACAGCCCTCTTGCAGACACATTGCTTTGGCATAAAGAAAGCCACCATTTTGTATCAGCCTACAGTAGCCATGCAGGTGTATATGACCTTGTAGATATGTGTATATGTAAATATATGTGTAGTATATACATTAGTGTTTTGTAAGCTTTTGTGTATACACAGACATCTGTATGACAGAAAACAGGACTTGAGGAGACAAAGTAGATGAAGCGTTACTTGAGAAAAAAAAGAGTCTTGAGCACCATGCACTATTAATGGCACAAAAAAGGCTCTTATGAGGATGCTCAGGGATTAGCCTTGTGTTCTTATGCAAGGATGGGCTTCCCCGTCTGACAGACTGAAGAGTTCAGTTAGGGTAAGCTGTCGCTTCTGTGAAACGCGGAGTACAGAGCGTCACATTTTGTGAGATGTTTCCTTCTTTATGTTATCTCTTTCATACATTCCTCCTAGGACGCTGTATCATGACAAGCAAGAGAGCAAGACAGCACGCAAGCATCTGACTGTAGGGATCATACTTGCAGAAAACATCTGTAATGGGTTTCACCAAGAGAAAAACTACGTAATTGGTATCTTATATAAGAAAAAACCCAAACCACTCCGACCTTGCTAGAGGGTTAGCCTGATAAGGCAACAAGGGTGTTCCAGAGAGATAGACCAGAATGAAACATCTGCCAAAATGCAGCAGGTCTGCAGACATGTGTATCGGCAGTAGGTCAGTGATTCTGATTCACCTCAGCTGAACTGTTTCATCCAGACTGGGTAGCAGCCGGAGAGACTCTGACCTGCTTAAGGATAAAAAGTCATTTAGGTTCTTAACTTTCCTCCCACTCCCTGGAACCAGAAGAGTTTATTTCTCATGTAGTCTCTTCAATGGAGACTCTGAGTCGTAAGGTGCTGTACTGAGACCCTGATCAGCCTTCCTCATGTTTCACACCGTATGAGCTAACAATGACTTTGTAAGAACCGAGTCGGAAGTATTAGAATTCTCTTAAGAGTAAGAATTGGTTTAATTTCTGATGGTAGTAGCTATAACACTAGTCTCAGTGACTGCTTACAGTACTGAAAATTGTGTATTGGACATGGTGCTCATACTACTTCGAGGTCTAATGAAGGATGAACAAACTTAAGGTGTGAGCATTGCCTCTAAGTATGCAGCAGTCCCTCATACCTATAAGTAAATGAACAAATATATCAGCTGGGAAGAGTAGTCATGGCAACATCTGGCACATGGCTTCACTACGTCTTAAAAATAAACTTTTCCAAGTAGCCCTAGCTGATAACAGCTGATTAGTTTCTCCTGGTTTTGCACTAAAAGCACCTCTAGAGGAGGGATTTGAAAGAAGGGATTCTTAAACACACAATCCATGCATATTAAAAAAAAAAGTTCACATAAGTGAAGAAGGGCACTTTTGGGCTCTGTAAAGAAATGAAGGCCTGAAACATGCAGGACTGATCTCAAGCACTGTCATCTTTCCAGTTCCTGGAAGCACAAGAACTATTCTCAAGTCACCTGCTTTCATAGGCTTTGCAGCTTTTGGTGATCCCACAGTTCACTGGAGAAATGACTTAATGATCACACACCCTCTGGGTGTGCTAATCAAGCAGTACACAAAAGTACTTGTGACACATGGGCAGCTGTCTGAATACTGTAAGCTATAAGCAGTCAGTTCCCTGACTTATGATTCAGAAGGGTCAGCACATTGCTTAGGCTACGCTGTATTGTGGACCTTCAATCCATGACTGTATACTGATAACATGCAATATTATTCTGGCACAGCTAATGTTACATCTTCAGAGCTGGGAAGCCTAAAAATAGCCCAGTGGCAGTGACTTGGATTAAAAGTTGTGCTTTAAGGACAGGAGACCTGTGTGGTTCTTCCTCAGTTTATCTGCTGAGGCAGAAGTGTAGGAAAAGAGCAATGGTGGCACAACTTTCAGAGTAACTCACTGCCAACCAAGCAGTGCTAATGCACTGGCTATTGAATAACAAAAATAACAAAATAAATTGGTTTGTTTATGGCGAGTCATAATTCAAGCCAGTTGAAGCTTCCTCATTAATATTTACAATTATAGGAAGACTTTGGCAATGTATTTGATTACAGCCGCTGAAAGTCTCCCAAGGGGTGCTAGTTCCAAGGGCAATAGAGCATTTTCATTTCCCTAGGTGTCCTCACAATTTTAAAGTTCTACTACAATTCAGTATCTGCGAGAGTGTCAGATGTACTTGGGACTCTGTCTTGGATTTCAATATTATCACTAGCTCAGCAGCAATGAAGGAAAATGAATTAATTAAGAGACTTGTCCACCAGCAGAAATTACCAGTACATTTAGTAACATCTCTAGAGCCTTACACCATAGTGACGTAGTTCTGACATAGTTCTGTCAGGTTCTACAGCTAAAATATATTTTAATATTCTTCTTATGGAATTAATTGCTGATTGACTTAGAATCATAGAATCGTTTAGGTTGGAAAAGACCTTTAAGATCAAGTCCAACTGTTAACCTAGCACTGCCAAGTCCACTGCTAAACCATGCCCCTCAGCACTACATCTACCCATTTTTTAAATACCGCCAGGGATGGCGACTCAACCACTTCTCTGGGCAGCCTGTTCCAATGCTTGATAACCCTTTCAGTGAAGAAGTTTTCCTAATATCCAATCTAAACCTCCCCTGGCACAACTTGAGGCCATTTCCTTTCATCTTACCGCTTGTTACTTGGGAGAAGAGATCAACCTCCACCTCTGTACAACCTCCTTTCAGGCAGTTGTAGAGAGTGATAAGGTCTCCCCTCAGCCTCCTTTTCTCCAGGCTAAACAACCCCAGTTCCCTCAGCCGCTCCTCATAAGACTTGTGCTCTAGACCCCTCACCAGCTTCATTGCCCTTCTCTGGACACGCTCCAGCACCTCAATGTCTTTCTTGTAGTGAGGGGCCCAAAACTGAACACAGTATTCCAGGTGGAGCCTCACCAGTTCCAGGTACAAGGGGACGATCACTTGCCTAGTTCTGCTGGCCACACTATTTGTGGTACAAGCCAGGATGCTGTTGGCCTTCTTGGCCACCTGGGCACACTGCCAGCTCATTTCCAGCTGGCTGTCGACCAACACCCCGAGGTCTTTTTCTGCCAGGCAGTTTTCCAGCCACTCTTCCCCAAGCCTGTAGCGCTGCACAGGGTAGTTGTGACCCAGGTGCAGGACCCGGCACTTGGCCTTGTTGAACCTCATACTATTGGCCTTGGTCCATCAATCCAGCCTGTCCAGATCCCTCTGTAGACTCTTCCTACCCTTAAGCAGATCAACACTCCCACCCAACTTGGTGTCATCTGCAAACTTACTGAGGGTGCACTTGATCCCCTTATCCAGATCACTGATAAACATATTAACAGAACAGACCCCAATACTGAGTCCTGGGGAACACCACTTGTGAGCAGCTGCCAACTGGATTTAACTCCATTCACCACAACCCTTTGGGCCTGGCCATCTGGCCAGTTTTTTAAGCAGTGAAGAGTACACCCGTCCAAGCCACAAGCAGCCAGTTCTTCCTTTTATAAGCTCATCATACACATGATCAGAAAATATTGATACAGTACCTACTGCTGTGAGAACTTCCCATTTGAATTTCAGGTTTTAGGTGAATTCTGAAAAGTTTTCCAGGAAGCTTACATAAAGAACACACTAAGTATGTTGCAAAATCTTCTTTGGGCTCTTGAGGCTTTCTTGAGCAAAGTCACTTCCTGTGGTTTTACAGCTCTAAGTCGCTGTTTACTTCTGTCTTTTAAAGTGAATGAAAATATACACTTGTCCTTACAGCAGATGATAATATAAAGTGTTTAATATGATAAAATAAGTACCCTTAATGAGACGCTCATTTGCTATAAACTTCCTAAAATAAGGCAATTACAATTTATTATAATTTAACAGTTATCAGCACTATTTGCTTCACTCATACTTGGAAGGTCAGGTCCCAGGATACAAGAATGGATGAACCTGGATTTGTAGTTTTATTCCTAGTGACACTTACCATAAAGAATTCCGCTTTTATTAAAATTATAGAATTTTTAAAGATGAATGCCTACAAATACTTGAACTTTCACCATTATTAAAAGAGAGTGGATGTGAGAACTAAGAAAGCAACTTCAAGAACTGAAGGAGAAGAGAACCTAAGTAACAACTGGAAGACGAAGTTCACTGTTTGCTTTCTACATACAAGTCCAAGAAAACATTCCAAAACACTTTGAGGAAACAAGACAGAAGGCATCATTTTATCTAAGAGAAAATCCTGGAATTTCAGCAAACAAAGAAGTGTTCATAAACATGGCAATGCTGGCTTGTTAATTTCTTTCTGTACACCATTTCTACCAACTGTCAACTATCAACTGTGAAATATGAATGGGATTCATTTTGGGAACTGACTGAGCCTTTAGAAGTGTATTCTGGAATATAACAGCAGTCACATAGCCCAAGAAATTCAAAGGCTGCGCTTCAATAACTGAAATAGAAGATTTGGAGGTAACTGCTTAGGAAGAGGTTTTTTCTAAGCATATCTAATAAAGTTAACAAGGAAGTAAAACCAAGTCAGGTTCTAAAACTATCACAAAGACTTTAACATCCTTTCTCTGTTAAAACATCATTGTAAGAGAAAATTGTATAGGTCATAGGCATAACTACAACCTGAATCAAGACTTATGTCTATAAAGCTCCACCTATTAGTAAAGAGATCTTCTAAAGGCAGAGAAGACAGCATTTTCTTCTGTGAAGATACATTAGTCACATAAATTGCACATAAATTGTTTTGGTTTAAAAAGTTAAACTTTTATTTTACATCCTTACTATGCTAAAGAATATAGATGGGATATCATTTTAAGAAATCCAATTTTTTTCTTTTAGATTTTTAAGTTTTCACCGATACGGGCAGAAGCTTTATGCTACAGTCTTCTATGCACACACATAATGTAACAAACATATATTCGGGAGGAAAAGCCTTTTATTTAGGGGAAAAATATTATACATCAAAATTTTGATTACTCTGATATCTACTTGTTGTTAATTGTGATCAACAGTATTCATATTACATATTTTCTGAATCAAATAAATAAGTAACTACTTTCAAAGAGTTTTATCCAAACATGTATTTTGGCTTTCTTACCTATTTTTACTATACTATTACTACCTGTACTTTTTATTGCAAGAACTTATTTTGCATACCCTGAAGGGCAGGAGTCACCAGACACTAACACCTAGACCTACTGTTCAATTTACTTCAGTGTCATTAGTTATGAGCCTGAAGATCCTTAATGAATGGATCTACTTCTTTGTCTGCAAATAATCTTCAAGACACGAATAATTGCACACAATGATCTTATTACTTCATTTTGCGCCTACTACCACACATAAGTCATTATTGCATATGGGACAGCTCGTAAGAGCACGCACTATAGCCTGTGGGAAGTATTTACAGGATTTTGTTCCATTGTCTTCTGTAAAACATACCAGCACATCACATAATTTCACATAGCTTCTCCTTGTGACTGTTGCGTGATGTCTAACCAAGAATTTGGTACACACATTATAGTCTCAAATTCAGAAATAGGAGTGAATCAAGCACAGTCAAGTCAGACAGCTCTATTTTGTGTAAGGAAAGTAGGTTACCTAGTTAACTGCATACAAATGAAGCCATTAAGCGTGCTGCCAGGTAGATTCTATGCACTGTAATTTTCAATAGGAAGCAGGATACTGAAGGATCCACCCTTACTTGGCCTCACAGAAATCTGTTTAATGCTTTCTTTTTTCCTAAAGAATAATGGGTTTCTGATTCACTAATAGAGCTACTGAGAATGTTTTTACTTGCATCTCCTATCCTCCCACTCCGAAAGTTGCGTCACTGCTTATCTGTCAGAGGATCCCTGCCACAGATGTTCTGGTTCTGCACTGACTTTTCTCATAAGAAGCATTATTCCTACAGACATTTCTTTAGATTATTATATGTTCCCGCCATTTTTTCCTCCCAAGTACAACCTAATTTTCACTGTCTTTCCAAACTTAGGCACACACAAAGTAGACACATAACAGTTCTGTGAAGACCTGAACCTGTTTCCTTAGAGCTCAGTGAGAGCAGACTCCCGTGTATCTGCTGAAAAGATAATCTCTTTTTCTGTACTCTGAATCATTTACCTTATTCCCCACAACACTGTTAAATGAACACACATTCAGCTCCTTCAGCTCCTCAGTGCTTCAGGAAAATAAACACTAAGAAGTCAGAATACATTTTTCCTTCTTTTTTTTAAACCATACAGATATTAATGTGGATGCTCTGTGTAAATTATACATGGATCTATGTGTATTTATACAACTGAACACTTATGGCTGACCATTTAATATTGTTCAGTATAAAGACTGTAATTAAAATGCAGAGTAAAATTCTTGGTGCAATGCTGAATGTCTGTTATACTGTTATATCACATTACCTGCAACCCCCCCCCCCATTTTTAGTGGGCATGGATCATTTGTTTTCACCACCATTCCCTAAATGACATGCCAACGAAACGCTTAGGAAAAATAGGGCACTTGCTCAAGCAAGTTAAATCAGGCAGTGTCTAGAGAAGGCAGTGACTTACAATAGGATTGTTTTTGCTGCCTAAATTAAAAATAGAGGCACATTCATTGTAGCAGGGTGAGGATTTCTCCAAATTCAGCCAGCTGAAAAACTACAATTAAAGACAAGCTACAAAACCCTTGTTGTAAGTGTCCATCAACGTGGCCAGTTCCTTTCAGTAAGGATTACTAAAAGGTTTGCAGGATTCGGTGCTTAATTTCACCATACAGTACGATGAACAGCAAGACGCTGTGGAATGATTGCCTGCTAGCAAACTTGGTAGGAACGTGTCAGATACATTATCTTTATCTAGAAAGCCCAGCCACACGAAATGTCAGGGATAATACTTGTTTAAATTACAAAAGAACAAAGAGGTATTTTCTAATCATTCCTCTGTTTCTGTACTAACCTGGAAGCATATTGGCTTCAGAAATATAAAATAATATTTTGATAACCAAAGAAACTATTTTCAAACTATTTCCACTTGAAGTAATCCTTTGTTATTCTAAGGCCAATTGCTTCCTATGATGTATTTTGCCTCTTCTTTTAACCATTTGGTCAGTAGCTTATGATGAGCTATGCCTAAAATTGTTCTTGTCAAATAATCATTTTTTTTTCCACTCAACAGCTGAGCCCTTATCCAAATCCTTCCGATTTAAACAAACATAAACTCCAGAGAAGTTAATTGCTTTAAGAGCAGCGCAGCTCCAAACTGCCCAGATAGGCTTAGTTTTCTCCTAACGGGAGCTCGGCTTTCATCTAGCCTAAAGGAGCCGTGTGGGATGCTGAATCCTTAAGAGCTGAATCCCGACCTTACTGAAGGCAAAACACTTCGGAATTCTTTTGTCTTCAAAAAAACCCCACCTATGGCCTCAGCAGACATTTTAGGAGCAGTTTCTCCCACCTCTACCCATGCACGCAAAGATGAAGTCTCACCTGACTTGTCAGAAGAATCATCAAACTCCACGTTGAAGGAGTGCCCGTTGTTGACTATGTTTCTAGCCGTGCCAGCATCATAACTGAAGCTGAGCGGCTTCAGAGAGGAGTCGTACTTGGCAGACTTGCTGCTAATGGCAATAGGGGACTGGCGCTCCCCATTGGCGATGGGGAAGTGTTCGTGCCAGTGAGCGGGTCCTGCAAGACAGCGTAAAGCAGCTCAGTGGGAAAAAACCATGAGGCTCGGGGGACACAAATGATAACCCTCGCTCTAGAAACCGGGATGTTTCAACACTAGCATCATAATGTACAGCATAACATACATCATAATGCATCATCTGCGCGGGCTGCCCGCGCTGGTAACACAGACGAGGGGAAATCCCACCTGGGGAGCAAGGCAGGGACCCGGCAATCCTGAGTCCCAGAGCCTGAGGCTCGGGTTTTACCGGCGCGTCCTTCTAGAGGCCACCCCGTCCTGCGGGAGCAGCGCCCCGTCCTCCCCTCTTCCTTGCTCCGTTACCGAAGTAAAGGAATGACAGTAGGAAACCAGAAGATGCTCAAGGCAAACCGCACGGTACGCCTGGCTCGCTGCTCAGGCGCAGGTGGCATCTCAAGGTTAAACGAAAAATAAAAAAAAAAAAGAAAAGAAAAAGAAAAAAAGCGCCACCGAGCTCATTCCCGCTCCGGGCAAGGGCTCGGTGCGACGCGCAGCGGGCACGTCCCGGGCGCTGCTCCCGGGGACCTGCCGGCAGGTGTCCCGCACCGCACCGCGCCGGCGGGAGCCCCGCGCCCCCGCCGGGCACTCACCGTCGTGGCTGCCGTAACCCCAGTGGTGGGACATGGTGCGCGGCCCGGCTCCGTCCGCGGAGGCTGTCGCAGCGCCGTGGCCCCGGCGGACTCTCAGGGGCTTTTATAGGCTCCCGCCAACTCCATGCCCTTCTCCGCGGCCGGAGGAAGGGGTGGAGAGCGCGGGCGGGGGCGGAGGGAGACTCCGCTGGGGGCGGAGAGAGCCGTCCCTCATAATCCGCGATCGGCCGCGGCCGCGGAGCTGCGGCGCGCCCGGCCAGCAGCGCCCCCGGGAGCCGGGCGGCGCGGAGCGGCCGCAGGCAGGGTGGGGGCGGCAGCGGCGGCCCTCCCTCCTCCCACCCCCCCCAGCATTGCGCACCTGCGGGCGCTGCGCGGAGCCCTGCGGAGCGCCGTGACCTTGGGGAGGTGCCGGCGGGCCGGGGACAGCGCGGCGGGAGCCGGTGTCGGGTGCGCGGGTGCGTGTGTGCGCGTACGTGCGTGTGCAGGGACGGGCACGGCGATCTCCTGCTGCTCCCTGCCGGGGGTGGGGGGAAAGGCTCGGCAGCCAGGGCAGCTATTGCGGGGGGGTGGGGTGGGGGGGTAGCGACCGGTTTTTGTCATAGGTGGCGGGTTTCGGAAGGGATTAAGGGGGATTTGGAGGCGGAGATCAACGCAGTTAGCCGAGGGGAGCTGTGGCCGCACTTCAGAAGAATGAGGATGTTATTGCTTATTACTTCACAGTGCGTTTTTTCTGATCACTTTCGGAGAAGACAGCAGGTAGAGCTCTGCTTGCATTCGCTTCTTAGCATTTAGGAAATACATACTTATCGTGAGAGCGGCTCGGCTGCCACTCCCGAGGATGGACTTGCGAGAATAAAATTGAGCAAGACATATTTTAGATGTTTTTATATTGCTCAACACACCGGTGGTTTATGGCAGGACAGGAGGGATCAGACCTGGCCAACCCCTTTTACAAACGGCTGAATTCAGTCGTGTGCCGAGTCGCCTTGTCCCTGCACTGCAGCTGGGCTGTCTGACCCCCTGAAGCAACTTGTACCCAAGTGGGTTTGCAGATGGTCCTTTCTGAATGCTTTTCTGTGTCCTCTTGCCCCGAGAAATTTTTGGTATGGGAATGACATTGTAAGCGTAATATTAGTTTATCCCATTTTCTTATTAAGAGGGTTTATTTAAATATGGTTTTAATTTTATTCTGTTGTGATTCAACCTCAGAGGTCCAAATTCTGTTGTCAGTGAGGTCATTGTTAAGTCTAGAATAACAACATCAGAATGACTCCATCATTTACATTCAGCATTGTAAAATGTGTGTCATTTGTTTTTATTTGTTAAGAGTGGGGGGGGGAGTCTATTCATACAATGTGGTTACTGTTGCTAATGGCAAAAGAAACTAGCTGGGAAATTGCTTATAAAAATTAAAGGCATTTCTCAGACCTCTTTGAGTATAAGCAGAAAATATTTAAAGCTTATTACTGATTAACACAGTGTGTGTCCTCTCACATTTGCATGCCTCTACTCGAGATGATTTAGCGACCACAAAATGGAAATGTGAAGGCAAAACTGTATACACAGAAGTTATTTAGAAGTGGCTGTGATGTATGTGATGTAGAACAGCAAATGGAAATGCACATGTTAGAAATTTGTTAGGAATTCCTTGTTTGGTCATTGTAGATACTTTCTGGCAATCACTTTTACATCTGCCAATTGTGCTGTCCAAGCGTATTGGCAGTCTGTCATAAACACACATATACAAATCCATATAGGTAAGAATCCTTGAAGAATAAAGCAGAAAAGATCCCTTTATGTTGTAGGAAGAAATAAGATTTCTGTACGTTTCAGAAGGCTTCCGTCCATTTAATCTTACTATAAAAAATCAATTCAGCCTGATTCCTCTGCACTCTTGTATGTCAAGTTTCCACTGACGTCAAAGGGTAAGTACCATATAAAGGACAAGTACAGGATTAAGCATGACATAATGTTTGGCATGGTAGGCTTCCTCAAAGATCTACTTAGGGTTCCTACCAGGGAAATTAAGTCAGTCAGCTGCACCACTGAGGGACCGGGACTTTTATCACATTATTTCTATCAGTAGGTATGTGGTACATGCTAAGCACACACAGACATACATCCACAAATAGAAGGTCCATTGTTCTTAAAATCAAATACCCATTTTCTTTGATCATTCAGCAGTTAGTACTTGCAGGCTTAAGGCCATGCAAAGAAGCTGCCTCGCATTGACTTGGGCTCATCAATTCCAGCCTCCTCCTTGTCTGTCTCCTGTCTGCATCAGACTCCTCGAGTCTGTGACTGTGGTTTTATGGCAGAACGCAATGCCTCAAAGAAAGCCATAAGTCAGCCTTGAGAAAAAGTTAGTTACCGGAAACAGTACAGTCCACGAAATACTGCACGCTGGTGAAGCTGCTGAGCAGTGACAAAAAGCAAAGCGTGTTAGCAACAGCAAAAGGACATAATACACGTCAGCACGGTACCTGCACTAGCTCAAGCATCTCACGTAAATCCACACTATGCTCCAGAAACCTGCCCCTCTCTGCCACAGTTCTGCTGAAATCGGTGGAATGACGCATACCAGTAAGGCCTGCTTGCACATACAGAATGTGTAGGAGCAGTTCCTAAAGCAAATGTTCACAAAAATACATTTCAAGCAATACAAATACAGGGAACAGATTAGATAATTAATGTAGCCATTTGATTACTCATGAATCTGACATTAACATTTTGGGTGGAAAAGATGCCAGTATGATCTTGTCTCCCATTTCTGTCATTACTGGTACCACTTACTATGAGGGTCTTTAGAAACTAATAAAAACAGATACCTTTCTTCATCTCTCGTATATTTCTTAGCATTAGATCACACTTGAATATGGTAAACAAATAGGTGTTTCTAGATTTGATGGTACTTTTAAATCATATTAGTAAATACCAATAGAAACAGCATCAATAGTTACAGTAATGGCAAACTGTTTGCTCACTCAGATACCTCCCCACCATTTATGGTATGCATTCCCAGGCAAAGGAAAGTGCAAAGCCTATACATCGTTTAGGCCCCATTTGAATCCTGCTTTGAAAGCTTATGTGTCACACTACTTTTGTTGACTCTGCACAGGAAGGAAGGCATCCTGTTCGTGGATGTTTCATGATGTTTCCTGAAATATATTTTTATGATCATTATTATTATTTGTGAAGCACCGCAAATGTCAGTACAGATGGAAAAACAGTACAGATCCTTCCATATCGAAGGTTTTTTCTCCTTAGTAGTCAGTTGCCAACTAGGAGGAGCATTCTGACTGCAGGAGTAGTGACACGTCAAACATGCATCAACCTGCAAGATGGTTTCAGCAGAAGTGCATACAATGATCATGTTGTAAATCCACCTTTTAATTTTCATGGTAGATTTTCAACTCTGTCTGAAAATCTATTTGCAGTCATTTTTTTACACCTTCGTCCGTGTTTCTGTTCAGTGCTGAGTGAGATCCAGAAGAACCCTGCATCATTCTGATTCATTCTAGCTGTTCATTGACAGTTAAATGCAATTATGAAAATAAAAATAATTTTTGGTCCTTCGGTGAGGTGAGGTTAGAGCCCTTCCTCCTATTACAAAAATGATGCTTTACTACTAATTTCTAATGAGTATAACACAAGTACCAACAATGCAACCTTCACGACATATCAGTGCAGTAAAAAGAGCCTGTCTGCCTCTCTGCTGACTTCTGGCCATGGCTGATACAAGCAATTTTGAAATACACATTTTGATACACTTTGAAATATACCATATTTAACTAATCTGGTACGTAAAAATAAACAAGCTTGACTACATGAATAAGCTCAGTTTCCAGACTAAAGCTGCTTCCAGACTAAATCTGTCATGATCGAATGAAATTACCTCCACATGATAAAGCTCTATGCAGTGCCCTAAAAGGCACTTTAGTCTTTGTTTTAGTTAAGTCCTGCAACTTTAGGGAAATATTTGTGTACATGCCTTCTCATTCCAGGCTAATGTACTCCTTCACCAACTGTATTCCATGAAGTTTTGAACTGTCTCACAACCTGGCCTTTACTTGTCTGGTCTTTACAGCTCCAGATGCTATTTCCCTGTTTATGTGCTAGTGTCCCTTTCTCTTTACACGTGAATGTGTCAGCGGTTGTCATCCTGACTTCTCACCTATGTACCTTTTTGCAAATACGCTCCCTTAGTCTTGCAAACTACCTTCTCGTGACTTCTGCCATTGGCCTTGCACCATGTGGTAAACTGGTAGCAACTCACACTGGAAGTCTTTTACCAGGACGCACATAGGAGTATTGCAAGGCAAGGGCACCAGGAGCTCACCAGCGTGACTCAGTACAACACGGCACAAGCAACAGATTTAAAGGCAGTTTATAAACTAACCAAAGCCATCAGCTTCCAGCTGGTCATGAGGCAAGTCACTTCCTATTCCTCTGAGGACAAAACCTTGCCAGGAGGTGCCAGCACTGTTGGGAAGATACAGGATATAACCCACACGGTCCCTCTGGAGTTCCTGCCCACCAAGGTGAGTAAGGTAGAGATTTCTCCTTTAAAAAGTTCCCAGCAGCCAAAAGTTTCTTGCTTCTGAGGTCCTCAGTGAGTTCACCTGGTCCAGTGCAGAGCCCTCACACTGAGGAGGCCATGCAGAACACCACGAGCAGTCAGCTTTTTAGGCAGAACAGATTCCAGAAATTCCAGCTTCATGTTACTCTCTATACCCAGTCTGCAGTGATGATAATGCACTTGACATGGTGGTCAGCTGGGATTTTTGCACAGAGAGCTATATATAAATGCCACGACTTGGCTCAAGTACAGAGAAGGAGGCTTCTGTCAGCAATTGATGCAGTCTGGGAATCCCAGACTTGCAGACATTTTCTCTGGCCCTGGAATAATCGTCCACAAGGTGTAAGTGCCTCAGCGGTACTATCTCCTGGACCATATTCCGCATATGATCATCTTAGTCTTCTTTTCTCTCAGCTTTTTAGATACTCCTTGTGTTCCTAAAATAATAGATAATGGCTATCAGACATGTGAGCAATATCAGATGCTTCCCAGTCCAAATATCACAATGTGGCAACGACTCAGAGTTTATAGGGTGAGCTGGTCCTGCACAGGACTGTGAGATATCTGTTGTGTGACCGTTTCAGGGGAAAACCTATTATGTGGAAATAATGAACCGTGTTGAGGTAGCAAGTGGCTTTTTGCATGCACTTATGTCAAACTCTTATCTCCAAACTCCTAATTAAATGTTTTCTTCTTCAAAATAAACCTGTTCATGTCACCAAAATCCTAAATTACATACATTACCCAGGATTGGGAGAATATGCGTACACTGAATGGAATCAAGAACAGAACCTAATTGCAAGGCAGGATTTAGGTAGAGACAATACAAATACCTAACTCAAAATGTCATTAGATTATTACCTCTGTACAGAACCCCAAAGCTGTGAACTTTTCATTGACATCTGGACCAAAAAGTTACATCTTGTTAGAACATAAAACATTTTTATTGTACTGGTGCACTGACTAAGTGTTCATCCTGACAAAAATGAACAGATTGTCCTCTCCTCTAGTCAAAAATAGTTCAAGTAGCATATAAGTGCTCATAGTTGGACTCGCCGAATATTCCAGCTATAGGCAGTCTAGCATGAGTGCAGCATGAGTTAGGAAGGAATTCTCAAAAGTCAGAACAGAAAGTTCTCAAGGAAACTTTTGTATCTTTCAAACAACAAAGGAAAAGGTGGGAAATCAGTTTACGAAACTGAACTACAGAGAAGAGAAACAGAAACAAAGAGAGAGAAATACCTAAGAATAAATGCTAAGAGATAGCTGTGGGAAAAGGAGCTGATCTCACCTCAAAGTACAGCTCAAAGAAATAATAGAAAATATGTTTTGTGAAAAAATTTATTGTTTACCTTGCTATCAACTATTATTATACGAATGTTCATATACTTGAGTAATTTTATGTATGTGAGATAACCATTGAGTTATCTGATGAATTTATTAATGCCCTCTGCCCTGCTAAATGTAAATCAACTAAGTTACCTGCACTTAAAAAAACCCCAAACAACAACCGTATCCCTTTCACCTTCATTGCAGGTAAAAATGTAAAATATAGGAAGACATGAGATTTGAACTTC
This sequence comes from Burhinus oedicnemus, assembly GCA_008921705.1. NCBI lineage: Eukaryota > Metazoa > Chordata > Aves > Charadriiformes > Burhinidae > Burhinus > Burhinus oedicnemus. The sequence continues at coordinate 2,313,483 of VFFE01007674.1, read as the reverse complement.
TGTGACAACTTCTTACTTTTATTTCAAATCTTAAAAAAAACAGACTGTGAGGTATTCTATTTTTCTGATTAGAGACCATGGCATACTCTGCTTTTGTTTACTGAATGTGTAAAGTGAAGACACTGAAAATGGTATTCAACTAGATACCCCTGTAATGGGCATTCTAAGATTTACTTTATATGAGATCCTATACTAAGCTCTTAATTTGAACACAGGAATGTTTCTTCTCAGGGTAAGAGAGAATGGTGACATGCTCCTCTTCTACTCTTTGAAAGAACTTTCTACCCCAGTTATAAACAGTGTCATGAAAATGCTCATGGATTGGGAAAAACAATACTGGGTAAGTAAAAGGACTATGGCTGCTGTGTGTAGAGCAGTGACCAAGGAGAGGTTGCACAGGAACTCTGTGAGTTGCCAACAGGACAGGAGTGAGGATGGAAAGCCAGAGCTTTCAGAAATGGCTTGTGCTTGCACAGAGATGGATGGTGGCTGAACACCAATGACTGCACTGTGCAAAACTGCCAAGTGTCATGTCACAAGGTAATAAATACCCTATTGATTTTGTTAGTTTCTCTTGTGCTAAAGTTTCACATCCGAATGAGCAGGAAATTGCAGAGCAAAACCTATTAATTACAACAGACCTTCACCTAGCTTTGTCCAAAAGCCATTCACATGAATCTACGATTTTTGCCATTGATGAGTGTAAACAAGAATGATGGATACAAACCCTAGCCTTTGATCCAAAGCCTACAGCTGAGGCCTCTAATTCTAATGAAAAATCGTGAATTGGACTGGGCAATTCTAGCAGCTGTGTGAATCTGTCACTGAATTGGATGTGGTTTCAAAGTAGTAATGAAACCTGCCAAGGTTTGCAAATACTTAATAAATCAGTGCAATAGCCACGTAATACATACCTCTTCTTTATTTCCTGGGAAAATAATTAAGCGTTGTTTTGATAAAATGTTTGTTGGTTTGTTTAAATTTCTGTCTAGGAGTAACTTACGGTAAGATATTGAGTAATCTATTTTTGCTATATATTTTACGTCAAGCTGCCACTAAATGACAGCTTCTGCAATTCCCAAGAAATTCTCTGATAGACTGACTTATTGGGCAAAGGGCCTTCAGATTTTTTAGGGTTAAGTATAAGTCTGAATTGTAACAGGAACTAAACCTCAAGCTTGTGTCTCAGAACTAATTATTGCACTCCTTGCAAATGATGAAAATACACTAGTGACAGAAGTTGTTTGCCACAGCTTTTCTGTGGAAAAGATGGTTTTAGGTAAAGTGAAGTTGGCTACCTGCTGCTATCAGAGGAAAATGGTAATTATCTCCAGAAACAAGCAGTGGGGTGACAACATTTTCAAACAGCACAGGAAAATGTAGAAAAAAACCGATTGTTTGTGGCTTTTCATGTTTTTAGCATTTTAAGATGTTTATTTTGGGTAAGTAAGTTAACACGCATTAAAAATAATGAAAAGATTCACGTTAGAAGCTCATCAGAGTTTCAGATGTTCTACAAAGTCAGGGCATGTAAACTGCTTCTACAGAGTTCCTTTTGTTCTTCATATCTGTACAAGCCATCCATTTTTATTTTTCAGAAAAAGCAGAAAATGGAGGAAAATTAAGAATTATTACAAAATTAATCTCTGGTTTACAGCCAGAGGAAGACCCTACTTGTAGGTGGAATGCAAGGACTTGGTCTTCTATAAGAATGAATACAAAGTAGAGCTTTTGAATTGAAAATTATAATGTTATCTGAATTGTTCTAATATATCATATTTTGATTTATTACATTTCTCACAAAATGGACTTTACAATTCAGAAATCAAAGTTCAGTAATGTAGCTACTATTTTTATATTTCATCATTTTTAATGATACTTCTCACATGCAGCTCTGAAAATTTCTATTCAGTAAGCATTAGCATTATTCAATCTTCTTAAGGATTCTGATCGGATTATTGTTCTCCCAGGACTGATATACTACACAAAACTGCTTTGATAATACAGCTCATTGTAAAAAGCCTTTCAAAATGTACAAATAACTGTACATTGTGTACCAAATTGTCTGCTATTACAGATATCAACTGCAAATAAATAATGAGCAGCTACCACCTATTTTATATCAAAACACTACATAAACTATGTTTGCCTTTAAATTCTAAATATCTTTCTATATTGGACTGGCAGCAGGATATAAACTCTTGCCCATCACTTCTTTTGACCTGAATATTCTTCAAAGCATGGAACCCAAACTGAATTCAGACCATAGGAATTAATTACATCTCATTGCCAGAGTTCAGAGGAGAAATAGTCCTGATCCCCTGAAAGAAAGCATACAGATTTCTCGGAAATAGATTACTAGCACTGAGAACAGCTGTACCTTCATCTTCTTGGTCTTGTTGCTTACAAAAGCTGATTTCCACATTTCATTCCATTATCAAGAACATGACTTTTGGTAGTCATGATTTAGTCTGTCAGCAATTCCCTGGGAAACAAGCTTATCTGACCCGTTAAACTATGTATGTGGCTTTGTCAGAATGTGCAGCTGACATTTTTTTGAACAAGTTTAATTTTAACATGCAAATTGTTGGTTACAAAAATGGTGAAAAAACCCAATATAATAAGTTCACAGCAGTGGAGACACTTAGCACAGTGATGTATTGACCCAGAAAAAGGTCCATGATAGTGCTGTATAAGCCATTATAGTTCTTTCAGTGGCAGTGATGTGTTGCAACTGGCAGTGCTGGGGAGAAATCCTGTAGAAAGAGATGAAGGCAGAAGGGTGGTAATGCGAGGATAAAGCTGTGGACAGCCAGCCTAGAATACAGGGTGCTGTAACAAAAATAATAAAAAGACAACAGCACTCTTTTGTGACTTCACAGATAACTTCATATTGTGAATTAGGACTACTGAGCAACCTTCTACAATGGGAAAGACTGAAAAATGGTTTATTTTCCTAGAAACATCACATGCTGTGTCTGCTGAATCTTTCTTTGCTGTGGTCAAAAACAAGCATTATGGAAGTCAATTACAGCTACCATTGGAAATTTCTATACACAGAGGAAAAAATTATGAAACCGCCTTCCAGAGTGCAAAGTAACACTGAAGGGCAACTGACATAGCTGCTGCACTGAATAAAAATAGCTAGTGAGGTTGACTGTGCAAAGTCATACAGGCTATGCTTTATTTGAAGAAAGTGCTCAGATGAGTCTTGTCATTTAGCATGGGGATGGTTTTACAATATGAAGTGGAAGCATCCAAGCTGATTTCCTGGCATTAATAAGGCCAGTGAGCTTCTGTTTGAAAAGGAAAGAAGCACTCCTCAGAATGTGTTATCTTGGTCAGACATACCTGCTGACTGGATTAAAGTCAATTTGTCAGTGAATCCAGATCAAGTTGTATGAGATGAAAGTTTTCTGTGGTGGAGCACCAGTGTTACTGTTTTCATATGCTGCCAGTACTTATTTTAAGAAATCAAAAAGCAGTTTTCAGGCAACAATGGAACAATTTCCATAGCATTTATCACAATACAAAGGCAGGAAAAGGAAGAAGTAAAACATAGACTTTTACATAACTTCCATGAGCTTATTAAAACCTCTGATGCAATCAGAAACTCAGACTCCAAAGATTCTTGGAAAATCTCTCTTGTCCAAGAGCAGCTATTAATTTTGAAATATCTCCATGATGAGATGCAAGGTAGAGTAAAGGTCAGTCAAGCCTTTTCAAGCACTTTGTTATTGTAAGGACCATCAGAAGAGGATGCATCTTAGAGGATGTCCTGTTTGTCCTTCTTAGGACATGAAGCGTGATGATCTGTAACCTCCAAAATAGGTCCTCAGACTCAATTCAGACTGCAAAAGTTTGGTTTTTTCATACAGCTTTGTAGAGGGATTAATAGGAACTGTTCATGCTAATGATTTAATAACTGATGGCCTACTTGGAGCAACATTTTACGCCTATACTTGCTTTGGAACACCCCCGATCAAATCACTAAGACTGTTTCTCAGAAAGTTCTGGAAAAGAGTGTACCTCTTTTTTTGTATCCATCAGTAGAACTGAATTTTAAATCATTAATGAATTCACTTAATTTACAAGCACCTTGAATTACAAAGTCATTAGAGACACATAGGCAATATCCTGCAAAAGGAAAGAACCATCATTTCTGCAAACTCTCACAGTGAATATATGGTCAACACAGGATCAAACTCTCTACTAAAGCTGTACCGAGCTATTGTACCTACCTCTCTGCCAGACAAATACGAAACCTGGCTATTTAACAGAAGGTAACTTTTTTTCACAACCAATATGGGATAATTTATAAGGTGATATAACAAGCTGATCTATGATGAAACCTGGTAGCATACTGACTGCATTGTCATCAAGACATTACCGATAATAGTTCCACCATGAAAGGCAAAACACATAACACGTTTTGATGCTTGAAGGACTAAGCAGATCTTGTTAAGGAAACTAAGAATATGAAAAGAAGATCTGTAGTTGATAAGAAAGAGCTCAAAGAATCTGTGAGCCACAACCCAAAGCTTCATTTGACTGGTCATGAGACATGTACCAGATCCTTTGAAAAGCTGAGGGAAGGAAGAATTCTGGGGGTAGTTGCAGCTTCTCACTGCGGACAGGGCCAGGCTGTGCTTGCTGCATGCATACCACACGCTGGTGTGACTAGCTGGATTCATAGCTTGTACTAGCTCACTTCTTCCCACAGCTAGGGGCTACTCACGAGATCTTATGCCAGCATAGACTTATTGTCAGTCAAATGGCACACCCCTCTAGCGCAGAAGCTGTGCTTGAATTGCTTGCAGGTTACAAGGAACTTCCATGCCAGAGTAGAGCCATTTCTGTCCCAAAAGACACATTTGACTAGGTGCAGTTAACATCTCAGGATAGGAGGCTAGGATGAGGCAAAAGCCCCTCTGAGCAGGAACAGCTTGCTTTTGGACTGGAAAGCACACAAGCCAAAGGACTGGTCAATAGCAGCAGCAGAAACAACAGCTGCAAACAGAAGAGTTCTGAACACCATTGCAAGTTGGGCAATACAGGGTGTTTATTGCACATAGACCTGCACAGTCATTTGTACACTCGCTGACCTTGTTAACTCACCCTCTCCATTTCATGATCATTCTTTACAAGTGATGTACAACAACGACAGTCTGACATTTCCCCACAGTAAGGGCTCTGGGGAAAAGGTTACCCAGGATCCACTGAGTAGTTAAACTATTCCAGACCCTAGAAGCTACTACTAAACCGAAGGACACTGGACAGTAACTATATGGTCCTTCACTAACAAATTACTATTTTGTCAAATTGTGTAATTTGCCCAGATACAATAATATTCCCGTAGCAGCATCAGACCTATACAAGTAGTGAACTGTCTTTATGAACAGAAGAATCTGTAATTGTTCTTACCAAAGAATTGTAATAATGCTAAGTTCAGAATCCATGGATTTTTTAAATGTCTATTATATAATGAAAATACACTCTATATTGTATTAAGGGCAAAAACATACAGTGACATTTCAAAGCCTAAACAGTCTTATACACAAAGTGTTTTAAGACTACCTCTTAAAATAATTTTATCAGAATAATCCTAAATTTAAATGAGGCTTACTTCAACATTCTCTGAACTTCCTGCTTGAATATATTTTTATGCATTATCTGTACAGTTTTTGTTAATAAATTCCTCTAGCTGATAACCAAACTGAATTTTCTCTGAAAGAATTACCCATCTCCTTTCCAGGAGAACAACAACCAACATCACCCTTCTATCCCTCCCATTTCTGTGTCTGACTCTACCTTACGCAAGAATAGCGGGTGTGGATAGCTCAGAACTAGGTATATGGGATAATCGTATCTCAGTCTTCAGTAAATTCTAGGCACTGAATGTTGTTAGCACTTGAAAAGTAGATTTTATTCAATGGCTTGAGTGTAGGCATTTCATATAAATTCGCGTCCTCTTGTTTGGCAGAGTTAGGAAAAGTGACCCTAACCTACCTTGCCAGCCTTAGGTCTGGTCAGAACTGAGACAGGACTCAGGAAAGGAATTTGTATTATGTATTATGTATTATTTGTATTATATCTGTTCTACCTGTTCTACAGCCTGCATATTTAATTAATATTTCCATGCCAGCATCAAACCTATATAAATGCTATGCTATATTTATCCACCATTATGTACAAGGAAGAGTTTATATAATGGCAGCAGCACATGACTGCAATGACCTAATTAAAATGGAATTATTTTTCCTTAAGAAGGCAGATAAGATACGAGATGGTATCCTTTAGTGTTAACAAAACACTAAATAAATGTGACTACATGGGATTTGGCTCTGAAACAAACTAAATATTTTGTTTGATCACAAGGCATGTAATAGCTTGTGGACGTCATATTGATCTGAGACATCTTCTATTTTATGTTAATATTTATACAGGGGATAAGCAGGGGTTTTAGCTTAAGTGTCCTCAATATAAAAGTCAGGATGGTTAAGGTAATAACATAGACACACAATATAACATTTATTACCTTTTCTCCTAACTGGCTCCTAATTTAATTTCCAGGATTCATGAACTACCAGCTTCCTCATAATATACGCTGGTATTTGTATTTCACATTTTCTATGAGTATTGTCCTTCATTCCAAGTTTCTTCTACTTATAAATTACTGTTACTCCATTAAACACTATTTTTCCCCCAAAATATCCACATTTCTTCTGAAGCATCTCAATCTCAGTCTTGGTCCCACTCTTGATTCAGTCTTTCTGAACTCCTGATGTGTTTTATCCTCATTCTACAATCTAGAAGGGCCAATTTTGGAGCAGACATTTTCCTTTCTCCAAATTCTCCACTACACTGTTCTCTCTCTCCCTTAAGAATGCCTCTCTTTCCCACTTCAACTCTCCTGTGGCTATTTCATCCAAATCACCCAGGCTTTTTGTCTCTTTCTGCAAACATTCAGCAGTTCCTCTTGCTCTGGTCTTCACTGTGATTTGATGAATTTCTGATCATATCAGTTCATGCCTTACTTTTCAAGCATTTTAGCTTGGCTTTTGATCTTCCTGGTTGTTTCCCAGAGAGGTCAGTTAGAACTAATTGGGCACTTCTACCTCATTTCTCCCTTACATTTTCCTTAGCACACATTCAGCTTTTTAATCTTCTGGGAGGACATCTAAACTCTTCAAATAAAAGACTTGTCTACATTGCAAGCACTTGTGCTGTTAAGTAACGTCTATACTCCATTCCCACAACTAAGATTTCAAAGCCTGTATATGTCTCTTGATAGCAACCTGAGTTAGCAGACTTACCTTATGGGATAATAAGATATGAATTAGCAAAATGTTCTTATGAGAATATATCTGAGTTAGAAAACTAAAACTGGCTTTTTTTTTTCCTTTTTCTATAATTTCCTAGGTTAAATGTAACAGAGAGAGGAATGACCAGGATCATGCAGACTGTTCACATTTCTGTGTCTTCCAGGCCTTGTACGAACTGGCTATTCATTTCCCCCGACACTCCTGTGTTTTCTGAAAACTGTATAGCCACACTGTACTGGTAGTTAATCTTCATTTTTCCTCAAAGACTTTCATCATTAATAGTAATTCTTGCCCTCTCAAGTCAAGGAAGACTCCAAACCTGAAACTCATTGACGGTGGAAGTATACTAGATTTCTAGTAGGTAGATGGAAAGAACAGCCCCGGAAGGATGACATCAGCAGAATCCACAGGTATCTTTGTGCCATGACCTTGCAACACCAGGTGCAGTTGAGTATCTACAGGTTGCTCTATCAAGGACATTAGCAGATCAACATGTAGCAGTGTTAGGCTGAGGATGTCAGTCACAGGTTTGTCTCTTACATCATGAGCCCTACTACAACTTTTCAATAAGGTCCTATCCAGTGCATGGAGCAGAAAACTCTCATCTCACGGTCATTCTCTGGAAGGTCTGATTTACAAGGAGAGGATGTGTCTGAACAGCAGGCTACAATCATGTGAGATCAGAGTGCATCTAACCAGGAACAATGTGCTTAATAAGATTTTTTCCAACATTCTGCTCCAAAACGGACATCTTACAAATTTTTTTGGTGGAGGACTGAAATTAGAGATGATCTGGGAGAGGAAGAACCACAAGATTGTGAAAGCTCCATAAGCTGTAGCGTTAATGGAGTCAAGATTCCTGCTTTCACCAAAGTTGTCTGTTATTTCTGTACAAAACATTTTGACACAAAAGGGATGAGGGCATAGTTAATGGCTATTTTCATTAAGGTTATTGTTTCCCATATGGAACACTTAGTTTTAACTAAGAGAAAAAGACAGTTAAGTACCTTCCCATGCTTTTTTTCCTTTCCTTACCTTGCTGATCCACCTTAAGCTACATGCTTTCCTACCAGAAAGTGAAAGTGAAAAAAAATTCAGCACCCAAGCCCTTCCTGCATTATAATACTACTGCATTGTAATACCACTGTTGCAATTTTACATGAATAAGTACTTTGTAGGTGAACGCAATAATTTTCTAAAACTGGTGAGAGCCAGTGGGTGCAGAAAAACTCAGACCATGACATCTCGGTCTGTTTAATGCGTCAATTTTCAGTCCTACAGTTATCAGGCATCAGAGTCTTGGGTTGCATGGAAAACGTCCAGGAAGACAGGATGAGTAGAAGCAAGATCGTGTTGATAGAGTGGTTCCAAACTCATCAATCAACATGGCTGAGATGCTCCTTGTGACCCACTCGTATGAAATCTGGGTACTACAGTCTGCAGGTTTCACTCCTTGTTCTTTTTTGCAGTCCAAGTACTGCAGCTTTTCAGCCCCAAGACCACTCCAGACCATACAGGCATTATCCCATACTGCAAAGTACAGGATTTGGATGCCCCTGGGGTTGCTGGGTAACCAGAAATTCCAGGCATTTGGGGAAGGGAGGTGCAAACAGCCAAACAATAAGCTCCTGTGCTCAAGGCCCTGCTGCGCTATGCAAGGTGTGCTAAACATTTTATCAGGGGGCAAAAAACCAGAAGGGCTCTGCAGACAACAAATCACTGCTGTTAGGTAACTGTTCTTAGGCAGGCTGCCTGCAAGCCTTTGGTGAACCTCAGTGTCATGAACTTAGGGTTAATTGTTTCACTTTTGAAATTACTAGTATGTCCTGCTCGGCTTCTGTTATTTCAGTGCCTACTCTTGCTGTATTTATTGGCTTAATATTTTGTGTTTCCTTGTATAGTTTTAAGCTTACAAAGAAATAAATATCGATACTTAAGGATAAGAGTTTCATCAAAATTTAAGGAAACATCAGTGCCTTGGAATATAAGTCTAGAGGTACCTCCATTACACAAACTCTGTAAGAGAATTCAACACAAATTGATAACAGAAAAAACCCAATATGCAGACACAAAAAGCAAGAAAGTCTTTTCTCCATAAGAATGCAGATATACCTAGTCACCATTACAGCAGCTCCAGTTTCTAGGCTTCCTACATAATTTCAAAACTGAGCAACATACAGATAAAATAATGTATCAATGTCCATTGTCAATACAAACACAGAGGTATTTGCATTCATCCCTCACAGACTTCACCTTGGGGTGACACCTAGGGTGTTCCATGTCTCTGTTTCTTTACCAAGGGTTGAATAGTATAGGATATCTTGATGCATGCTCAAAAACTATTGGTGTACAGGCCCCATCAAATTGGGTAACTCAAAAGTAACAGAGCCTAGATTTTCTTCTCATAAACAAGGAAGGAGAAACAGTGATAATAAGCTCACTGAGGGACAAAGTCACAGATTTAGGGGAGATAGGGAAGACATTGTCTAGGTTAAAAAATCATCCACAAGAAATCATGCTATATAAAAATAGGAATTAAATGCAACATTAGAAAAAGTGTACAGAGTTCCAACTTGTAAGTTTTATGTCATGCTAACATTGGCTCCTGATGACAGAAAAAAGCAGTGACTTGGGCAGCCCCGGGCGCAGCCTGGCTCGCTCTCTTTTCCCTCCTGCCTGCCCTGAGGGACCTCGCAGAATGAAAGCGGCATTGGACACTTCTCCCTTGGCTGTGCAAAGGTGCCGTGAGGACAGCTGCTGTAATCACCTGCCACTGCTGCTGGAGCCTGCCAGCGAGCAACGGGGGGGAAACTCTTCCTACAGCTTCACTAGGGGCACTCCTCAATTTTGATCAAGTTTAAATCTGTCTGTATTATGCAAAGGAGGCGTTGACTCAGAATTATTCCTGAAGTTATAGGAAATAGGACCTAAAAGAAATCCTTCATCCACTATTTGGGGATTTGTCTGCATTCCTTTTTCCCTCCGTAGACCCCTAAAAATGAAAGGATTTGGATAAACGTGACAAATACAACCTTCTCTTTACTCCCTGAAACACAGCAGAACATGCTATTCCAGACTGCACCTCTGGAAGCCTGGCCCTGCTGGACCTACAGCGTGAGTTTCAGAACCACTATAAATCCGTGACTTTTTGGCCCTTCAACGTGTACCTGACAAGACTTGACAGCCCTTCTGCTGATTAAGGCTTTATGTTTCAGTCCCTGCCATCTCACAACAATGAGTCTTACTCCTGCCTATGGCAGAGTTTATGAGGTTTGTTTCTGGTGTCATCACGGAAATTTAATTACTTGGATACATTCTGCATAGCACAGGGCATACAGATTAGGAGAAAGCATCTGACGGGCTACAGGAAAATGTGCAATAGAGCTGACCCAAGAATACCCCAAAACAATGGAGTTCAAAACCACAGCGTATTCAGAAGGCACAAGCTCAGCTGCACTTGCCTGCGTGCTGGCTGTATTATTACTGTGGTTCAGATGTGCATAGAAACGTGGTTTATATTCTGTCTCTGTTGCCGTGGGTCTTGTGACTGTAAGGAATTGCATCAGTGCCGATACCTCTATAGCGATGAGAAGTTTCTGTGAAAGGTGAAGGCACAGGACTACATCTGTGCAATTAAATCCAACTTGCATATAGAGGGGGGAGGAAAGATTGCATCAAACGTGAACACATTGCAAAAGCCTGTGCACATCCCCTACAGTTCCCTCCGTGGTGGGTTCCAAACCCCATCAATCTGCTCCCTGCTTTCCGCTCGCAACCCCACCTCATCTCCCCGCGCCCCCCATTTCTCAGCGCCGAGGCTGGGCCCTGCCGCGGCGGATCCTCAGCCCGGAGCCACCAAAGCCCCCTCTGCTCCCCGCTCCCAGGCCGGGGTTACACACGAAGTGGCACGGGGCACAGTGCGGCACGAGGGAACCCACGACACGCGACGGGAACTGATAAACGCGTGGGGTACAAAGCATGCTCGTGCCTAAATCTGCCAATCCCGGCATTCACTTCCCCGTATAAATTAAAATATGCTGTAACAACGGGCAACTGGTGCTGTTTACAGACTGTCAGGAGCGCTGTCACAGGCAAGGCACGCTAACCACAGCGCTTGCTGCGACGCCTAAGTTAGGGCCGCCGGTGCGCGAGGAGGGAGGCGACGCCGGCTCCAACGGCCCGCCCCTGCGGGAGGACGCTGAGGCGCCGTGGGCAGGGAGCCGAGCCCGGCCGAGCCCGGCCGAGCCCAGCCGAGCCGAGCCTGGCCGAGCCGAGCCGAGCCGAGCCGAGTCGAGCCGAGCCGAGCCGAGCCGAGC